>CM065739.1:51963533-51966033 GCA_033310375.1 Conus canariensis
GAAACTGACTCACCATGCATTGTTGTTGTGTTGTGGAGTGTTTTGTGTGGGTGTGTGTGTGTGTGTGTGTTGTGTGTGTGTGTGTGTGTGGTGTCAGTTGTGTGTGTGTGTGGTGTGTGTGTGTGTGTGTTGTGTGTTGTGTGTGTGTGTTTTAAAGATGGGCATTCACTTGCTGGTCTTAGTGTTTCGACGTTTTGATACGAAGTGTGTGTGTGTGTGTGTGTGTGTGTGTGAGTGAGTGTGGTGTGTGTTTTGTGTGTGTGTGTGTGTTCGCGCTTGTGTGTATGTGGGTGTGCGTGTATGCGCACGTGTGTGTGTTGTTGTGTTGTGTGGTGTGTGTGTGTGTGTGTGTGTGTGTGTGTGTGTGTGTGAGTGTGCCGCACCTGTCTGTTCATTGAGTAAAGTTTCAAAAAAAATACACACCCAAGTTTTGCATAAATTCTAACTCGCATCATTGTAAAGAGAAAAAAATTTGATACCAAAGGCCCGCCCTAAAAACAACAAATACACAAACAAAAAAGAAAGAGACTGGTCTTCGCCCCTCTCCCCCCCTCCCCCACACATTCTCTCCCCTCTCTCTCTCTCTCCTCTCTCTCTCTCCTCTCTCTCTCCCCTCTCTCCTCTCTCTCCCCTCTCTCTCCGACAAAGATATGATTGTTTTCTAACCCTTGCAAAGTCACTTTGCTGACGATGAACATAGGATTCTCTTCATAGGCAAGGAAGGGAATGGGCCGTCTTAGGGTACTAGTCTGGCATTCTCTACTTGATTGTCTTACAGTCATGTCTTTGTGTACGGGGAAAGGGGGGGATGACAGGCTGCCAGGCTTCAGCAGCGGTGGTAGAAGCACCCGTCAAGAGTGATGGAGGTGACACTTCACTGGAAGAAAGGGAAAATAGCGTTACCCCCCGTGTGTCATAATAATACTGCCGCCGTGAGATCGTGTCGCAGCGATAGTGTTTCGTGTGAAATATTGTCGCAGTACACGACACCTTTGTACGAAATTTGTCCTGTAATATATTATGGTTGCTGTCCATGAAATACTGTCGCAGCTCATTTTTGCGACATGACGTCGACAGTATTTTGCGACAGGATACTGTGAAATGTTGAAGTCATTGAATGTTATCACTTACGACAATTTTTCACACACACAAAAAGATGTGTAATTTAAAGTTTTTCTCACGCGAAATGTTGCTGCCAGAGTTCTTTGAGTGTCAAAATGTCACAGTAAATGATGCAGCTTTGTCATAAGAAGTGTAGCGTGTATGTTTTACATTTCTGACAGAAAGTGTAAAGTCAATTCGCAGGTATGGGTGCATGTGGTGTTGTGTGTGTGTTGGGGGGCGAGGGGGGGAGTCGTGAGTGTGCGTGTGTGTGTGTGTGTGTGTGTGGTGTTGTGTGTGTGTGTGTGTGTGTGTGTGTACGCGCGGCGCGCACGTTCGTATGTGTATGGAAGTGTATGTATGCATATGTTGTATGCATGTGTGTGTATGCGTGCGTGTGTATGCGATGCATATCATGGACATTTCTCGTGAAAACCTGTCTCGCTTCACTATTTCACGGGAAGTACTGCCCGCACAGCGATTTTTTGTTTTTGTTTTGTTGTTGTTGTTTTGTTGTTGTTTGTGTTGCATGAACGGCTGCAGTATTTCACAGAAATACTGTAGCCGCGACACGATTTTACGGGCTACGACACCGATTTATGACATTCCTCATGAAATCCTGTCACGCTTCACTTTTTCCACGGAAACTGCTGTCGCACAGCGACATTTCTCCACGGGAAATACTGTCGCCGCGACATGATTTTATGGCGACGAGATTCTATACGACACCGCAATGGCGAAGCATGAGGTGAACACCTGTAATAATTGTGAATCATAACTCATACTTGTCAACCTCAAGCGTCACCACTGCCGACGTAACGCTAATTTTCCCTTTCTTCCAAACAGACTTCAAATGTAATTCTCAGCAAACCGCCAAGAAAACGTAGACAAACGAATCACAAGACAAAACACCTCGCGTTTCGACCTCTTAGGTCTTCTTTAGGCAAGACGCAAAACACTCACGACGACGAAAATGAACGAGCAATCACTAATCTTCATTCACTTCAGCGCCAGACGGGCGTTGAATGAAAACGAGGATACGATGATCGAAAGAAGTCGACAGCGATCACAATAACTGCACACACTGATGACGTACACAGAAACACAAAAGAACGCAGGGTAGCAGTCAGCAGGAATCCAAAGTTAGATAGATCTAGTTGCAAAGGGACGCGACTGCAGGCGGAAATCTGAACAAAATTTTAAATGTCATTAACAGCGAAATGCGTCGTGTTTTGTCTTGTGATTCGTTTGTCGACGTGTTCTTGGCGCTTCGTTATTAATGGCGACTGCAGGCGGAAATCTAAACAAAATTTGAAATGTCATTAACAGCGAAACGCGTCGTGTTTTGTCTTGTGATTCGTTTGTCGACGTGTTCTTGGCGCTTCGCTATAATGGCGAC
>CM065739.1:51981033-51988533 GCA_033310375.1 Conus canariensis
ACACTGTTGAGATTTGTGATTGTAATTCTCGGCACTGGGTGAAGTTTTGTTACGACACTTTCTTTTTTCTTTCGCAGTGTTTGCGTTTGAAACAAAACATCAACGCAATGCCTAAAACCATGTCTAGAGCCCTCTTTGCCTGTATGGCTTTGTTTCAGCTGGAGGCAATAAAACCTCTGTCTGTCTGTCTGTATGTCTGTCTCTCTGTTTATCTCTCTGTCTGTCTCTCCGTCTCCCTCTTTCTCAGCATGGCCCAACCCCGCATGTTCCTGGAAGCAGAAAGTTAGAACAGGCACGGGGTGAAGGAAGAGCAGGAAGAACGGGGTAGTGGCACATGCCCGCGCCTGCTACCAACTATCCAGAGAATCCGTTACAAAACATCAAGGGCACACAATCGGAAAAACCGACCGCGTCTGCGACGTCGGTAATTACTTCCCCTCCTTTCCGGCGCCGAAGAAGTTACGTTTTCACTCGGGTCTACTGGTTTACCTGTCCGTTGGCAAGACATAGGACAGACGCAGAACAAGTTTGCACGAACTTGGGTGCCAAAGCTGTGTGATGCTCAAACCACACCATTCTTACATTAGATTGAGCTCGGCCTAGGCGGGAAGCTTTTTTTTTTTAAATGGGCACAACGCAAAGACAAAATTCCAACAACAACAACAAAAAATTCCAGTCTGCATCAAAGAGCAGGAAGGTTTATTCGCGGATGGCATGTGTACAAGCCAGAGCTTGATGTGAAGGAAAACAAACACCCCCGACAGGCCCGAGTGAACAGCTTACTCGTTCGGTTAGTTTCCAAACGGAGTGACTGAGGGCGGAAAACGAAGCAAAATTCAGAAAGAAAAGGGGTTAGTTACCGCCAAGGACACGGACAAACAGATTACAGGACCAAAAAAAATGCATTTTGACCTCTTAAGTCTTCTTCACGCAAAAACAAACATTCAGGACAGTGAAAACGAAGAACGAGAAACCATTTATCTTCTCATGTTCGGCGCAAAAAGGGCTGTTTTGCCTGAAGAAGACCCAAGATGTTCGAAATACATTGGGTTTTGTCCTGTAATCAGCTTACTGGTTGTCTGATGATGTTTCCGCTGTAAGGCCAGTCACACAATGCAATGCCCCAGCTGCTTGGAACTCACTGCCTCCCGCCTTCACGACACCAACCGACTTTATCTGCTTTCGAAACACGGCTAAAAACTTCTCTTTTCAGACAAACATTTTGAACAACGCTTTTCCCACGTTGTGGTGAGCACAATACTTCCTGTAGTAAGACAGCTGTAATATCTGAATGAATGAATGTCTGGATGGGTCACATGAAAGCGCAATGAGTAGTTTTCAAATAGTGCTGCGCTATACATTCATTCTTATTATTATTATTCTTATTACTAAAATACCAGGTCGTACTGAATAGCAGGGGTGGGGGGGGGGGGGTGATGGTGGATGTGAGATCCTTTTTTTTTTTTTTTTTTTTGGTGTTTGTTTTCGTCGTCCTTCTACATGACTGCCTGAAGCTCCGTGATCGTGGAAGATGTCTATCAGCAACGAAACTTTTTATTGTGTTAAAACTCTGAAGCAGTCCTTTCTGGCTATTGGCTTTTCAAGCAGCGGGTCCTCGCGTGTTGATAAGCAGTGCCATTCATTGGATCACAACGCCGGGTTGACATACTCATTCCATGCGAACACTTGTAAACAGCTTCGATTTAGGCCCATTCGCACGAAAAAAAAGAAGAAGATATATATCGTGCTTATTTCGATACGAACCACCATTTGTCCACCCCGGAGTGTCACAGACCTGACGACTGTGTTTGTTTTTGTGACAGGCATGTCATGATTGTTGTTCGCCGCAGGACTTCAGTGAAATGAACACTGCAATGAAATCATTTTTAAATGTTGGCTCGGCTTTTTCTTTTTGTTACAGATCTTTCCAACAAAGACCAAGTGACCCAGCTACTTGAATGTAAGATTAACAACAGCAGTATGACTATATCAATGATGATGACAGCGATGATGATGATGATGATGTCAGTAATAATGATGATGATGATGATGTTGATGATAACAATGGTAGTACTTCTGTCTGTCTGTCTGTCTGTCTGTCTGTTCTCTCTCTCTCTCTCTCTCTCTCGTGCGTCGTGACGATCAAGCTGAAGAATAATTCAGGATTGACAAGCCAACAGCTGTAGAATAAATAGAGCTAGCTGATAAGTTGGTTTTTTTAATGTTTAAAAATTTGCTCGATTTAAAATGGACTTTCTGCTTGAAGACCTGTCAAGAACTGTAGCAAGTTTAGTCTTTTCAGAAAAGTTCGGTTTGATTCTTAAGTTGTATCCATTAGATGGGAAAAATAAACGGTTTTGCTTTTATTGAGGAAGGGACTTTTTGGCCAAGTCGTAGAAACGCAAACAGTCCGCCATCATTTATTTATTTGTTTACTTTTGTAAAAGGAAACGTGTGGAGTGAACAATTATTCAGGTGCTTTCTTAAGCACTATTTCTTGTGATTAAAGCGTTGGATTAACTGGACAACAGTGTGTGAACGCAAAATCAAATGATATAAGAGGTTGACCACTGAGCAAGATTTTTTTTTTCTGTTTAAAATGTATTCGACTGTTGATTGTTAGATATTAATCGCAGTGGTCATCTTTCAAAGAAGAGCATGAAATTAATCAATAAAAAAAAAAAACTGAAACAAAATTGTGCACTACCTTTGCCGAGTTTAAAACAACCTTTGTCTAGCTCCTCGTAAAATCTTGTAGCCTGTTTTCATCCTGGAAGACCCTGAAGTGCTACGGAGAGCGTTCCAGAGGAAGCTGCCTCAGTCACTGAGCAGATCTTTAACAACTCCAAGTGTCAGACCATGACAGACAATGGCTACAACGACAGGTCCGGCGTCCTCACTGGCGTCAGACAAGGGCGAGTTCTCTCCCCTTCATCTTTGCAATCTGCGAGTGAGTGGGTTTGGGAGTATGCAACCGCAGGAGAAGGAACCAAGTGGACTGAAGAGAGGAACCTCTCTGATTTACACGTAATTCGCTCCTGCCTCGTGCGACACACGAGGTAGTCAATGCGCTGTACTCGGCACTGCTGGGGACGTAGTTGATCTGTCAACTGACGCTCTAGATCTCCAGCTGCTTGTGAACAATGTCAGCAGTTTGGCACAAAACACTGGTCTTCTTCTTCTTCTTCTTCTTCTTCGTACGCTCAGACAGGAACCCCAGAGGCACTGACGAAGGCTGCTGTACGGTGGAGGCCCTCCAGAGATCCACGGAGCTTCTCCCTCGTCGATGTCTCGGCTGGCCTTATCATCTGTGTCAAAAACAAGAACACGTCGTGCGTCAATCAAAGGACGTTCCCTGACGCCTTCATGGGCCAGACGAAGAGTGAGGAGGTAGAAAACTTCACGAACCTTGGAAGCCAAATCAGAAACACAAAGACTTTGAGCACGAACTGCATTACCAGCACTCGAAAAGCAACAGCAGCATTCAATCAGCTGAGGAAAGTCTGGACCAGCGAGAAGTCTTCCCTAAGTACACAACTGAGGTCTGCCATTCAAAGGTGACACCCCACGCCGCTCTACGGCAGAGTTACCCTGCAACTGAACACCAGCCAGAGAATCCAGACAGCCCTCCACACCAGATACTTGAGTGAAATTCTGGCAATCAATGAATGGACTGACTTCGTGCCAAACGAAAAAGGTCAGAGACAGACTGTCACAGCTTCCAGAGTCAACGACCATCTGCACACGGTGATTCCCCTTGTAGGGGCAGGTAACGTGGCTTCCCACGACCAGACCTGCGAACCAAGCCGTTCAGTGGATACCGACAGGCCAGGGAAGCATGAACACCTAATGGCAGTGGAGAGGGACTTACCACAGCTATAAAGAAGGGGCGACAGTTGAACGCCTTGACTGCCCCAAATGTTGTTTGACGCAGGGGCAAGCAACCAGTCAAATGTACTTTGTATTGTAATCTAAAGCAAACCAGCAACAGGAAATCAGCTATGTATGAAGCCGAAGCAAAGACAAGATCCGGGGCAAAGACCATCCGATTTTGTGTCGATCAGTTATCGCGCGCGCGCGCGCGCGCGTGAGTCTGTGTGTGTGTGTGTGTGTGTGTGTGTGTGTGTGTGTGTGTGTGTGTGTGTGTGTGTGTGTGTGCGTGCGTGTGCGCGCGCGCGCGCGCGCGTTTAAAAGAGGTAAAGGGTGTGTGTGTGTTTGTGCGAACGCGAGCGTCCTTGCGTGCGTGCGTGTGTGCGTGTGTATGTGTGTGTGTGTGTGTGTGTGTGTGTGTGTGTGTGTGTGTGTGTGTGTGTGTGTGTTCAAAGTTATTTAAAACCTATTGCAACTATTTCTGTTGTACAGCTCTGAGCCCTGAAGACGTAGCGAAGCTTGAAAACATGACAGATGAAGGTAAGAGAGGCAGCAATAATATCGATCATGTTTGAAAGATGGTGATGATCGATGATGATGATGATGATGATGATGATGATGATGATGAGTGTTGATGATGATGATGATGATGATCGATGATGATGAAAATGATGATTATGATTATAATTATTGTTATTATTATTATTATTATTATTGTTATTATTAATATATGTGAGGTTGCTTAAAAAAATCATGAGTAATAATCTTAACGTGCCAAAAATAAAGAAACAAAGGAACAACAACAACAAAAATGCCAACAAGAACAAAGAAGATGGAAGCAAAAGATGAAGTACAAAGCGCGCGCGCGCGCGCAGGCGATACGAACAAAATAATGCACGCCAACGAACGCGCGCATACAGTTGTATGTATGTGTGTGTGTGTTTGTGTGTGGTGGGCGGGGGTGAGGTTGGGAGGGGTAAGGGGAGTGCGAAGGCACGCACGTGTATAAAGCGTACGTCCACGCGCGTGAACAACCGTTTTTGAAAATTCATGAACATCCCGCACACAATGAAATCATCTCAAATGGTCAATGAACTATTCATAATTGAATCCTCTTAAGAATCTGAACACGGTTTAACAAACAACAAAACTGCAAGTAGGAAATTTTAAATAACAATGTTAGCGCACCACCAGAAAAACGTGGACAAATGAATCACAAGACAAAACACGACGCGTTTCGACCTCTTAGGTCTTCTTCAGGCAGAACACAAAACAATCAGGACAACGAACATGAACGAGCAATCACTTATCCTCATCCGCTTCAGCGCAAGATAGGCGTTGAATGACTGCATGCAAGCAGGAAAAAAAAAACTACGGACAGCTTGACAGCAGCAGAAGGTCTTCAGAGGAGAATCCCTGCTAAGTGTTCCTGCCCCAAACTCCTTACACTCTCAGGGGGCCGAGACGCTTCCAGGTCACGACTCCTCCAGATACCTTCTGTTGCCCACTTTTCTTCGCTTTTCCTGGCGCTGTCGGGATTTGAACCTGCAACTTTTGGATCGGCGGGCGTCTCAAGGTGTTCCTTTTTAGACGGACGTTCTACCCGCGTCGCTAACAGACACTTGTTGTAAGTTGAGAAATTTCAGCCTTACGAAGTTCATTTTTGCTCCTCCTCGACCAGCTGGAACTTTTTTTTTAGCTGCCTCTGCCATTGCCTTGAGGGTTCTGGTCCTCTTCTTATCAGAGATGCCGAGCTGTTTCATGAGATCATGGGCTGACGAGCCTACGAATCTCCTTGCTCCAACCTCAATGCGGAGGACTTGGGCCTGGAAGCCAGACTGCCTCGAGCTGCTGGATAGACAATGCATACTTCTCAAGACGTTGATAAAGGGGTTCATGTCGTGGCCTGTCAGTCAAGGTGATCGCTATTCAACAACTGGCTTCATGACTGCAGGCCAGGTCAAGGTCAAAATGAGAACAAACAATAGCCAAGGTCAGAATAACAACAAACAATAGCCAAGAGCAAAATAGCAGCAAACAATAGCCAAGCAATAAGAATCTAATCGGGAAGATGAAGAGGCAAGGATCCTCTCGAGCACAACACACACACACACACACACACACACACACACACACACACACACACACACACAGTTACTTGCACGTGAATTCCCATGCTGTCATCGGAAAAGAGCGTAGCAGGTAAGATCAAGAACTGTCACAGAGCAAAACTCTCACCAGGGGCGAACCTCAGAGTTCTAACTGAGCAACTGGAGAGAAGGAGAAGGAGGAGGAGAAGGGAGAAGAAGAAGAAGGAGAAGGAGAAAAAGGAGAAGAAGAAGAAGAAGAAGAAGAAGAAGAAGAAGAAGAAGAAGAAAAAGAAGAAGAAAAGAAGAAAAGTAGAAGAAGAAGAAATAAAAAGAGAAGGAGAAAAAAGGAGAATGGAGAATACAAAGGGAAGAAGAAAAAGAAGGTGAACGAAATCATCATCATCATCATCTCATCATCATCATCATCATCATCCATTTCATAAATCTCAATACTCCAAAATATAGGTACTAAGCGTGTCAAGCACACAAGCACACAAACACTAACCAATATTACAAGCGCAAACGAGAAACAGTCAAGTGCACACTGCTACAGGGTTGGTGGATCAAGCCGTAAGTTGCACGAAAGACTCAGGTTTGATGGAATTCAGATTTTGAAGAAGAAGAAGAAGAGGTAGGAGGAGGAGGAGGAGGAGGAGGAGGAGGAGGAGAGAAGAAGAAAGGAGGAGGAGGAGGAGGAGGAGGAGCAGAACAACAACAACAACAATAAGAAGAAAAATACCACCACCACCACCACCACAACAACAACGAAACAACAACGAACTACAAAACACAAGATCCACACAAAGTAGCCAACAATTTCCATCACACACACACACACACACACACACACCCCACCCCACACACACACTTTCTTCTTCAGCCGGGTTTTCTTTTCCTTGCAGAGGCGGAGAAGTTAACCGCCTTCCTGAGCCCTGAAGAAGGCTGTGATTTCCTGGGCATGGGACCCCTGTTTGATGACCCTGACTACCACAAAGACCTGCTCCATGACTACGTCACCATGGAGCGCTTCGGCTACTGGGAGATGCGCTGCGAAGAATTCGCCTACAAAGACACGGCTGATCCCAATGTCAAGGACACCAATGTCAAGGACACCGCCGTTCAGAAGCCATCGTACTGTACTTGATGTTGGTTGTGCTTGGCGTGTTGGGGCGGGGGGAGGGGGGGGGGGGGGGGAGTAGAAAGCCCCGCGCCGTGTCTGATGCACGTGTTCGTTTGTGTGTTCATTTGGAAGCTTTGTGCTGTGTGTTTGCTGTTCGTTTTTGTTGGTGTGATGGGTTAGTATGCATTGTGCTATGTTTGATATTCGTGTGTGTGTGTGTGTGTGTGTGTGTGTGTGTGTGTGTGTGTGTGTGTGTGTGTGTGTTTCTAGAAAGCTCTGTACTGAGTATGATAAGTTTCTGCTTTTCGTTTGCGTGTTCATTTGGAAAGCTTTGTACTGTGTTTTCTGTTCGTTTTCTGTTTGTGTGTTGTTAATGTAGAGAGTTTTAACGCTCACTTTCGTTTTGTGTGTTGAATTAGA
>CM065739.1:51993533-52003533 GCA_033310375.1 Conus canariensis
TCAAGACTCTATGCTTCTGAACTTTATCGTAGATTTCTGTCCTCTTAAAGAATATGAATGGTTCCCCCACCTGAAGGAGGAACTTCTTCTACTGCTTACGTCTTTTTGCTCAGAAACGTTCAAAACACATTCCCTCAGACAGCTCCATCTCACACTGTTGAGCTCGCAGTCTTAGTCCTGGCGCTTCAAGTGGCCGCTAAGTCACAATATGAAGATTTTCTCATTCTCTCTGACTCCTCTGCCTTGGAGGCCTTTGCTGGCCGTGACCTCAAGCACGTTGCTCTTCAAACACCCCAAATCCATGATTTTTAATTAAGATTGTATACCATTTTCAAATCTGATGGTTGCAGCATGCTCTTTGCTAAGGTTCCCGGTCACGTCGGCATGAGAGGCAATGAAGTGGTTGATCAACTTGCCATGAATGCCACATGTGCAGTCGAGTCGTATCCCTCACACTGATCTGTAACAAAAAGTTCCGACTCATATTAAGAAAACGCAGGCGGGTAACAAAAACTCTTCCAAATCCGTTCAAATCTTTAAAAAAAAATGTTTAGTGATTTCGCAAGACAATGTGCACAAACAGATTACGAGACAAAACACGACGCGTTTCGACCTCTTAGGTCTTCTTCAGGTAAAACAAACAACATTCAAGACATGAAAACGAAGAACGAGCAATCACTTATCTTCACATATTCGGCACAAGATGGATGTTGAATGAAAACGAGGCCGTTGGGAATGGGACCATGGGAGTTGAAATAATAATGATGACAATAATAATAACAAACGTAATGACAATGACGCTGATAAAAAAAAATCAAATGATAAAGGGAGGATTACTACCACTTTTGGTGATAATATGACGACAGTATTTTTAGTATTAATAGTGGCTAAACACAGAAGAGGAGAAAGGAGAAATTCTAAAAGAAAGGTTTTACCATCCGCTACCATTGGTTGTAAAGAAGAAAAACTTTTTTTCCGCGATTGTACTCAGGCTATTTTTCCCATCCACTTGTAAGGGAAAGGAACTAAATGCCACACTCTCAGAGAATTCCGAATATCCTTATTCTTGTTAAAGGGAGGATACCTTTGCATTAAAAAAACCATCACCATGAGATAGAATAACCCCTTTTAATGACTTTTGGGATAAAAATCATGGCCAAGAAAGGTGGGAAGCGAAAGAGATAAGCTTTTAAAAAGAATTTTTGAAACTAGTTTATCATATTTGACTCTAGAATTAAAATGAATGCGCGCTGTTGTTTTGTGCGTAATGAATAGGTTCGTCAAAATATCGAGTCACTTGAGAATCGCAGGAAATGACTACATTTATACTTTTGTCTGTTTATTTCTTTTCTTTTTCGCTTTATTTATTTATTTATCTTCTTCTTCATTTAGTTATTTACTTTGGGCATGGGGGGGGGGGGGGGGGAGGGAGCAAAGGTTTAATGTTTACCTGCAATTTCAAACATACTTAAAGGGGAAAAATTTCAAAAATTGTTCGGAACTGGAGACCAATGTCCAACACTGAAAGTTTTTTTTTTTCAAACCGCAGTAATTTGTCTTGGCAGAAAAAGATTTTTTTTCATTTAAGGTTTTATGAATGAAAGAAGTGTAAGCACTTGTTGTATGTTTCAGAAAACCATTTTAATGAATTATGGATTTTCTATTTAAAAAAAAAAAAAAAAAAGAATGTAAGAAATTGACGAGATGACAGCACTAATATGAACCCTCGCGATCGGCTGTGTGATGAACAACGTGAACTGAAATCTCTCTGTCTATACACCATGCACTGTCTACGCTGGCTGCCTCCAATTTCAGATTATTTCACTTCAATTTTTTCTCCCCTGCTCACTCCATCTCAGTCATGGGACGATTTCTGATTATCTCCTAATAGAACATAATCCCTATGGCTTGTTCTGAAATTGTGTTTATGTGCGCGCGTGCACACACACACACACACACACACACACACACACACACACACACACACACACAGTGCAAATGCGAATGCGAAACTTTGATTAGGCCGAGGCCTCTAACTGAAGAGGTACACAGACAGAAAACATCCAAACAATATAATAATGCAGCTGGTAACACAAGTAGGAAGAAACTCTAGGGAGAGCTCGACAGCAGGTTTCTGGAGAAGACACACCCCTCAGACAAGTGTTTCGGCCCTGAACTCCTTACATTAAAGAAAACGATTACCATATTTAAAACAACTGGCGCAACTGGCGCAACATGTTACAAGAGAGAGAGAGAGAGAGAGGGGGGGGGGGGGGAGACAGACAGACAGACAGACAGACAGAGACAGAAAGAGAGAACCGATTAAGAACAAACCACAGCTACCGAAAGATAGTTGGATTTTCATTCGTACTTTCCTCCCGTCCAAATACCAAGTTGTTTCAGATGCAAAAATAAATGAATCTGGAGAGAGAGAGAGAGAGAGAGAGAGAGAGAGAGAGAGAGAGAGAGAGAGAGAGAGAGTTAATATAAAAGACGCAACTAGTCTAGCAGATTTCAATAAATCAGTATTTTGACAGACCGAAGTTCTCTTTTACACGGAAGTACAAAGAAAATCCCCACTTCTCCCTTTCTGTCTTTATGTTGATTCTATGTGCACATGATTTCAAGTTTCACTTACTGTATTTTGATAACAATGTCTGCATGTTCACTGGTGTGTTTAACAGTCCTGATACTACCTGACCGCAGTATGCTCAAGGAACTCGATGATTTAACTGAAGAATTCGTATATACTCAGTTGTACTCCAGTCAATTCAAAATAATAGCCTAGCAACACGCCTGTGGCTACGCAGCTATTATTGCCTTTTGTTAATCATTATTGAAAAAAAAAGGAAAAAAATTATCCAGATTTTATTTGTGAGTATAATTTGTTCTTTGAATTAGATATCACACACACACACACACACACACACACACACACACACACACACACACTTACCTTGGAACTGAGCTATAATTTTCTTCTGTGCCCGAGCTCTTCTTTTCGTTCACGTTTCCGAGCAATCCACAACTTTGTGTAAGGAACTGGTCACAACGTGAGATTAAATTGTTTCGACATGAAGTGACAAAAAATAAACAAAAAACAAAAGACCTCTCACAACGTGAGATTAAATTGTTTCGACATGAAGTGACAAAAAATAAACAAAAAACAAAAGACCTCTCACAACGTGAGATTAAATTGTTTCGACATGAAGTGACAAAAAATAAACAAAAAACAAAAGACCTCTCACAACGTGAGATTAAATTGTTTCGACATGAAGTGACAAAAAATAAACAAAAAACAAAAGACCTCTCACAACGTGAGATTAAATTGTTTCGACATGAAGTGACAAAAAATAAACAAAAAACAAAAGACCTCTCACAACGTGAGATTAAATTGTTTCGTCATGAAGTGACAAAAAATAAACAAAAAACAAAAGACCTCTCACAACGTGAGATTAAATTGTTTCGTCATGAAGTGACAAAAAATAAACAAAAAACAAAAGACCTCTCATGCAAAAAACAACCTCCCCCTTACGCACAGCTCTCTCCCTCCCCATTCCTCCTATTTTCCCAGCCTCCCTTTCACCTTTAACCTCTTGACTGCGTAGGGCGAACCCGCTTGTCCTTTAACCTTTCTCCGCCCATCTCCTCACCTCGCTCCGTTATTATTATTATTATTGTTTTTTTTTTTTCTTTTCTTTTTTATTTTTACCTTTTCATGGTGGTAGTAGTGGTGCATGGTTTGAAGGGAACACTTTTCAGTTCGGTACTTCCAATTTCTGTGCTGTGAGCTTCGTCAGTTGGTCAAATTTCATGCTTTTGAAAGGTTAAATAAACCGAAAAACTGCTCCGTTCCTTTGTGTTGTGAGGATTTGGGTTACGTTTTCATCTAACTGCAGTCAACCACCGTTTACTATTCTCTGCCGTTAAGTATGCAAGACATACGTCTTCCTGTAGAAAGTTTAAAAAGACTCGCTAAGCGAACTTGGAACCCTGTAACTGTCAGACCTGAAGAAATTTGTCAACAAACATTACATCAAATGTTCGTCGCCTGCTCGAAAGTCGTCTGCTCGAAAGTCGTCTTGCCGGAAACCTTGCAAGGGAAAGTACTCGGGAAGACAAGTTCGTGGAGCTCGGCTTCTAAACGGTAAGCATTACTGAAATGGAAGCAGAGTGATAATTATAAGGGCACTTTCCGAGCGCAGATCCAAAACCAATTCATTTTAGTTATTGACGATAATTATTTAGCGCCTATTCTCAGTTAGAGGCCGAGTTCAAAGCTCTTTACAATTCAACTCGTTTACACAACGGGCTGCTTACCTGGCCAGAGTCGAATTGATAGCTGCCTGCGTATAGCGCTAAGCATTCGTTACCCATGTCATTCAGTCAAATGTATGTCACTCATTCCTTTAACTTTTTTTTTTCACGGAGGATGCGTGCTATGCGAATACGTGTCATCGAAACTGGCCTTCTCTTCATTATTTTGTTAATGGGATTTAACGAACGTTTGCAAGATGCATGTGGTAACATACGGAACTTCGGTGTATAGTCTCATTCGAATGACTTTTCGGGGAATAGAGAGAGACACACAACTATCAACTTCGAGGCTCCCCCCCCCCCCCCCCACCCTCCCCCTATCAAAACGGACAGGCAGGGATTCGAACCCGCAAACCCAGGAACACCAGGATTACGAATCCAGGGCTCCATCAACTGATCTGTTCAGCACTGGAAGTTTGCCGAACACAGTTTACGCCTCGCACCTTCAGCGTGTTCTGTAGAGCAAGCAAAAGGCTGGGTTTAGCGTATCGCCGTGTTCAGGATGTCACATGATATGACGATACGTTGAACAGTTCTCGGCTTATCTCGTGATCCCTCTCCGAAACTGTCGCAGGGAGATCGAAACTGTTCGAACCTACCCGAGTCCTCATTGTCACAGCTGTGGCAGCAAAAGGTGCAAAATTTGGAACTGTGCAGTGATTGACGAAGTGCTCCCTCCACTCCCTCACACCCCACCCCACACACACACACACACACACACACACACACACACCACGCACGCACGCACGCACGCACGCACGCACGCAGCACGCACACCCACACACACACACACACACACACACACACACACACACACACACACTCTCGCACATCAACCCCACTGGATCTGCTTCTTGATCCGGACCAGCACCAAACTCTAATGATTTCGTTCTTGGACAGAGTTCCGTATTTCCATTGAGTTTCGTTAAAATCGGTACGGTAGTTTTTGTATAACTTTGCGGTGGTGTGTGTGTGTGTGTGGTGTGTGTGTGTGTGTGTGTGTGTGTGTGTGTGTGTGTGTGTGTGTGCGGTGTGTCTGTGTGTGTGTGTGTCTGTGTGTGTGCAGTGATATCAAAATTGTCCATTTGGCTCTATATCATACTGTGCATGTGCGATATCAAATCCATGCAAGCTATGGCGCTTGGAAAGGTCTCTTAATTGACCACATTTTTATGGCTAATGCAGCAATAAGATTCTGGCTTACCTTTTTTCTGTCTGTGGCAGACGACACGACTTCACCACCACTTCCCTCTCAATCTACAGCTAATTGCCTCACTGTTCTCAGCACTCCAAGTTTGACCCTCTGTCTGGCCTGTCTCTGGCTGGTGCCTTACCTCCTGCTGATGCGTGCCTCCTCACCACACGGTTGGCTGATTTTGTCTCTCTGGGAGCTTCCCCTCCTGTCCCCCGGCCCCATTGACCATCCTCCTCCAGCTGCTACGCTAACCTGGGAAACTTCCACCTAGCGGGAGCAATCAACCAGGCTGTCCCAAGCCCGGCTTCTCTTGGGACATATAGGGCATCCTTCCTTAACTACTCCTCACTAGCAGTCATGGATGCTTACACTGCTTACACTGGATATGCACATCAGGGTCCCACGAGACTCCCTAGATGTCCATTTCTTAACAGCCCCTAGCCCATTCTCTGCCTCGAGGACAGAGCGCTCTCCTCTACCTCCGGACGGTGTGTGTCTGGGAGGCCCACCCTGGTCCATAGCGTAGCCAGGGCCATAGAATCTCCCCTGGGTGTCCTCCATGAAGTCACCGCGGTGTCCCCATCGCCTCTAAGTCCAGGGGGACAGGCGGTACAATGAGTGAATTGTAGGCCTACACTGAAGGGTAGGTGACACACTCCAGTGTGACACAATGGGTAACGTGTTGGCTTAGTCAAAAGGCTGTACGTGTACTACGGTGTGAAGCAGTGTATGCATCCCATGACTGCCAGCGAGGGGAGTAGTTGAGGAAGGATGTTGTTGCCCTGTTGCTTTGCTAGTCCATGTGTCTGTATGTCACAAGATGGACATTTAGGATCTCTCTCTCTCTCTCTCTCTCTCTCTCTCTCTCTCTCTCTCTCTCTCTCTCTCTCTCTCTCTCTCTCTCTTTTGCTAGATCTTGACATCCAAAGGTGAAACTTAATTTGGTAGTAAAATAGAACCCAAGATACTTGTATGCATTGACTACAACCATGTATTCACCTCCATAAATCCATTTCTCATTACGTGCTAAATATCCACCTTTGGTGGCGCATTTTCTGTTTTTTTCGAAATTATTTTGACTCTCAAGTGCAGCCAATTTTACAGTATGGAGCAGAAATCTGGGCTTTTGAGAAAGGTATTGTAATCGAGAATGTTCATTTATATGCTATGAAAAGATTTTTGAATGTAGACAATCGAACACCAAATGATTTAGTTCATGGCGAACTTGGAAGGTATCCGATTTATATTAATTCTTTTTTTTAAATGCATTAAGTATTGGTTGAAAATAACCAGAATGGAGGAAACCAAGATACCATTTAAAGCGTATAGGACGTTACGAAATTTGGATTATAATGGTAAGAAGACATGGGCTACCACTGTTCGTCAGTGCTTAAATTCATATGGCTTTGCATATGTTTGGGACAACAGGGCGTTGAAAATATATCGGGATTTTTGAAATGTTTTAAACAAAGAATGATTGATTGCAGATGGCAAGACTGGCATGACCATATCAACAACAGTGACAGATTTGCACAATACAGACTGTTTAAAACAACGTATATGATTGAGCCATACATTAAAATGAAAATGGACAAGTATATTAAGAGTGCATTGACTAAGTTTAGATTTGGTATCTCTGACATAGCTTGCCATCGATTCAGATACAGTGCTTTGAATGAAAATAGACTGATATACGGCTATGTTACCAGGCCAAGGAAGATGAAATACATTTTTTTATTTTGCTGTCCTGCTCTCAATGACCTTTGAGTAAAATTTATTAAGTCAAAGTATCATTTTGATCCTTGTAGTTTTAGAGTCAGCTTACTGTTAACATCAAGAAATGAGTGTGTCCTCTTTGATCTTGCCAGGTACATACACGAAGCACAAAAGCGACTACGAGCGATGTATTCATAATAGGTTTGCATAGTATGTATGTGTAACTGCTTTTTTTCCATTTCTTTTTGTGAGAATTCTTCTTTATTCGTGTATTACGGGTGTCACCCCTTCAGTGTGGGCTATGACCTAATCTGAATAAATCATTCATTCATTCATTCATTCATTCATTCCTCTCTCTCTCTCTCTCTCTCTCTCTCTCTCTCCTCTCTCTCTCTCTCTCTCTCTCTCCATGAGCACGAACACCTTTCCTATTGCCTTTGATGTAGAGGGTGGCAACATCTCCATGTAATCACATAGTCAGTGATACGCTATGGGTCGTCATGTTCTTCTCTGGGTGCATCACATATCATGCCATGTCTTGGTCAATAAATCTGCTCATGGATAAATCATGTGTGATGTCTGATTACTGAGACCGAACCAAGAGCTCGTTTACTTTCTGTTGTGTGGAACTGTGTCACTTGTGGTGACTGATGTCATGGACAGTCCTCAGATCCCAGGCTACTTGTCATTGATTTCACGCACACACACACACACACACACACACACACACACACACACACACACACACACACACACACACTTTTCTTTTCTGGCTCCTCTCTTCGCGCATCTATCAGCTAGCTCATTACCCCAAACTACCACAATGCGATGGAATCCAACAGAAGGTGGCATCAGTTCCTTTACATACCAAAACATGAACAATAAAGAGGTTCTGAAAAAGACTAGGCGTGCAAAGAGAACTAAGGCAGCAAAGCAAACAAGATCAACAAAGCTTGCATGGTTTGGACGTATCATGAGGCGCAACTCACTTCCAAAGAACATCATCTTAACTGGAACCGTGGAGGACAAGAGAGCCAGAGGACGTCAGGGAGGACTTTGGACAGATGATACCAAAGAAAAGGACATGGAAGACATCTAGACAGACTGCCTACAGTATGATGGCAAGATCGGAGAGCTTGGAGAGTCAGGACACGCCGACCTCTGGACCACAGAGATGGCACCTAGGCAAGGCAAGACACATCGCCCCTTCCTTTTCCGACAGTTTCTAACATTGTAGTGGTTCTCCACGTCAGAGAGGCGATTCATGTTATTTGGAGCAAGATCCTTAACAATTCCTTTGTGGGATTCTTTTGAAAACCTTGTCAGCATGATCTGTTTACAGTTTCCTTGACACGTACTTCATCAAAATAGATCTTGACCTATTGCCAGATTTGAAACCAAGCCAGCAAGCAATGATGATATCTGCTGAGGTCACATGTTGAAGTTGTAAGGTGTTCAAGATAATATTCAGCTCTTTGTTTTCACAGTCATTCAGAATTTCTTTTCCATTCTCGAGTCCGACTCCAAGAAAATTCAGATAATCTGTTCCCTGCATGATATTGTTCAGAATCATTCTTTTTCTCCCTTTCTTTCTGAAAGGCATTCTTTACATGTCTGGTTTAACTTTGCAGGTCTTCAATGATGTCTTCAGTTTCTTCTAGTCTAGATTTCAAATTATCGTTTTCTTGTTGCACCGTGTGGGAATTTTGGACTAGTGAAACTCTGCTGAGTGATCCATCATGCTTTCACTGGGGATTTAATATCTAGTCCGGGGGTAAATGCAAAGGGTGGGGGCTTTTTGGCCCTCTTCGTCACTCAGCATGAACATGAACTCAACCTGAATGCTAGTGAACACCGAAATCCATTGAATTTCTGCTCCAGGTTGTGGAAGGACACTACTGTTAGGTGATCATGGGAGGAGACTAATTTAAGATCATTTTAAGCGATGGGAAAGGACAAAACAAGACCTCAACACACTGGACGGGCAAGAGCAGTGGACGAGACTTTAGACGTGTTCTGGCCAAGGATGACGGGCTCCTAGCAGGAAGTACAGAATATGCGTACCAGCCCAGTATGTGGTTGTCCTCCCATCTGCAAACACTGGAGTCAGTTTAGTAGCAAAAAAAAAGCTTGCATATACACTCGCACACAGACATACATACATACACACACACACACACACACACACACACACACACACACACACACACACACACACACACACACACTGAACTTTCAATGTCAAAACTACCTCTCTTGATAAAAGTCCACTCGGCGAATAACCATAATCATTGATAGAGGGGGTGGGCTGGGGGTGGGGGTTGGGGGGTGGGGGTTACAATGGACAGTTTCAGTGTTAAGTAGACGTCACTGCAAGCGGACAAGTCTAGACACTCTACATGAAAAACCGCTGAGCCATTAGACCATTGAATGTAAGATACAAGGACAACAGCAACACTGAAGAGAGAGAGAGAGAGAGAGAGAGAGAGAGAGAGAGAGAGAGAGAGAGAGAGAGAGAGAGAGAGAAAAACCAGGAAGCAACTGGGTTTTTGTTGTGTTGTTTTCTTTTCCCTGTCAACAACCACTCTCTCTCTCTCTCTCTCTCTCTCTCTCTCTCTCTCTCTCTCTCTCTCTCTCTCTCCTTTCTCTCACACACACACACACACACACACACACACGCATGCATACACACACACACACATACACGCGCGCGTGCGTGCGCGCACGCACACACACACACACACACACACACACACACACACACACACACAC
>CM065739.1:52008533-52016033 GCA_033310375.1 Conus canariensis
CCTTCCCCCCAACACACACACACACACACACACACACACACACACACACACACCAAACCAAAGCCTTCCCCCCACAACACACACACACACACACACACACACACACACACACACACACACACACACACACACACACATGCGCCATTGCAGGCCAGTGGAAGTGTCGAGCAGTGACACTACTATGCAGAGGATCCATTGACACTGGGGAGAACCGCCCTGACCCTGCTGCGGTTGCAGTGTTCTGTGGACAGGGACGGGCACAACAGTTCTGTTGATGGGGCTGTTGGACGTTGGCAGCAGTCAGAACTCGCTGTAGTCCTCTCCAAGTTTTAATATGTTCTCTCTTTTTTTTCCCCTCTGTCCTCTGTCATTCTTCTTTACTGATTCGAGTTTTATTTTCATGTCAGAATCCTAAAATGAAACTACGAAAGAAACAAACAAAAACGAAATGTAAGTTTTGAACCAATGTTTGAGGGGAAGATGGTTTTGAATTTCTGGCTTCATCATGCTAAAAAAACGAAACCTACTAAATTCATCAGAATTCAAGAAAAGTGGACATAAAACACGAACGATGTATCCGTTACTTTACCAATGTTCAGTTTGTTTAGTGTATAATGTCCACTTCTCGTGTGAAGTTGAATAAAGATGTGTTGAAACTTAATGTGTACATCTTGTTTCCTCTATGCTGCCAAGAAGGCTTGTAGGGAAATAAATCTTTTCAGCTGCATCGTTTAATTCTGCTTTCAGGTAATGGCTCGCCCCTGCTCGAAGCTTTCAGATGGACGTGTTTACCCCACCCTACCTCCCCCCCCAAAAAAAAAAAAAAAAAAAAAAAGAAAAGAAAAAGAAAACAACAAAAATCTGGCCGCGAGCCTCATGTCTTATTACGTACCGGCTAGGCTGCAAACAGAATGATTTGAATTAGTTCAATTTCCTGTCGATGTGTCTGTATCAATGATGATCTTGTTGTTTTTTTTTTATTCTTCCAGACCTGCTGTCTACAATGACGTTGATACAGGTCGCCATTTCCTTCGACACGACAGGGTCCATGTCACGGGCCCTGGAAGAAGTTCGCACACGTATCACTGAGATGATCCGCCTGTTGAAGATGGACATCCCAGGGGTCACCTTGTCCATCATCGCCCACGGGGACTACTGCGATGCCGACGTCTATGTCACCAAGCATATTGACTTCACGGATAACGAAGCAGACCTCGTCAGGTTCGTCAGAGACGTCAAAGACACTGGTGGGGGAGATACGCCAGTGTGTTACGAACTGGTTCTTCGACTTGTCAGGACGCAGCTGTCGTGGAAGAAGAGGTCCCAGAAGATCTTGGTGGTGATTGGAGATGCCTACCCTCATCCACCTGAAGACCCTCAAAACAAGGACAACATTGACTGGGAACAGGAAGCACGGCTACTGGCGGGAATGGTAGGTGGTCACGTGATGCGTTCACTGTCCTTAAATAAATGTAACACCTTGTTGTCGCGTCACGCGTTCACTGTCCTTAAATGTAACACTTTGTGGTCACGTGATGAGCCACCTGTAGCTGTGGTGGGAGATGTTTCACAGCCACATGTAGCTGTGGTGGGAAATGGTTCACAGCCACCTGTAGCTGTGGTGGGAGATGGTTCACAGCCACCTGTAGCTGTGGTGGGAGATGTTTCACAGTCCCCTGTAGCTGTGGTGGGAGATGGTTCACAGCCACCTGTAGCTGTGGTGGGAGATGTTTCATAGCCACCTGTAGCTGTGGTGGGAGATAGTTCACAGTCCCCTGTAGCTGTGGTGGGAGATGTTTCACACTCCCCTGTAGCTGTGGTGGGAGATGTTTCACAGCCACATGTAGCTATGGTGGGAGATGGTTCACAGCCCTCTGTGGCTGTCGTGGGAGATGGTTCACAGCCACCTGTAGCTGTGTTTGGAGATGTTTCACAGTCCCCTGTAGCTGTGGTGGGAGATGTTTCACAGCCCTTTGTGGCTGTGGTGTGAGATGGTTCACAGCCATCTGCAGCTGTGATGGTAGATGTTTCACAGCCACCTGTAGCTGTGGTGGGAGATGTTTCACAGCCACCTGTAGCTGTGGTGGGAGATGGTTTACAGCCACATGTATCTGTGGTGGGAGATGGTTCACAGCCACCTGTAGCTGTCGTGGGAGATGGCTCACAGCCACCTGTAGCTGTGGTGGGAGATGGTTCACAGCCACCTGTAGCTGTGGTTGGGAGATGGTTCACAGCCACCTGGTGGAAGATGGTTTACGGTCATATGTAGCTGTGGTGGGAGATGGTTCATAGCCACCTGTAGCTGTGGTGGGAGATGGTTCACAGCCACCTGTAGCTGTGGTGGGAGATGTTTCACAGCCACCTGTAGCTGTGGTGGGAGATGGTTCACAGCCACCTGTAGCTGTGGTGGGAGATGTTTCACAGCCACCTGTAGCTGTGGTGGGAGATGGTTTACAGCCACCTGTAGCTGTGGTGGGAGATGTTTCACAGCCACCTGTAACTGTGATGGAAGATGGTTCACAGCCACCTGTAGCTGTGGTGGGAGATGTTTCACAGTCCCCTGTAGCTGTGGTGGGAGATGTTTCACAGCCCCCTGTAGCTGTGGTGGGAGATGGTTCATAGCCACCTGTAGCTGTGGTGGGAGATGTTTCACACCCACCTGTAGCTGTGGTGGGAGATGGTTCATAGCCACCTGTAGCTGCGATGGGAGATTGTTCACAGCCCCCTGTAGCTGTGATGGGAGATGGTTCACAGCCCCCTGTAGCTGTGATGGGAGATGTTTCACGGCCACCTGTTGCTGTGGTGGGAGATGTTTCACAGCCACCTGTAGCTGTGGTGGGAGATGGTTCACAGCCACCTGTAGCTGTGGTGGGAGATGGTTCACAGCCACCTGTAGCTGTGGTGGGAGATGTTTCACTGCCACCTGTAGCTGTGGTGGGAGATGGTTCACAGCCACCTGTAGCTGTGATGTGATATGGTTCACAGCCCTCTGTGGCTGTGGTGGGAGATGTTTGACAGCGATCCGTAGCGTTCGTTCCCGAACGTCAGGAAATTTTGCTGAGTATCTGTAGTTGGAATTCAGCTCTGTCATCCACAGAAAATGATGGACAGGACTATAGGGTAATTTGTACCGGAGAACATGGTTTTCCAAATCATGGCAGAAAGTCGTCAGGGGGATCCTCGTCTTTACCTCTGTGTTTGAGCTGCCCTTCAGGTCCAGAATGGACCCATGTGGTTGGAGAGGAGAAGGGGAGGGAGGGGGGCGAGGGCGCTTATCTATTTATTATTATATATATATATATTTTTTTACTGTCTATCCATTTGGTTTATGTTTCATTGCCGCTGCTTGTTTGGAACTGTTGACCAAGCTTGTTGTTCTCTGTGAGCTGAGTTTCATTCCGACCGTTTTTATTTAATTTTATTTAATTCATTTTATCATCACTTTTTTGTTTGCATGGCTGTGTAGTGGACAATGGGTAATCCCTGGCTGGAATCATCTCCTGTCCATGGTGTTTTGAACTATGAAGTGGGTAGCAGAAACGCACCACAAGTGGCAAATCAAAACCAGGACTTGGAAATATCTGGTTTTCTGGTCCAGAACAAACCAAGCCTGCCATCCGGCAGGCCAACCCTTGGCGTGTTGTCTGTGAGTACTGTGTGTTTCTGCCATCCCTCTCCGACATAACGCATGTCTGTTTATGGATTTTGTTTTGTCTGTGCGATGTTCCATTTATCTCTGTTGATTTTTTTTGGTGTTAACATCATGTTTCAGCCTGTGCGCATATACGGCGCACAGATCAACGATCAACACAATCGACAGAATTCTTCCGGAAACTGACCCAGATGACGGTGGGTCTCACCTCAAGCTGACAGAGTTCAGTGTCTGAGTGACGTCGTTATGGCTGTTTGTTACCATGCAACCGGCACTGCAAAGTTGAGGGTATGGGCACTTTTTTTTTTTTTTGTCTTTTTCTTTTTAATTATCAATGAGCCGAGCATTTTGGATCGTTCGAATCTTTGCCAGAGAAACATCTATGTAGTGTCATGACAAATAGTTGATGATTGATGTGAACACGCGCACAGACTCACACACATTTAGACACACACACACACACACACACACACACACACACACACACACACACACACACACACACACAGAGTCCAAAAAGAATTTAAAAAGGAAGCAGAACAATAATGCCCTCAACTATAAACACACCGTAATAGACAAACCAATAGCTCTTCAGTCATGAAGACATAATTACACCTCTTGGTAATTGTCACTCAACCTGATTCAACCACACGTATGTGGTTGCAGTTACAGGTTTGATGTAACTGTTCATACGTGATCATGTTGAAAAGGTTGGTGCTTATTCAGGATCTCTTTAGCGAACAGGGGAACGTACTTTTGGTTTGAAAAACGTGAAAAAGTGAATATTTATTAAAAAAAAAAGAATTATTGATGTGACTCGGTACACTTTCAAACTATTCAAAAAATGCCCACTCCCTCTCTCTCTCTCTCTCTCTCTCTCTCTCTCTCTCTCTCTCTCTCTCTCCCTCTCTCTCTCATTGACAGACCTGGGAGGAAAAGGTCCGAGCCCAGTACGCCCCCAAACCTCTGCACAAGGACCTGGAAGAAGCCTTTGCTGTTCTCCACCACCCCCTGGCTGTTCCCACAGTCCCTGCCAAAAAGAAAAAGCCCCCTTCCCCGTACACTTACCGAGGCAAGGACATCTCCTTTTTCTGGGGTGGCAAGGTCGTCCCCTCACAGCCGCTGAGCTGGGAAGTGCCCGCTGAGGAGGACTCCGTGCACAAGCTTCAGCTCAAGCTGGCGGTCCTGGGGTCGGAAGCCAAAGCCCACGAGGCTAACGTGGTGGAGATGGAGAGCACCGACTTTGCCGACAAGAAGGTCACGCAGCCCATCGTCCACATGATCGGAGGCAAGGACAGCATGGCGTCGCTGGACCTGTCCTTCAACTCTCAGGTCACCTTCCAGCTGGTCAGTGGCTCAGGTCCCGTCTACCTGTCTGGTCAGCATGTTGCGCGCGCTTTGCCTGAGGAGGACGAAGAGGGTGAGACTGATGGAACCAGCACGTAAGTTGGTGAAGAAGCATGAATATGGTGTGTAGGTCACTGCAAATGGTATATCTATGGCTGGTCATGTGAGCGCATATGCAGGCCCTAACCTATCTTCTTTTTTCCCCTCGTGGACCTAGCGGCTCTCAACAAGCTTGCGGACGTAGCGTTCCTGTAGTATTTGATGCAGGAAAAGTTAGAGCAGCTTCTCGGTGAATTTTCCATAAGCACGCACGCACCTCGTCATTCTCTTAAACCATCTGGCCAAGAGCCTCGCCGGGACACTCTCAGCTTGTCGTAAGGTACACTTTGCACATTTCTCCGATGGGAAGAGGAACGAGTTGCTCGGGGCCAAGTGAGGTGAGTAATGGGTGGGTGACCAGCTGGACTTTGCTCTCATCCAGAAACCGAAAGACTCCGAGAGCAGTGGGAGCGCTGGCGTTATCCTGGTGCAGCAACACACCCCGGGCTCCAGTGTGCAGGTACATTCTGCACCAAGCTCTTCTCGCTTTGGGCCAGCCAAAACACGCATATCACTCAGAGGTGGCTGTTTTCCCTTCCAAGGATGGTACCGTAGCTGTGAAACGCTCCACCCACCATGCATGCATTTCAATTCTACAGGTGGATTTTCATCTGGGAACGGCCAAACGGTAGATTGTTGGTTTGTCCCCAGGGACCCACGACCGTTAGCATCTTACGCGCTCGTCCTCCCGGCACGAATCACTTATCACTTGTTGTTTTCTGTGCAAACTGATTCCCCAAACGCCACAAGAATCGTGTCAGGCACTTCCAAAGACACAAAGCTAAAGTCCCTTTCAAGGAATCGTATTTCCTCGTGTGCGACCATCGCGATTTCCCGGTTCCATGTTGCGTCACAGGAAGGGCTGACCGTTACTTTCACATTCCTTGCTCGCTTGAGAAGTACTTAGACCAATGAAATGAAACTTTGTTTTAGGGGTTGGAGGTAATTTCTCTTCTACAATGCAGTCTTACTGTTCGATGACTTATGTCTTTTGCCCCTCCGACTTCGCGGGCTTGTTGAGTGACCCTCGTACATATTTCATGTCAGACAGTTATCATGTCATTTCTCGCCTGAGCAAAGGACGATGAAGACCCAGCATTTCCAAAGTAGATTGTGAATAAACGGGAGAGACTAAAGCATAGAGCACTAACACTGAGACTAGATGGCAGAGCTTAATAAACATGGGAGAAAAAAATGAGAGAGAGAGAGAGAGAATGATTTTGTGAAGTGTTTATGAATCTCTATACTTCATCCTTTTCGTGCTCTTTAGTACGTTTCGTTGGGTGGATTAGCAGTTTTGCTCCTGTTGACGTAATTTTAACCATCGGTTTATATTTTTAACTTTTGTTCACTTTTTCAAAAATGTATTTTAACATTAATGCATAGTTATGTTTACCTGTTAATGCTTAGTTTCTGATCATGGTCATGTTCATGTGTCAATACTTAGTTTCTGATCATGGTCATGTTCATGTGTCAATACTTAGTTTCTGATCATGGTCATGTTCATCTGTCAATACTTAGTTTCTGATCATTTTTGTCCGTGCTGAAAGAGACGAAGTCACAGTTGAAAGTTCACCAGCCACTGCCCGAGGCTCAGCTGATGAAGGGGCTGAGGTCACAGTTGAAAGTTCACCAGCCACTGCCCGAGGCTCAGCTGATGAAAGGGCTGAGGTCACAGTTGAAAGTTCACCAGCCACTGCCCGAGGCTCAGCTGATGAAAGGGCTGAGGTCACAGTTGAAAGTTCACTAGCCACACCTGAAGATTCAGACGACTCAGGAGATGAAGCCAGTGCTGCCATCTACATCCAGAGGGAAGAAGGTCCACAAGAGAGCAAAGAGAGGTCTGATCCCACTGGGCCGGACAGATCGGAGGTATTTGAACGGGATTTGCGAGCCACCTTTGAAGACGTCAGCCGCATTTTCGGAACCACCCCAGAGGCACGCGGATCCCGTCCTGACAACCAATCGCCTCAGTGCAAGACTTCTTAGGAGACATTTCCTGAGAGAGGGTCGTCGTGGAGGAGGTCTTCTGACTGAACGTCTTCTTGGTGGACGGTCTTCCTAGACGACAACTTCATGGAAGATTTTTGATGTGGTTTTTAGGAGCTGTCGACAGATACTTGTTTGGATAGTGTTTTCCTGGAAAGTATTACCTTAGAAACTGCGATTCCAGTTCCTCCAGTGACAGTGGTTTAGTGCAGTCTGTGTGGTTCGTGGGTGGGCTACTATGAGGAATCATCTTGTTGAATGATGGTAAAAAATTCCGTAGTGTGAAGGCTCATGTGTTTTCGTGCTGTTTACTATTTTGTGGTAGCGACTTGTGTCTCTAGATTTTATTCCTGTCTACTAGTTTGATGTTAAGAATTGCATCTCTAGATTTTTTTTTTTTGTATCCGAGTGGT
>CM065739.1:52021033-52076033 GCA_033310375.1 Conus canariensis
ACTCGTGACAGCTGAACTTGAGGGAAGGATTCAGGCATTAGACATGAGGAGCTTCCGCAAGATTTTGGCATTTCATACCACATTACCAGCTTAGAGGTCCAGACCAGAGTAAGGCAAGCCATTGGACCATACGAAGACCTGTTGTCCATAGTGAAGAAAAGGAAATTGAATTGGTATGGTCCGTATCAAAATCAACAGGACTTGCCAAAACGATTATACAAGGAACAGTGCGAGGAGGCAGAAGGAGAGGAAGACAGAGACGGGAGGACATCAGTGCATGGACTGGCCTCACACTCAGCAACTGCCTAAGAGCGTCTGAGAACTGGGATGACTGCAGGAAGCTGGTTGCAAAGTCTTCAGTGGCGCCCCAACGGTCTTCAAGACCCTGGGATAGGTGATAGGTGAACACTCTCTCAAACTTCCCCAGTCTCACAGGAAAGGAGAGGTAGTGAATTTCGCTAGGTGAAAGTAATATGTACATGCGAGAGAGATCAGCCAGAAAGTAATGTGTACATGCGAGAGAGATCAGCCAGAGAGACTGAAGGAATGTAGGAGGAACGTCTATTGTATTTCAAGGCTTATAATTGCCTTTTCGGGAGAAGGGAATGGGGTGGGGTGGGGGTGAGGTGGGGTGGTGGTGCCCTGATTTGTTGCAAGTTTTGTTTGTTTCTAAATGTGTGCAAGCCGATACAGTGATCAGGTTTGAAGACGCAAAATCAATCTCGAGATTACAACCTTTTTGAGTACCAGAGTGGGAATCCTCTGATGCGGAGTATGTGTGCATAGTCTTCATTTTGTCAGACATTATAATTATCATTATTGTACTTTACAGTTGTTGATGAAAAGAGCATTGGCTACAGTGCTGATTGATAGTCATGTATTTCAAAGTTCTTGCAAGCACCCCATTTTCACTGCATCTGCTCGATTTAAACCCTCTCAGTCCGCCAAGTAGAAAGAAGATTGGTGCCTGTCTTGGTTCAAAGGTCAGTGCAGCTGAAGACGAGGGGTGGGGTGGGATTTGCCTTCAATTTTTACTCTGTTCTACACACTGTAAGTCTCTTAAGTAACTGCCCCTATGGCTTCCTTCATGTCGATTTTGTGCATTCCTTCGTACTCAGCACTCCAACCGCCATCACCACCTTTTCCATTTCGCAATTTGTTAGCGCTCCAGGTCCCTCTGGACAATTATCAAGGAAGCTGTATGCATTACAAGTCCTATTCTTATTATGCTTACGACAGTGTCAGTGCCTATGCCAGACAACGCTCCCTTTTCTGTTGAACGTGGGTATGCCAAAAAGCTTTTGTGATGCATCCTTTATTAACCCATCAAGGGAGTAGGTAAGGGAAGTTAATGTTTATAGCCCAGCCGACCACAAAGGGCCACATCAGGGCTGTCACCACGTTAAAATCAACTCACAAATCATCAACAACAAACAAAAACAAAACAAAAAACCCACCACCTTTCACATATTTCTTTAAAATACAACTTCTAAAAGTGTACCAGAAACTTCGTTAAAACTATTTCTTCCGTAAAATCTTAGATCAGATGAAAAATGTTAAA
Organism: Conus canariensis; assembly: GCA_033310375.1. Classification (NCBI taxonomy): domain Eukaryota; kingdom Metazoa; phylum Mollusca; class Gastropoda; order Neogastropoda; family Conidae; genus Conus; species Conus canariensis. The sequence continues at coordinate 52,022,595 of CM065739.1, forward strand.
TCTCTTTCAGAAACTCAAAGATCACGTCAGGTGGGACATCTAGGTAGAAGTTACCAGGACAACACGGAAGATCCCATGGCGGACCTTTAAAGGGAGCAGAAGTTTCTGTCCTTGCCACCACCACCTGCAGAAGATTCAATGACTGGATCAACAGAGATCAGCAAAACATTGAATTTTGTCGGTGAAAACCTCCTTGGTGGGTAGAATGAGATAAAGCTTTCCTCACCCTTTTTTACACGTAGTTTACCACTCGAAGCATCCTCTCTCTTGTTCTGTCCTTTCCCCATCCCCTTTTTCAACTCTTCAAGCAAATCCACACACACACACAAAAAACAATAATAAAAACAAAGCCTTGGTGAATTTCAAAGTTTTATTTCAAGTATTTAGTCAACCAATTCACCTCAAGTGGAATGTTGGCTCCCAGTAGACAGATGCAAGTTGTCATGTTACAAGTACAAGTCACAGAAGTAGTGGCGATTCCAATATTAAGTCATTGTTTATATCCTGTGTTATCCAAGGCCAACAATGTCCTCGATTCACTGGTACTAGGGGCTGGGTAGGGGGGTCGGGTAGGGGCAATCATGTTCAAATCTTGTTACAATCCCCAAGTGTATTCCAGTCACCTGCCGGCACAGGGACACTAAAACGGACAAAAAACTTAATTATATCAAAAAGGTAACCTATGATGCGCAATCTTGCTGGAAAATGATTTATCATGTTCTTTCTGACAACGCAAACCCTCAACAGATTCCAAGGTACACACACACACACACACAAAAATGAACAGCGTTTCACTGTTCATGGTTTCTTGTTCCAACACAGTAATGCTTTGGATGGATCAGAGACACAATGGGCTTGACGTCGAGTGCGGGACAGCGCTTGTCTGATGTCCCTTCCCTCCCCCCCTCCCCTCCACCGCCCCCTTCCACTGACATGCTGGACAAGCCGACAGAAAAATCATCTCCCTGGAATTAAAACTCTGGCGCTGGACATACATTTCATGAGCATGGTATCAATGTGTGAACGCACATCACTCTTTGCTGTACTGAATATGTAGAGTTCGTCATCATGCAGACAATGTACAGAGCATGACACATCATCACATCACTGGATACGGTGCAGGACGAAACAAGCAAGCGATAATACTGTCAAAAAAATCCTATAATATTGATAGTTAAGTTTTTCCTTCTTTTTAACTTAAGAAGTAAGAACACAAGATGAAATAATGGGGTGGCAAAAAAAAAAAAGAAAAAAAAAGGATTTTATGGCAATTTTACCCAGTAGGTCCTACATTTACGATTTTGCCACCAACTTTGGTCACATCATTTTTTTTCTCTTTTTTAATTGTATGCAATCAAAGAAGCAGTAATTTGTTCTCCTGGTTCACCACTACAATGCACAAATTAGAAATAAGACATTTATCATAATCAACTCATCAAAATTCATGGGAATATGAACAATCACATGCAGTCATGTCGCTCATTTGTACCAACATGCACACGCAACACAGGGCAGGAACAGAGGAATGAAATGTCTAGCTTTTCCAGGGTGGCCAGAATGCAGCCTTGTTTTCAACCATTCTCTGTGGAAGGGTGTTTGGGTGTTTGTTTTTTTTGGTCTGTTTTCCTTTTTCTTTTTTTTTCTTTCTTTTTTTTGTTTTTTCTTAATTCCTCTCTCTCTCTCTCTCTGACTTGATGATGAAATGAGAATTTTGTGACATATCAAGGACGTGTTTCACAGATTTAAAACTGGACTTGAGCCAACAAGACAAAATGTCCCTGATCAGTACATCTTGTTAACTAAGCTATAATGCTCCTTGAACTGATCTTCAAAAGCGATACCAGAAAGCTGGCAAACATAACGTGTAAAAGCCAAATCCCTTCTTATATATAAGACCAACACACTCAACTCCATTGTCCCCGATGACAATACTAGAACTAACTTACACATGCGCACACATGCACAAAGCTAACGGAACTCCCTGTCCACACATTAAGCCTTACCTCCCCAACATGATGTAGGTATCAGAAAACAACAGCAATGGCACTTCCCAAACAGCCTGCTAACCAATTTCTTCTCTGCCCACAGGTCCTTCAGAAAATGATTCTCTCAGGTGAAAACGAGAATATCACAGCCACGTCTTCACTCTTTCCATGGGCCAGAATGAGGCAGATCAAAACTTCAAAATCAAGTACTCTTTTGACCACTGTCTTGAGAAGAGCTACACTGGGAACATTTGCTGCAACACATTTCATGGGATCCTACTCTCACCCCTCTTCCAAGGTCACGACGGACTGATCTTACAACTCTTTATCCCTACAGAGATCCCTGCTGCATGCATTCATGAAAACAACAGCCAACTATCAACAGGCTCATTTTTCGATGCATTAACTCCCAACTACTGTGTGACGTGTCTTGGTTGGCATATTTGAACACATTTTCACAGCATTTCTCTCTTCCGAAACCGACAGAGGTCTGCATCGTCTCTCCATGTGCGCTCTCACAGCCACCTTCCAGGGTCAATTCGGCAATACTGGCCACTGGAGTCTCGGGTCCAACAACCCATCTGACAGTCCAAGGCACGCAAATATCCTGGGCACACCAGTGTCTTGCTCACACAGGTGCAGAAATCGCAGACACCACAAATGCTCTTATCTCCCCTGCAACCCAGCACAGAAGTCAGCGGACAAAGTAAAGTCTGCACTATCAGGGCTTCCAGAAATTCCTCAGCAAGAGAATTCTTCACACTAGAAAGAGTGTGTTTCCTTACATCCCCCTAGGCCGCACAGAACAGTCAGTGGACAACTACAAGGGACAAAGTAAAGTCTACACTCTCGGGGCTTCCTGAAGTTCCTCAGCAAGAGAATTCTTCACACTGGAAAGAGTGCATTTCCTGACATCCCCCTAGGCCGCACAGAACAGTCAGTGGACAACTACAAAGGACAAAGTAAAGTCTACACTATCAGGGCTTCCTGAAGTTCCTCAGCAAGAGAATTCTTCACACTGGAAAGAGTGCATTTCCTGACATCCCCCTAAGCCGCACAGAACAGTCAGTGGACAAAGTGAAGTCCGCACTATCGGGGCTTCCTGAAGTTCCTCAGCAAGAGAATTCTTCACACTGGAAAGAGTGCATTTCTTTGACATCCCCCTAAGCCGCACAGAACAGTCAGTGGACAAAGTAAAGTCCGCACTATCGGGGCTTCCTGAAGTTCCTCAGCAAGAGAATTCTTCACACTGGAAAGAGTGCATTTCCTGACATCCCCCTAAGCCGCACAGAACAGTCAGTGGACAAAGTAAAGTCTGCACTATCAGGGCTACCTGAAGTTCCTCAGCAAGAGAATTCTTCACACTGGAAAGAGTGCATTTCCTTACCTCCCCAATCAACCTCCTCTCTTCAAAGGCCATACCTTCACGAACTGGAAGGGGGGAGGGGGGGAGAGCTCAGCACACTAAAGGACTCTCACTTGAAAAAAAAGAAAAGAAAAAAGGTATTGATGGTTAAAGAAAAAAACTTCTCCCCCCCCCCCCCCCCCGCAAAAAAAAGGTCTCAGTAACTTACTAAATGATCACATCTGATGAAAGGATCACATTCATAGAAGGGAAAAAGCAGTCAACATAGCTAAATGCCCAATACCCACATACTGTGCTGATACCAAACCGCAGCCATACTGTCCATCCCTTCCTACAGTGGACACATAGTTCAATCCAACCTAAGCGGAAGGTTTCACACACTCGCCCCCAAACCACCTATCATCTACCCTTCTCCCTCCTTAATAGCAAAGCTTTTATACCCACAGCAAACTGGACTCCAAGCAACAGCTATCAATAATATCACGCAGCTTTCACACATCATTTTTTTTTCTAAATTTAAGATTTTTTTTTTTTCTAACCATTGTCATTGCATTTATCTATTAAGCCTGAAAATCAGTAGAGGAACAATCATTCAAAGAAAGACAGGGGAAGGAAAAGAAAATTACTGTTCAAATTAGGTGAAGAAAAAGAGAATCCGAGCCTCCAGTTGAGTCATTTCCTTTCAGACGTTAATCCACTCACGTAGTCATTCTCATTGCACTTCCAACAGACAAAAAGCATTCTTTCTCCCCCCTTCTCACAGTCATCTCCCTTGACCCTTTCCCCCCATCACACACATACAGGTGACTTACACATCTGATTGTTTTACATTAACAAACAGCAGCAGAATCTATTCCTCCACCAATCTCAAGTACATAGATGTGTGATAAAATAAGCATGTACACTTTTACACCCACATTCTTTCAGCAATGCCACGAGTCCCCCCCCCCCCCCCCCAAAAAAAAAAACCATTCACTCTCTTCCTCCCCCTTCTTCCCCCCCCCTTCCATCTCCCCAGAACCCCAACAAGCATAGCCCAACCATATCCAGGAAGTTGAAGCAAGGAGCAAGTCATGACCATATCATGGCCACCACGATAATCCAGCCAATCTCGTTGAAAGACTTTGTGCACCATCCTTGGTGCTTATGAAACTCTACCTGCCCTATTCTCTTGGACACGTGTAGAGGATGAGGGGTAGTGGGGGGGGGGGGGGGGTGTTCACGCATACAGTACACAAAGGATGAGAAAGTAAAATATGGCACACGCATTCATGAGACCAGAATGGAAATGATGATGACCATCTCAAACTTCATTAACCAATGTGCAAAAAAAGAAAATTTTTTTTTTCAAATTTTAAAGTGTTTTCAACACGGAAATCGTACACATCAAGTTAAAAGTAAGTATCTGTCACTCAAATAAATATGTATGACATAAATGTAAACATATTATTCATGTGATTCAAATGACATACATGTAAATGATGTAAACATAACACACACACACACACAAAAGGGTATTGCAGAATACATACACATCTCCCTCAATCCTATCCACCCCTTTTAACCCATTTACCATGATCATTGTCACATACACACAAGTCCAGACATATGAATGAACAACCATCAAAATACTTAAAGGAAAGGGGACAGACCAAAAAAGTACACTTCTCCAATACTACACCACTGTAGCAGATCAAACCACCAGGTTATACTGTCGAACATGTATGCAGACAACACGATTCACTATTCAGCCAAGCGTGTGACCAAAAGTCCACAGAACAAGCGATTCTGACAGCGAGACATTATTACCACCACATTATACTCATGACAATCACACTTTTTCATGTTGTTGTTTTTGTTGTTGTTGTACATCCGTAATGCTTTTCTTGACCCGTTCCTCACACCCCCGACAATTCACTTGACCAAAAGAGCGAAGACAAACGTTCTGCTACTCCTTCAAAGAGATTTGGCAGAGAATTTGAAAGGAAAATTGGACTATAGAAAGCAGGAACGCATAAACAACTACCCAATTTCTGCAGTTTGAGATGTAGGATTGTGAGCATGGCAATTCGTTACCTTCATTAACAAAAAAAAAAAAAAAGTCTCAGCAAACGGCCGCAGCTTGCAAGAGTTTGGTAAGGTACATTATATGATGCCAATGTCTTTGGTTGGTTTTCTTGTTTCTGACCCCACAGTTTTGATGACTAAGTACAAAGAAGGTGTTTGAATACATGATGTACAGGTTTTACGAATAAAAGCAAATAGATGATGTAACTTATACAACATTTCTCAATTTCAAAAAGAGAATATGTCTTTGTTTTCATTCACTTGTAGAACTCTGCATTTTTCAGGTGAAATCATCTGCCAGATCAGCTCCTAAACGATGGTGCTATTGTGGCATCCACAGACACAGTACAGCGATCTTGACTTTCGCACAAGCACAAGCAGTAAGTCTGCTGTTGACATCTGAAAACTTAAGTACATCCTGTATTCTTTTGGACAAGGGACTCTCTCAAAGTGTTCGGAAGTATGCTGTTGTTCAAATACCTAAAAATGTTCCAGGGGTGAGGAGATATACTTCTGTTTACATGTACATGCTTTTTTTTTTAATTAAAAGATAACGCCTTTACAAGATGATGCAAGAGTTGGGGGGAAACATATCTGTGCAAACTATCCGATATTTTGGGAGGTTAACTGGTGACAAGCTTTTTCGCTAGCACTGTGAAACCTTTCAATATGCACAAAAAGCGATTATGTGAGAGCAAGCATGTATGCCAGAGTACATATAAGCAAGAGCGCATGCATATATGCACTGACTGAATGCCAATCATGGGGTGATCGTTGTCTTGTCATTTCTAAGTGTCCCAAATCAGGATTCACTGCCACAGTGACAGTAGACTGGGGGGGCAGTTGGCTAGCCTGGGGAATGCGACATCGAGATACGTCGCCATACAACACAGCAATATAATATACCTGACTGTATGCACTGCCCACAAGAATGTACCCAGATTCCTACAGCAGTTTACTGCGAGTAAAGGGGGTATATACTTTGTGTGTGTGTGCCTGTGTGTGGGTGTGGGTGTGTGTGTTTGTCCATACCCATAGTTCAGTTTCCCCATGGGTCATTGTTTCAAAAGTTCTCTGATGTTCTACGGATATTTTCTTTTTTTCCAGCAGAAATGAGGAAATGTTCCTGACCAAAGAAGTTCTGACCGCTGTCAAGACGTGACAAAAAGGAAGACAACAAACAGGAGACACTTGGTCAACCTTACTTAATCATGGACAAGTATAAAACATGCTTCAAAACTACAACTCACTGCACGTGAAGTATCGGGGCGTCTTACATAGCAGGCACTACACAGGAGGAGAAAAGGGCCTTGGGAGAAAGAATCGCATCAGAAGACAGCAAATCCTTGGGTGAGATTTGCCAGATACATTAGTAAGACATGCTGGCAGTCCAACCTGCTGATCTCATGTAGACCGTCCCACATGGAGTGTCTGGGGTCTGGCCTGCTGCTTGGCAATCCAACCTGTTGACTGCATGCAGACCTTCCCATGTGGGAGTGTTAAGGATCTGGTCTGCTACATGGCCATCCAGACTGTTAACAGCAAGACCTTCCCACGTGGAAGTGTTAAGGATCTGGTCTGCTACATGGCCATCCAGACTGTTAACAGCAAGACCTTCCCACGTGGGAGTGTTAAGGATCTGGTCTGCTACATGGCCATCCAGACTGTTAACAGCAAGACCTTCCCACGTGGGAGTGTTAAGGATCTGGTCTGCTACATGGCCATCCAGCCTGTTAACAGCAAGACCTTCCCACATACAGTGTCCAGGATCTGGCCTGCTGCTCAGAGTCAGCCCCCCATGATTGTCTGGTCATTCAGGTGGCACTAGGGCTGAAGGAGTGGGAGCGGAGGAAGGGGCGCGAAGGAAGGGATGTTGAGGACAGCCTGGTGGACTACAGATACAAACATGACCAAACATGCAGGCCAGAAGACTTCTTCAACCTGTCAAAGACACTCAACAGAAAGATTCCCAAAGGAACCCACAAAGCAAAGACAACTCTTTCTGGAAAATTCCATACCAAAGTAAATGGCAGCGGCACGGGAGGTGGAGGTGTGTGGGGTGGGGACTTCGGCAGAGAGGAACAGTGACTCCTCTTCAAACCAAGGGACTAGGAAAGACATATGGCAAGAGGATACGGGGGATGCAATGCGAGTGGGCTCAAAGGGAGGGAGAGTAGGGGGTGAAAGAAATGCTGGGATCATCGAACTATTTCAAGAGCAAGGTAAAAACCAGATGAAGAACTGAACATCCACAAAAAAACAACAAAAAAACACTGTAAAACAGCATGAATCAGAGAACCATTCTGCAATCCCACAAGGTGTTAACTAGCTAACATTAAAAACAAAACATAACAAAAAAAAAACACACACAACAAATCCCCCCAAAAGAAAGAACTCCCATCATGTTCTCAAACAAGAAGCAAGCAGAACTGTCCACAATGGGAACTTTTATTCTTGTCAATACTAACGCCACGTCAAGAGAGGGCAGAACACACCCTCACTACTGACCTGCACTTTCGTCCACAGAAGGACAACCAACCATTCAGCTCCTGTCTCCATTAAAGTCACACTCGGGATTTGGTGTCAAATGTTTCTTTAAAAAAAATTTAAAAAAAAAAAAAAAAAGTCATTTTCCAGCCCCCACCCAGGGAGCTTCAGGGGGCCCTGGAAACACTGATACACCGGATGCAGTCCTGCACCATCACTCCGCACCCACAGTGATCCGCGTGTCGTCAGAGGCGGCCCCCGGCCCGTTGAAGTGCAGGTGGTTGTAGCAACTGCTGCACAGGCGCACGGGTTCCGCCAGGTGCTGGGTGGGCACGGGGGCGAAGAAGTTGGAGCAGGTGTAGCAGTACACTTTGCCGCAGTTCCTGACCACAGAACAGACACCTGTCACACTTAGCATGGGTTGCCCATTCCTGTGGGCTATTTGACGAGAATTATCTACTGCATGACTGATTATGACGTTTCATGGTCATTTTTTTTTTTCACTGAACACCACGCATGCTTCTAACAACTTGGACTGACTTACCACCAGACTTTTTTCCTTCCATGAACTCTGAAGAGGATATACTGCCAGCTCTAAATATTTCTCTTAACTTGAAAACACTAACAGGGCAAATAATACTTGAATCTGTTACGGTAAACTCTGCAAAGGAAAGCTGATCAAACAAAAGCAGTACTCTGGTCCTCTTCATCGTCAGTTTATTAATCCTAGGGTTGTTGTTGTTATCCCACTATAATCATCCATCTTTGTCTGTCCTCTGCAATCCTCTGGGAACCACCACAAGTCACGAGGTATTATTCCTTTGTTACTCTTGTAAACATGTTACCCACACTACTTGCCTCAAAAGTAAGCTCCACTAAAAAAAATCTGATCTGGAGAGGGGTGGGCTGCGCCAAATCACAACATGCCAAGCCACAAGAAAGGCAGCCTGGTCATACCAACTGATACAAGTTAGGAGCACCAATACAACTGGCGACGTCCTCACCAGCCAAAGATAAACTTGAATCTATATATATGCAATACTGCTGGCTGATATTTCTGCCAGAATTTCATCACCTGAACCGGTAAAACACTCTGTCAAGAATTTTAAGAAAGATGGTGCTACATCAGTCTTTGATGATATTCATGGGCGGATTTGTTAAGATCTGCAAAAATAAAATGACTGATTTTAATCTCTTTATCAGTAATCTTTAGACTCTCTGAGAGACAAATCTGTAGGGTAACTGGGGCAACAGCTCAGTAAACAAATGAACTGTTGTACTACTAAGAAGCCTTTTGAAACAGAGAATTTTTAATTTGACGAAATTTACAGTCAAAATATCAAAATTTTAATTTCAAATCACCGATATGGAGAAAAGATACTATCTGGAATGTTGTGTCAAAGTTTTCACTTTTCCACCTACTCTTTCGAAAGTTAAAGTCATTTATTCAGTATATCTGACACGTCCATTCCGATTTCTGCGCTAAGCTTGCTCACCTATATTAGTAACATTATGAATCCTACCATGAATCATACTTAAAAAAAAGGTTTATTCTGTAATGACATGTACATATCATCTGTATTTATCATCTGAACTTTTGACTGATATCTGCAATAGGAGTACACAAATATGGACCATGAGGCCTACTACTTAACTCTCTTGACAAGCATGCGCCCGCTAGCGCCCGACCGGAAATCACACTGCCAAAAGGCTGAGTGCCTGCCAGCGCCTAGTAAAACACGTGGCAACAATGGGCGCTGCTATGTTTCTCATAGAAAAGGAAGTCTCGCGAGAACGTGACTTTGTTTTTCCTGTAGCGATTCACTTCCGTTTGCAAAAAAACGCGAGTTGATTCGTGCCGTAGTTCTCGAGTTATCAATTTTTAAAGTTTTGTGGTCGAAATGCTGTTTTCCACCATGGCTTATCTTGATTTCTGCCGTTCTATAATGGGATTTAGTGATGAAGATACTGTGATTTGTTGGATTTACGGCACAAGACTTACTGAAAGTGCTGGGTAATGATGCTTAGAGTGACCTAGATTTCGACTGGGATGAGGTTCCAGATATGATGAACAACGATTCAGAAGAAAGTTCTGAAGAAGATTTTTTTTTTCACGAGTAAATGGCTCATGTGACATTCTTCAAACTTGTGAAATAGCTACATATATATTCATAGGAATTTTTAAAATCATTTTCATTTCATTATTTCCATTCCTCTCTTTTAAATTAATTTTGAAATTGGGTAACCATGTTCAAATTACGGAGTTACTTCTCTTGCTGTAGGTTTTCGGCATAACTAAGCGCAGGTAAGTGCACACTGAAGAGGGTTAAGACAGATATAGCTATTTATGCCATTTCTGAACAACTGTATTTTTCTAATTACAGGGTTCCTACAGACTCCCAAGAACAAAATTCAAGGAGTTTTCATAAAGCGCTTATTTCATTTCAAGGCAAGAGGTGGCACAAAAATTAAACCATTGTTCTTTTAAAACTTCTTCATTTTTTTTTTTTTATGTAAAAAAAAAAAAACATGGAAAAAACATATTTGGGCGATTTCAAAGCTCTTGTGTGATTTGGGGACCACAAGTGGGGGCAAAACGATGAAAAATGGAAAAAAAAAAAAAAAAAAAGGTTCATGACAAGAACTGTATTTGTATCATAGCAGACATGTTAGGCACTTGAAACATGACTTTTCTTGTTTTGCTGAGCTATAGTAATGAAGTTACAAAAGGATTTTTATATATTGTTTTGCTGAGCTATAGTAATGCAATTACAAAAGGATTTTTATATATCTAAACTGCTTTTTTTTCAATAATTTTTTTTCATATGGTGGCCGTCAGGCTTCGCGTTTCACTGCTTTCAAATTATTCCAACAGAAAAAGCAAATGACACGTGCTGTTTTGACTTATAAATAAAATATAATTGCACGAAGAAAACATTTCTGATCAAAAGAAAAAACAATTACCAAGCTAGGTAGTCTGGATCCAGAGATATTGTTCTCCTTGCGCATCAACCGTTGTTGAAAAAAAAAAAAATGATTCTGAGAAAACGGCGTTTGAAAATAATGAAGTTAAGCAATTTTCACACACACCTCCTTCAAATAAAGTCATTTTTTACTAAGAAAAATGTGAAAATTGACAAAATGAACACCACAGATGGTTTCAACAGACTTTCTTGAGCACAAAAACACATAAAACCCAAAACACGATTTGTGAAAGAAAATGGTCAAATTTTCGTGCCACCTCTCTCTCCCCTTAAGGCTACACTACTTGCGTAAAAATTGAAAGAAGAAATGGCAGTTTGATTTTTCTGTGTTCAGGTTCATGAAAAAAATTATTTTAAAACAAACCCCTACAAACATCGTCGCGATCCTGGATTGTCGTCGGCGACCTGACCAAGGGAGATAATTTGCAACTTCATCAATTTTGATGAAGTTACATATTATCTCCCTTGGTAAAATCGCAGATGATCCAGGATCGCGATGATGTTTGTAAAAATTTGTTTTAAAATAGTTTTTCATCAACCTGAGTGCAGAAAAATCAAGCTGCCATTTCTTTTTGCCACAGTGCGCCCACTCTTTGGAATTCTCTTCCTGACAGCTTACATGACCTGCCTACATTATCTAAATTCAAGTCAGAGTTAAAAAACATACTTCTTTAGGAAAGCCTTCTTCAACCATAATATCTGAATGCTGTGTCTATTATTATGACCTGACTTTTTATGTACTGCATGCATAACTGTATTGTTTACGCTTGAACCGATGAACTTGATAAGTGCGCCTGTGTCGGTAGGGGGTGTGTGTGTGTGTGTGTGTGTGTGTGTGTGTGTGTGTGTGTGTGTGTGAACACATGTTAGTGGGAGTGTTTGAGTGTGTGCTGAGCGCAATGAGTTGATCCCAAGAATTGCGCTATATAAAATCCATACATTATTATTATTATTATTAGTAGTAAAGATTTCTGGAGCCGATGGCTTGATTTTCAAAGGTTTTCCAGGAGGTTTGGTCAACAGAACCACATTTTATTGATTTACAAAGGTTTTCAAGGTCTTGAAATTCCCTGTCAGAATTCAAGGAGTTCAAGTAGCGTATGAATCCTGTATTAATGGAGTAACTGTTTCAAAATTTCATATACACACACACATAATGTAACAAAGTAACATGCAAGTAAGTCTGGAGTTTTCTTGTGCCAATTTGTTTTTAAATCAGTGCTTAATAAAAAAAAAAAGGGCCTCCCAAATCAATTTTGCATATCATAGAGATTGCCATCTTCAAATATCAAGAACAGAAAAAAGGACATCTTTTTTTTTTTTTTGTATGCTTCAGTGTGTTTCACTTAATGAAAAAAGAAAAAGATTATTTGTTATTCAATTTTTTTTTCCTGTTTATACCTCCTAAACCTACTGTGTGCGTGTGTGTACCGGGTCATATGTGTGTATACTCTGTGTGTGTGTGTGTGTGTGTGTGTAACACTGTGTATGTGTGTGACACTCTGTGTGTGTGTGTGTGTGTGTGTGTGTGTGTGTAGAGAGAGAGAGAGAGAGACAAAGAGAGACTGTGTGTAATTGTCTGCGACTCGTGTGTGTACAAATCAAGATCAAGCTGTGGGTGACTGCAACCACTAAATAATTAAAATTAATCACAGCTGACTGAAGGGAAGCAAAACCTAAAACTTAACCTTTTCTCAATCAGTGGTTATTTCCCTTTCCAATAGCTGGGGGGGGGGGGGGGGGGGGAGTTGGGAAGGGAATGCTGCTGCTGCAAGAATGACAAAAGACAAACATTTGCAGGCACATAGTATGTTTGCTACAGCCACATAAGTATGTAACGGAATGTATTTCTCACTGAATTCCATGGGTGGATTCATAAAAGGGAAATCAATTTATCATTTTCTAAACGGCTATCATACAATGCGTAGTATCAGTTATCATTAGGCTACACCGTGTCCAGATTTATTAATACTACCAGAATGGTTTACTCCACTAAAAAAAACTTCAACTGCCTAATCATAATTCATCACATGACATGGTAGCACTTATTTAAAAAAAAAAAAAAAAAAAAGAAAAGAATCTGTACAGAATGCTAATATCTTGAAGAAAAGAGTTTTACATGTAACATGAAAGAAAAAATATGTTCATATTTCCCCCTTTTTTTTTTTGGGGGGGGGGGGGGGGAGGTCTCTGTGAGAAAGTATGTGATCATATTGTTATTGCATTACTATTTTCCAGTTCATAATTTCATTATTCTTCCTACTATCAACTGGACTCTTATTATTGTTTCTGTTAATACCCATGAAAAAATGATTTTGCTCCAATGGTTTCAAACTGTACACCATATACATGCACACTCTGCGTACAAACTTGGCCTCTCTGAAATCAGATGGCGAAGGCTTTAGTCCTGAAAAGCTTTTCAGGTCAGGTTTTCATAGCGCAGCCCTAGGTTCATCATGGCAGTAGGTGTCTGTAACAATGAAATCCTAGTTTAGAGGACCCCCTTTGATGTTCACCGCACTGACCAGTGCTCTCGCAGACAGAATGACTTCTATTCATGACAGCCCCTGTCTAATCAAGATCTACAAAACCTTGGGTCTCTACTGGACTTTGCCATTGTAACTTGTGTTACCCCCAGGTTCAGTGTGAAAATCTTAATTTCAAACAAAAATAAAACTGTTCTACCAAACTGTTTCCATACCAATATGGCTGTTTGGTTTTGTGGATGGCTGGCTTGCTCAATCCTATTTTTGCTTTCTCTCAAGTGCCCGCCTGGTCATTTGACTCTCCACATTGATGACTTCAACTTTACCCACACCAAAGGCAAGGTTCGACTCCACCAACATCTTTTCCATTTAGCCAGTCCCCAACTTGTTTTCTGAAAATAGGTGAGAATGATTAAGGGAGGTGTTTCAGAACACCATCTGCACAACCCCCGTTTCCTCTTCACATTTTCCATAAATAGATGGAAGGAACCCTTTCCAGTCTGAGCAGACCTGAAAACACTTATCGTCACCATTATCAGCGCTAGTCCTGGAGACTCTGAAAACCCGATCACTTCTGGATACTGACCCCATCAACTCACCGGCACCACTTGATCAAGGACCGCCCTGTGGTTTCAGAGTCCCTGTGCAGGCAGACAGGCAGGACTGTGGACACTGCCGTGCTCTGCCTGTGCACACAGGGCATCAATGCCACTCTGGACAGGACCAGACGGACGAAACAGCACCAACTGCACAGGTGCAGTAATCAGCTTCACCTGCTTGCCAACTGGGAGAACGGGAGTTCAAGTCCCATAAGGAGCGTTTATTTGTAACGGTTTTCAGCCCTGGGCAGCTCCAAAGCGGAGTGCCCTATGGGCTCCAAAGGGAAGACTGGAATGACATGGACAAGTCTCACCTACCTAATGGAAGGGATTCCCAGAGTGTCCCTCAAATTTCCCCTAATACATCAGAAAGAGACTGGAGAATCAGTCCCCATCAGATTCAGAACAGAACTCCAAAGCATTATCTTCTAAGACTATCATTAACTTGTTAAAAAAAAAAAATCCTGTGGACTGACTACAAAAAAATATACCTGCCAGACACTGAACAATACACTGGCCTAGGGAGGGAAACACAGGCATCACACAGAGGAAGGGAAGGTAAGGTAAGGTGTGCACCACACAGAGGTAAGGTAAGGTAAGGTATGGTAATGTTGCTCACAGTCCAGCCAGCTGTCACCACGTTGAAGTCAACTCACAAGTAACTCCTTCACAGAGGTCAGGACCCTCACCTGCAGTGGTGCTTGCGCCGCCCAATCCAGAAGGAGCCCCCACAGCCGGCGCAGTGCGTGACCACATGGTCTGGCACCCACAGGGTGATGCGCGAGTCGCGCTCGTCCACCTGCTCCCAGCTGACATCGGAGGCTGGGTTGCTCTCCGTGCCCAGTGACGACAGCTCCCCTCCCTCGCCCATGTCCGCCGGGAGGTTCTGTTCACAGACAACATACAGATATATTATGGGGATGCCCTCGATTCAGTTCTTTTGTTTTTCAAAAAAAAGAAAGACTTGTGTTTTCAAAATGGTGTTCTGACATAACTTTAAAAAATGACCAAAACATCACACATCTGTGTACAGGAAAGGTATTTATAATGAAAGGGCCTGGACACATTCAAACACCACCAAGGGATCCAAACCATTCCTTTACAGCGAGGGCTACATTGACTGATTCAATACCAGACCATTCACTACCAAAGTACCAGATGTCTCATAACACCACTGCTCCCACTGTATACCAGGTTTAAGTATTCTTGAACAATACTATCAATTTATTTACTTAGCAGAGATTGTTTTCTCAGCTGAATCCTTTGTCGATCAGGCTGGAGAACAACTGACTTGAAAACCCCCTGAAAAAGATGGGGTCCAAGGGCAGCGCCCTGAAAGGGTAACCAGGGCGGACAAGGGTGGGGGCGATGGGGGGGGGGGGGGGGGGGGGGGGGGGTAAGCCTCCCAGTCGAAATATGATTTCAGCAGTTCTGAACACCCTTTAGTAGTCTTTCATGATAGGCAACTTACTATGCAGCAAGCAAAGAAACCAAAAGAAAATAACTAACTGCACACACCCACACAGAGGCATGCACACTTGAATTTTATCAATTTCTTGAAAAAAGAAAAATCAGCACTCGACAGTCATCATGCATGTAACTTTGTAAATTAAAGAATAATATCCTTCACTGTGGTCACAATTATTGTGCGTAGCATCTCTTGTCGTGCACAACCAAGCCGATCACAGGAGTACATAATTACCTACAAATTATGAGCTAGAACTGTCACACTGTCAAAATAAAACCTAAGCATGTTCATCTTTTCTACAATAAAAGGGAAACACTAATCCGACAAAAAAAAATCCGATCTCCTCCGTTTCCAGTCCTGTGCTCTGGCACACATCGACATGTGTCTTTAAGTGCACATGTTCACAGAGCGCGGTTAAAACCACAACTGGCAAAGTTCAGCTCTTTTCAATAAAGCCAATGAATAATGATGTGCCATTCCTGGGATGTCCACTTTCCAAAACAAGTTGGAAAATACTGAATGAACACAACTGCTTGCTTCTGTAGTCTTTTCAATCCGCCCCCATCTCCAACAGCCGACTACTGTGACTTTCACCAATGCCTGGCCTCGATACACAATTCGATACATGCATGACAACATATTTAACCCTAAAGAAGCCTGTAAATGAACCACAACCAGGAAAAAATGGCTGAATGGTGTTCACCTACACATCTGTCTGCCACTGAATTGGTCTGATTCATGCATGCAGAAGCGCAGCATTGTACCACAACAACCAATGGTGGAATGAGCTTGAACACAGAATCCTGGCAACATGGACTGAAAAACCTGGATACTGTACGAGACTCTGACTTTTTTTGCCTTTTTGTCTTCTTTTTTCTTCTCTCATATGTTTGCTTTTCCAGTCTCTGAAAATCAGGTGTGTTTTTTTTCGGAAATCCTCAGATCCAAGAGTGTTCTCCAGCCTGAATCATGCGGAATTACTGATATGGAAGATCTGGCAGGTCTGTGAGAATAATGGAGTAAGAGAGAATGAGAGCAATGTGTGAGCAAATGAGTGTATTTATATCTGTGTTTAATTTTTTTTTTTTTTAAACGCGCACACACACACAAAAAGCAACACATACACTCACACACTCCAGAAATCACCAACTCTATTCACTATAAGCTGAACCCCACCCAACTGCTGACACAAGTCTATAATAAATCAAAAACAAAAGAAACAAGCAACACACACACACACACACTCCAGAAATAAGCTGACCCGATCCCCTCCTCACACACAAAAAAAAGTGTCCATGTCAGTAGCAGTGCATTTACCATGCAGTCTGAAGAGTCGACGACCCGGCCTGCCCCATTGGACAAGGGCAACATCTGGTTGAGGTGAGCAGTGGTGGCAGCCAGCCGGTACTCCAGGGAGATGATGCGGCGCTGGAAGTCCCTCATCATCTGCTGCACCCTCTCCAGGGCTGGGTCCACGAAGGTCGTCAGCCCGTCGCAATCCAGGTGCCGCGCCACACTGTTCAACTGCCGCACCAGTGGAGACTCCGAGTTCTGTGGACGCCAGAGAGACATGTGTTACTGACAATGTCTGATGACCCCTCAACCTAATCTATGCCATGACTTTACATGTTCTATCGTTCTTGAATACGAACAGAAAACAAAAACCTCTTGTTCAGCTGGAATGATCCTTTCATTCAACTCCCCGAAGCAAGAAAAATGTTTGACAATTTGGAATGCTTCATTGCTTGTTTTCTCTCCAAACTGGACTTGCTGTTGCTTCTTCTCAAAGTCCTGACTCGCTACAGGGGAAAAGAAAAAAATGAAACAAAATTCCCAAATGATTATCTGATTTTAACATGGAATAACAATGAACTCTGCCTCAAGTATGCTGCATACAAAAAGAACTATATACATAGGCAACTCAATCTGCCCGTCAGCAAGAGTGCACTTCCCACCCTTATCGTGTGACCTTTTGTTTGGTGGCTGCCAACACTTGTCAGAAACAGCAAAAATAACATGATTTTATAATAACAATACAGACAACATCATACCAAATTTTTGTTGAAATCAGTCAATAAGTGCACTCTTGCTGACGGGCAGATTGGGTTGCCTATGTATATAATTCTTTTTGTATGCAGCATACTTGAGGCAGAGTTCATTGTTAATTGGAACAGACCAGGTATGGCCAGTAGTTGTTTTGGAGACTATGTTGAAGTCACTGGCAAACACAAATATGCTTTGCACTAAATCTGTGTCTGCCTTGGCTGGACACACAAGCATGTTGTTTACAAGAGCAAATTAATTTCCTCAGAAAATTAATGTCTGCTTTCTCTGGAGAGTGGATCTGTGACACACTGCCAATTCATCATCATAGAAAACTACATTCTGGCCAATTTTGGTAAAGATAAGTCTTCCAGAAGGCAATCAGTGGCATGTTCACAGATTTCATCACTGATGCAACATGACTGCATCCTCAAAATGGGTGATAACTTCTTATGTCTCCACCTCTTCCTCGGTCACCATCACTTCATCAGTCCCCAAGCCCAACTGCTCTGCCTCAGGAAAAGTTGAAGTGGAGACACAGCTCACACATCATTCACTTTATCCTGGTCTGGTGGTCCTCCAACTGACAACACAGCCAATAGTGAACACCGACATATGTGGTAAAGACTGTGGCCTATATAAAGGTTTTGGGTGACCAGCCACCCACGAACCCTGGCATGTCGGGTAAAGGCTGTGGCCTATATGAAGGTTATGGGTGACCAGCCACCCACAAGCTCCAGCATGTGAGAATGCTTCTTTAATTGGTATGGGTGACATGCCACCCACAGTATCTGGCCAGGATTATAAGCTTTTATAATTTTCTCCTTTATTTACCACCAAAACACCACAATATTTAACGGGGGCAAGCACAAATACACAATAAACAAAGTCATAAAACATAGTTACATGTTATGAAAACTGAGTGAGTTATGAAGATTTAAACGACAGTCTGGGTAATTTTCACCCACAAGCTCTGGCAAAGGTTAAACAAATATAAAAAATGTGGATGCGTTTTCTCAGTTAAAGAAAAAACAATGAAAAGAAAGAAAAAACATTAAAGCATGGCACAGGACCACTTAACTGAACTATGAGTGCATGATTTTATGTAAATTTCCCTGTCTGTTTCTACCAGCTCTCTGGCATACAAGGTATTGTATTCTGACCTCTCTGTTCAAAATTTCCATCTTATCAGAAAATTTTCACTGACGGTTCCAGGTCTGAGGATGGAGTGGCCTGTGCAGCCTACTGCCCTGGGGCTCCTTCTCAGATACTGTTAGAACATATACCTCCAGATGCTTCTGTCTATTCCGCTGAACTTACTGCTCTGGTTCTGGCATTGAAGATAATCTCACAATCTAAGAAGAGGGACTTTCTGGTTCTGTCAGATTCACTGTCAGCGTTGGAGGCCATAGTTGGCCGCAACCTTCAGCACCCAGAACTTTTACACTTTTTTGAACTTTTGACCAAGTTGAAAGCGGATGGTTACAACATTATTTTGGCTTGGATTCCTGGTCATGTTGGCATTGGAGGGAACAAAATGGTTGATCGTTTAGCCAAGAATGCCACAAGAGAGAAACTGTCCAACATATATATCCCCTGCTCAGATCTGAAACCCAAAATTAACGATTATGTGAGAGACCTCTGGCAGGAGGATTGGAATACACAGACGGATAACAAACTCTTTCAGATCCGTCCAAACCTTAAGGAGTTCCTCCCATCTGCGTCTGGTGGTCGTAAAGAAGAAACAGTTCTTTGCCGGCTGCACACCGGCCATTCGTATTTTACCCATTCGTACCTTTTAAAGAGTGAAGAAGCTCCGTGGTGCATTCCATGTCATGTGCCACTCACAATGAAGCATATTCTTATAGAGTGTTGGGACTTGCACGATGTGAGACACAAACATTTTACAGCAGATTCCATGGAAACCTTGTTCAGAGATGTTCCACCTGATGCCATCTTTGAGTTCTTGAAAGAGATTAACATTTTTCATCAGATCTGAGTTTTTACAGTGGAAAGATTTTTTAACAAACTTTCGGATGGTTTTTCGATGTATTTTAAAGAATTGTGTGAATGAATGACTTGTGAGTTGATTTTAACGTGGTGACAGCCCTGATGTGGCCCTTTGCGGTCGGCTGGGCTATAAGCAACATTATCTTATCTTCTTCATCATTGTGCGATATCATGTGTGTGTGTGTGTGTGCGCGTGTGAAATTACTGGAAAAAAAAATTAAAGCATGGCATAGGACCACTTAATTGAACTATGAGTGCATGTTTTATATAAATTTCCCAGTCTGTTTCTTCATCATTGTGCGATATCATGTGGTGTGTGTGTGAGTGTGTGTGTGTGAAATTACTGGGAAAAAAATTAAGCATGGCATAGGACCACTTATCTTAACTATGAGTGCATGCTTTTATGTAAATTTCCCTGTCTGTTTCTTCATCATTGTGTGATACCATGTGGTGTGTGTGTGTGTGTGTGTGTCGTGTGTGTGTGTGTGTGTGTGTGTGTGTGTGTGTGTGTGTGTGTGTGTGTGTGTGTGTTTGTTACTGCTCACTGTCCATTCCTTATAATTAAATTTTAGTATCGGTTGTTCTTTGTAAGCAAAAATGTATTGCATGTTCTTTGTAAACAAAAGGTACATCCTCTGCAACACATTATTTTGTCAACAGGGTGTGATTTAAGCATTGCCAATAACATGTTAAGTATTTCATCATTATGATTCTGAATTAACTTGTTGATTTAATCATTGTGAATGTAAAAGAACATAAATATACATTATAATGCTTTTTTTTAAACAAAAGGTAAAATTAAAGAAAGATTTAACTTTATTTTGGACTCTACCTTTTTAATATTTTTATCAACTACTCTGTTTATTCAGTATGTTTGTGCTGTTACAGCAATATCTTACCTTTTTAATATTTTTATCAACTACTCTGTTTATTCAGTAAGTTTGTGCTGTTACAGCAATATACATAACTGTGGAGCATAACATACAATCACCATAAATATCATAAATGTTACTGTCACAACAGTGTAATGTCTTGGCAATGCAATGCCACTGTAGTTGAATTCTAGCAGTTTTACTTGAAAGTAATCACTAAGTGTTCAAAGTCTTGCTGTTTTTGCCAGTAAGGAGGGGAGGGGTGGGAGAGAGCAAATCTTTACAGTTAAATTACAGAAATTTCAATTACACTAGGGAAAAAGATTAGATTGCTAAACCAAACTTCGTTGGGTCGGATTGACTCGACAGTGACCCCCCCCCCCCACCCCCACATACCCCAACCCCCACTACACCCTCCTTACTGTCCAACTTCAGACTCTGTTCCCTCTCTCTCTCTCTCTCTTTTTTTACCCCCAAACACGCTTTGCACATCGAGTATGACAGTAATGATCGGTGTTTCCATCGATGGTCATTATCAGAAGACAGTGCTTTCAAAGCCTCGGACTGTCTTGTACGCGCGGTTGTGGCTTCCGGTTTGAATATCTGTCTCAAACAGATGTTTTTAACTACGATTTTCTCTTTAATCGTGTAATGGAACCATTAACCAGTTCACTAATACATGAATTGACGCATGTGAAGCCCATTACTGATATCTATTTTCATTAATTTGTCTTGTACAAAAATATGATCGCTTCGAACGGCGCAACGCGTGGGCCTTTTCCAACCTGTTTAATCTCGACGAACACCAGCTGAATTACGAATAAAATAACTAAGCATTGGCACGGTATTAAATGAAATAAAATAATTGAATCGTTTCATTAATGTTCTGGTTTGTTATTATATGCGTTATCTTACCAAGTGCATCTTGCAATTCAACAACTATAAGTGCATTCGACTCGGTCATTGTCGGATCTCGGCTTCGTTCTGCCATTGTTGAAATCTTTGACAAGGAGCGAATGTTTGCAATTAATACCTTCACTTTGATTGGCTTGCGCTTTTCGAGCATTCAACCAATCGCTTAGCTTGATACACCAATGAATGCGCGAGAGAACGGCCTTCCTAGCGCATCGTTAATGTGTATGTTTTTTTCGCAACTTTTTTAGCAACGACGATGGAAAGACAACACTTGTAACAAGCCTCACAAAAACTTCGATTCTAATTAATTTAAGCACATCGTACTAAAAAGAAAATAGACTGAAATAAAGTCTGGAAACATGCTCTTTTATTCTGACCTATTTAAACGCCAATGAATGGAATGAACACATTGTATGTGTTGATTTTCGACACCGTGTAGCTCGAACGCTCGGCCAAATGCCGCCTGCGGCGCATCGGGATGTGTGACGCGCTTCGTTTTCGTGTGAACGGATGGGTTATTTGGAATAAAACTATCGTCATACCGTATGTTGCAAACACAAATAAACAACACAGAGTTCAAAAGGAAGCTGTATTCTTTATTCTTCACAATTTTCATCTGATTCTAAACGCGTTATTCATAGATACTGCCTATTGAAAACAAGCATATTTTTCACTCGGCTGAACTTTCCCGTACACTGAAAGAAGGGCTGCCGGTACCTACGGTGACCTCAGTTTCTGTGCCCTCTCTGTGACTAAGGTCTTGGTTTGATTCTGTCAGGTCACCGGTATCGGCGAGTTCATGGGGGGTGTTGTTGGACGGATGTGGTGATGCCCTCTGGAAGGAGAGCTCATGCATGCTGGCTCCGCGATTAAGCATATGTTGGATCAGAACAGGAACCACTTAACACCATCGAAGTGACTTGGCAGCAGTGCAGTGTCTCCTCCTGTGGCTTGCCTCTTGTTGACTTGACACTGACTGCTCGCTGTGGATTACCAGTGCTGGGCCTGCGATGGGCTGGGCTGGGCTGTGGCTGTGGACGGGGCGTCGGAATGAGCGGCGTGGTTGGAATGCCAGAGGTGGCACAGAAGATGGGACAGAAAAAAAGAAAACACACACACACACACAAAAACAAACGATTATTATCTGCAGATCGGCTAATAGGCTGAAAAATGGCAGGCTGAATTTTGACCATTCTCTTGCCTTTGACAAGAAAGCAAACACAAAAAATGCAGGTATAGATCTGGACACTCAGAGCACAACAGAAACCTTGGAAACTGGAACAATGGCTTCAAAATCATCACCACAGCATTCGCTTCCACTGTCATCCATGTCACATTCATCTGCTTTCTCAAACAGACCTGAATGGTTACTGTCAGAGGACGCCCATGTCTCCAGCCGAAGCTTGTCCTTTTCCAGCAGGAACTGCTGTTAAACCTCCTCCCAGCCAAACACCAACTAACCCAGCCTTACCAGGGGCAAACAGAACAACAATCCTTGACGGAAAGACATTGCAGACACGGCTCTTCATTAACAAGGCGCCGAGGGATTGACAGCGCAGACAGGGGGGTAGGTGGGGGGAAGGGGAGGAGGGGGGGGGGGGGGGTGCACTGTCTCCACAGTCCTCAGTAACAATACAGAACTAGCGTCAATGGGAAAGGCGAACAGTCTTGAAGTTTTTCCAAATATCGATATGGCAAAGTGAACGCTAAGTCGCGTCAGGACAGTTCTTACATGGATTGAATGGGGGAAAATTCTGCACAGGCGACGCACGTCTCCTGGGTCCCAACTGAAGGCCCCACTTGTGGCAAGACGGGCAGACACAAGAGTCTATTACTGTAGCAGTCAGCTTGGAGGATGAGATGATAGACAGCATAGTGTATGACAAAGGAGCCAAACACTGAAGAGAGGCGGCCATTAAAGGTAACTTGCAACATTAATAGACAGAATTTCCTCTTGGGAAGCATGGGAGAAATCTTTCCTGTCAAAAGAAAATGAAAGCTTGAAAGACTCTTTGTCAGGATCATTGAATGCCAAAAGGAAGCTGAATTCCAAAGAGCAGAGGGGAGCGTGTTCCCTCGCCAAGAAAAAGGAGGAAACTGAGCTATGTTCGAATATGGCACAGTGAGGTGAACTCACTAAGGGCAATCACTCTTACTGTGTACCTGAGTATGCAGGCAAAGTTACTCTCTGAATTTGTTTTTCTTTTGGGTAGGTCCTGATCATACGGAGATGTTCCATGCCAAGTAACGATAAGGCATTTGTTTTGGTTGGCAAGTATGAGAAAATGCTGCCTTTACAACAAACTGAGATGACACACTCACCTTTCCTTCAGAGCCAGGAGTCGGAGAGCATGTCGAGGGAGGCGTCTGTGAGTTGATGGGTGTCGCCACCAAAGAACAGACAGAGGGCGAGGCCTCGGAGGAGCTGGGGGTACGCCGTCCCACCCCGCCCATCCCACACATGCCGTTGTTACAGCGGATGTACAGCCCCAGACCTGCCGCCCGCGATATCTCATCTGACGCCATGCCACTGCCCTTCACATGGGAATCGCTAATGTCAGTCGTGCTGGTACTAATACTACAGTTTTTCTGGATCATCAGCTTCAACGACTCCACGGACAAAGTGTCCAGGTCTTGGCGGCCCTTCAACAACCGCTCCTCTTCGTCTTCATCAGAATCAAAGTAACTGTTGTGTCCATCCCCATTTTGGTAGTTGACCGGACGAGCAGCGAGCTGCGATGCCAGGTGTTGCTTGGACTTGAGCAGCAAGGCTTGGTCCTCTGAGCCCGTCAGTGTGTCTGTGGAACTGTCAATGGCTTTGGTGTCCACCGTCAGAGTGGAGGGAGCGCCCACAGGGTCATCGTCATTACCATTCATTAGACTAGGGTCATGATCACCATTTATTAACAAGCCTGAGGTCTGAGTGTCCGCCTCCACAAAGGTGGTTGTGTTCACCTCCTGACCGTTCATCACAACTGCTTTACCCTCCCCTGCCTCTTCTTCACCGTTCACATCCGCACAGTTTTCTAAAGACACTCCATTACAGGACCTCCTGGTCCCCTTGTCCCCTGGCCTTGGTGAACCTCCTTCACAGCCTAATGTCTGCACAGGAGCAGACTGTCCATCTTCCCTAGCATCCACTGGCAGGTCCTCACAAGGACGAGAATCTTCACAGTTCCCACCATCATCACTCTTTCCACTGTCTTCATGATCCGCCTCACTTGTTGCTGTTCCTTGCAGGGGTTCCTCCAGACTGGGCGATACCTGAGTGTTGGGAGAAAGTCCCTCGCACAACTCTCCTGTCTGGCTGGCTGGAGGAGCCGCCTCGCTGTCTGAGGTGTCTCCACTGCTGGGCTCCTCAGCACTGCCGACATGCTGGCTGCCGTCCACCTCTTTGGACAGCAAAGCCATGGTGTCTCCACCACAGCCGATGTTGGGGTCGCTGGAGCGTCGGGTCAGCGTGGTATTGCCATCCTGGGGCGCCATGGCCAGTGTGGTCAGGTTGTCGCAGGAACGGGTCTTCGTCAGGCCCCCTGGTTCCTCATCTGGGGTCAGCACCTGAAGCAATAGGTCACTATGTGCCACTGTGGCCACAGACAATCCACTCGTTTCTCTCTTCCTCGAGATTAATTGTCAATATAGCCACAGACAATCTGTTTTGTTCTTTCTCCCTCAAGATTAGTGATGCACAGTCAATAGTCAAGGTCTAAATGAGAACTTGTTGAGCATGTCCGTTGGAGTTTACTGCTTAAACAGCAGCATGTATTTCAATGCGCAAATGCATGCAAAACATTTAATATTACTGTTCTAGTTGACCTCATCTTGTAACACTCAGAAAACCACCACCATTCAAGCAAAAACTTAACCCGTAGAGTGCCTTTAAGCCGTCAGCTGACGCCGCATTAAAAATGCTTTCCCAGTGCCTATGGGCCGTCCACTGACGTCATGCATTTTTCTTGAATTTTCATTCGTTACTATTTCTATCAACGGACTTAAATAGAGTGTGCGTAGTAAGCCTTATATGTCTGTAGTATTAAAATGATATGTAAATGACCACACGTGAGGGGAAAGCCCATTTATTCTCATCACTGACTGGATGACCAGCCAGCACTTCGTCTCGCTTGCAAAGATGGCGGCACAACCTTCGACAGCGACCAAATCAACGTATTTACACAGCTGAGCAGGCTCTGCTAATGATTTTTGACAAAGACAATAATCTTTTATTCAATGACTCACTCGAGCATGAAGGTGAGATGATGATAGTGATGGAATTGCCGACCGTATTCGTCAGTTATTGTGTCGGGCTGTGTGACCTCAGTGTGTGTTCAGCTGACTGGTTTGCCAGCGTCGAACGAGCTCGCCTAGTGTGTACTCTGCACTGCGTGCCAGTGGTCAGTGACGTGATAGTCAGCGCAAGAGGGGAGCGCGGCCTGCTCGCGGCGTGGCACGGGGCAGAGGGAAAGGTAGGGGAAGAGGAGCAGTGAAAGAGAGGGTTGAAGTCCAGCAAGGGGGGTGGTGGGGAGAGGGGGGCGTGGTCGTGGACTGACCTGTCTGCATAGAGTGTGAGCGTCTTGATAGACTTCTAAACTGTTTTACTTTCATTTACAGGTGTAGTGTGACAATACAAACTTTATTTTCAACTTTTTTGCTTTGTGTTCTTGTTTGGATGTGAAGATGTAGTGGTAAATACATATGCTTTTGATCGTGCAAAAAAATCTATCCAAATCTAATTGCCTAAATACTTTTTTATTATCAAAATTAAAACAAAAGAAGCCCAGATTCAAAATCTTCATTCAATTTCCTTCAAAAATCATATATATTTCATTGTTATATCTTTTGTAGTTTCTGAGCTAGAATTTTTTGTTAATTATTACCCCCAAATCATTAGATTTCCCTGGCACTGGGAAAGCCTTTGTTTGTAACATTTTCAAGCAGCGAACGGGTTAAACACAAGACAACTCGCTGTCACACTCACTGCGACATACAACTTCACTATTTCCATAATTCTGTTCCCTGTTCTTTTTCTTTCAAAGTTTTCTCCTGATTTTACTACTGTACAGAAAAGTACACTTCAACTGATCTCTAACACGCACACAATGTGCACGGTAGCACTGATCTTTAAGCAACAAAAGCACCCATACTTCTTCAAGGCGGTCTCAAATGTGAACTGAGCTCTTGAGAGAACTGTGCTTTATACATTAGACTAACCACTCCTCGTGCACGTGTGTATGTGCTGGCCTCTTCAGAACAAGCTACCACACACATCCCCCAGAAAGCAGCCAGTGGTATCTCACCTGGTGGGCCTGCTCCACAGAAGCAGCAAACTCCTCAGCGCTAGAGGTCTTCAAGGAGTTGTTGGACAAGTACACGGAGCTCCACAGTTTCAGCCCGTGCACACTCCAGTCGGGGGTCAACACCTGACACACACACACACACAAACACACATAAGCTTCCATTTTAACTGCATTACAAAACAGCCCAGCTAACCAAGCACAGTCCTCTCAGGGCTGTCACCACAAAGAACTATAAGTCCTGTCATAAAAGTAAAACACACACACATGACAACATATATACCTATCTATCTACAACCATTCACAGCATAACAGCTCAATCACAGACAAGCTCAAGGCAGAGTTTAGGGCGTTCGCCCCTGAGCTTGATCTTTCACTTCCAATTACAGAATTGGTTAAAAAAAAGAAATATATTGAAATGTTTAATGGTGCCAGGCATGCACGCCCACACACAAACACCACAGAGAAATGCACATACTGGCACAACCACTGCAGACTGGGTGACTGATGTTAATCTGCAGTGACAATTATTTCCTAAAAATCACGGGGTCAGGCTTGGTGCGAAAAACTCGTTTCCAAATTTTCAGGGGGTCACAAAAACTTTTAGGGGGTCACACTTTATAACGGCTTGTAAATGTACTGAAAACCACACACACACACAAGTGCCTTTTTTACTGGCTCACACACATAAAAACAAGAGAAAAAATTTGAAAGAAATGGACAAGAGGTGTAATCAACAAAGTTAATAAAAGCTCTCTAGATTATGCTAAACATTTTTTATTAAGATTCGTGTTCCAATGTTAGTAAGGTAATGTTGCTTATAGCCCAACCGACCGCAAAGAGCCATATCAGGGCTGCACTGTTAGTAAAGTGTTAACTAAAGTGACTAAGTGTGAATACCTACACTATCAGGATTTTAACAGTGAAACTAGATCTGTGGGATGTCCTCTGTGATTTCCATCACAGAATTTACACAACATGAGGCAATTCCGTCAATATGGAAACATTTTATTATTTGATCATATTCAAGTTGCCTTGCAATGATCATCGGGAGCCAAGTGACGAACAAGAGGCAAGTGATGAATATTTGTGGAACTTTTCACGAAACTATGTAAGTTGGCCACTCTTGCACTGTGCTACACATTCCTACGTCAATAAGAGCCATTTTGATTATTGGAACCGTTCGTGCTGCATAGATCACCTGACGTTTGTTCCACTCACTGGATGATCGATCACTGCCAAGCCACAGATGAACCGTCTATTTTATCTGTGAAAAACCTAATTACATACAGTTTTCCGTGCTGTTCGCGCTTGGCCGAATCACATGATCTTGTGGTCCCATCATAGACTTGGGCTGTCTAATTTGATGACTCTCCTTGGTTTTCAGCAGAGAAGAGTTCTGAAGCGGAAGTTGTTTATCGATTCAGAACATTCTAAAATGTCAAGGAAAGTTACATTTTTTATGGGCTTTACATGAGGCGATCCGGATTTAAGTGCTTTACATGATGCGCTGCTCGGAGTTGCAATGTGTACAGGAGAAAATCATTGCATCGCGGTAAATGTTGGTACATTTTAGTGATGCACTGGACTGAATTCCAGTGCATCAGACAGGAATTTTATGTGTCAGAGACACACACTTATGCGCAAGAAACAAAAGTGCAACATCATATAGGTTGTTGTGACAGCCCTGATACGATCCTTTGCCATTGACGAAGCTACGAACAACATGATTTGTTCTTTTTTGCAGACAGAGGCCATCCTAGCATCCAGCGCCACTCAGAACCCCTGCGCTCTGACAGCTAGGACAGATGAGGCGCCGTACAGCCTGTGTCCTTTGTGCAGCATGAGGAACCTCTCCACCCCCATACCACCAGAGTGTGTCAGAGTCGTAGTCGTCGTCGCTACGCTCGCATTCTGGCGGAGGAGGGTTCCATCTCAGAGTAAAGGCCCCAGGAGTGGATTCATGGCAGCTTTGAATACAGCAGTACCTCAGACTCCTACGCAGACACTACCATCTCAGACTCAAGCAACGATGACTTCTCTACCTTGGTTGTTCCCGAGTTCGTCGAGGAAGAGGAGGCTGCCCTCCATCACCGTCACTGTTAGCTCAGGGAGACAGTGTGGACTTGTACCCTTTAGGCTTTCTGGATGAGGAGGGGTAGCTCCTTATTTTGGATCTTTCCTTGTTTTTTCTGTATGCTCTGTGCTGTCATGTCTACTAGGCGATTCGGTGCCTAAGCAGCATTCCTTTGGAGTTATGTTTTCTTGTGGGAGCAAGAGTTACCCTACTTACTTGATGTTTATTGTTTACTGTTCCCTGCCTCATGTCATATTTAGTTTCGTTTCAATTAAATCGAAGTTATTTGCATGTGTTTCTGTTTGTCCATGTACTTGTCTGACTATATTCAAGTTGTAAAAGGCTGTACCAGTCTTGAATAAAAGTTAATTCATATTTATTCATTTCTCCAGTTCTTGTTGCTGTGTAGATGTGTTCGGTACAGGGTATATGAGCAAGCTTGTAACATCCTTTTTTGGATGTTTCCTTGTTCGTTCTATATGCTCTGTGCTGTCATGTCTGCTAGGCGATTCGGTGTCGTAAGCAGCATTCCTTTGAGTTATGTTTTCTTGTGGGAGCAAGAGTTACCCTACTTATTTGATGTTTATTGTTTACTGTTTCCTGCCTCATTTCATATTTACTTTTGAAAAATAAGTACTAAAAAAAAACCACACAAAAAAACTCGCGCCTTGACTATGTGGTGTGAAGGCGCATCACCACTGGATAATGCACTATGCAGAAGAAGGTGCTGTGGACCAACATAGTCAGGGAGAAAGAAAACTGATCACAAACCTGTACCACCTTGAGTACATTAGCTATATACAGGTAAGGTAATCAGTCCAGGGGGAACAAATATTTTGACAAAAAAACAGAGATAGATAGCCTTGACAGAAAAATTCATCTAAAGAAAGAAATCTGTTAAATTCATCTAAAGAAAGAAATCTGTTAAAGTGAACATTCTCTGTTCTTCTGGGAATGACCAACAAACCTGCACAGAATACAAAAAGTCTCTGTCAGAAATGATCTGCCATCAGCACACATACGAGCACACACATGCACACATGTTTGCACGCATGCGCGCACACACACATACACACACACAGGTGCATGTTTTATATTCAAGGGCAATGAAAAAATCTGAAACTGACACTGGTGACAGATTCTTCAGATTTTATTTAACTTTCATGCACACGGAGAAACTTCATCATCATCGAATCTTTACACAAAATGAATATTCTCGACCCCCCCCCCCCCCAAAAAAAAAGTGATGAAAAGTAAGGGTGAAAAAAAAAAAAGATGAATAATAAGAATACTCAAAAGTAAGATGGACTTTGCAAGGGAATGTTATGTGTCAGAGACGCACATTTGAGCGTAAGAATTATCACTGATCTGGACGCAGAGTCAGATTATAGTGTAAGTGTCATGTGATGTAGCCTCACATGGCGACATGTGACGTTCCGTCGCGTACGCCCTTATTTGTTATAAAGCATTTTCCCTAGGTAGGGAAGAGGAAAGGTAAAAGAAAAGAAAGTTTGAATGGCCTGACCAGTGTGATCGGTGTCGCTGGTGGCTATAGACGTAGGGCGATCATTGGTTGAATGGACGGACGTTGTCCATTGGTCAGCAACCATGGGCTGGTAATGCGTAGAGTTAGACGAGTACTCACTGAACGTATACTCAAAAAGAGCGCAGGAGGAAAAAAAAGGAATAGGGAAGAGATGGCTTGGGGACACTGACCGGACAGGTTGTTTGAAGAACGAGTTCCACCTGCAACTCACCATTACCAGGTGAGGTATAGACAGATGGGGAGAGAAAAAAGAGAAAAGTTAAGAAAAGGGAAAAAGGGAATAGAATTTATGATTATTCAGATTTTGAAATAGATTACTTACACGGACTTCATTCGTGTTTCAGCCCTTCCCAGTGCTGTGGCAGCACCAGTTAGGCAGTCGCACAAATATTTGGGCTACAGTGCTGCGGCAGCACCTAATCGTCTCCAGGGTTGGAGAATCGAGCTGTAGAGGACAACGACTGCACCAGTTGTGAGAAAAGAAAGCATTTGTCATGTTGGCCCATAATGATTTTGTTATTGTCCCCCTGATGAACTCAGTTGATACTACTGTATTTTAAGCCATCCTTTGATTTTTCTTTGAAAATATATACATTGTTTCTCCACTGAGGAGGAGAAACCGGTAAAAGATATATTTGTGAAGTATTATGTATAATGAGGTGAAATTTGGTCCCAACTAGTGGATCTGTGGAATGATTGTACCTCCACTGGAGAGGAGGAATGAAAAATAATTCCTTGAAGACAAACGAGTTGAATATGACGGAAAATTGATTATTGTTTAGTAAATTATTCCCCGGAGAGGAGGGGGAGAAGAAGAGTTATTGCAGTGCGCCTTCTGGTTGTTTGGAGAGAGTGCGTGTGCACGGAGTGAATGCTGAGCTGAGTGCAGGCATGCATGTATGCACAGTATGACAGTAAGAAAAGGGGAAATTACCAGTGCAGCATTATCCAAAGAGGATATTCAAAGACTCTATTTCCAAGGAGCCACTGAGAGAGAAAGTGAGAGACAGAGAGAGAGACACACACACAGAGACAAAGACAGAGACAAAGAGAGACATAGAGGGAGAGAGAGAGAGAGAGAGAGAGAGAGAGAGAGAGAGAGAGAGGAAACAAAGTAAAAGATAAATAAAAAAATAAGAGGCTGAGAGAAAGAAAAAGAGCGCAAGGATGAAAATCACCAACAGAAGAAAATGAGAGAGATGTGGGTGACAGTCTTAATTCAGTAGTGGAAGGGGTGTAGAGAGGATTGTGGAATTTGGGATTATGAAAATTGCTAACAGAGGAAAACAGAAGAAACAGATGGGCCACAGACAGTCTTACGTCTGTAGCCGAAGAGTTGTAGAGAGGATTGTGGAACCGGCGATTATAAAAATCACTAACAGTGGAAAACGGAAGAAAGAGGTGGGCGGCAGTCTTACCTCAGTAGCTGAAGGGTTGTACAGAGAATTGTGGAACTTATGATTATGAAAATCACTAACAGAGGAAAATGGAAGACAGGTGGGTGACAGTCTTAACTCCTACTTCAGAAGCGGAAGGGGTGTACAGAGGATTGTGTAACTTGGGATTATGAAAATCACTAACATAAGAAAATGGAAGAAAGAGGTGGGCGACAGTCTTACTTCAGTGGCTGAAGGGTTGTATGTAGGACTGAGGAACTTGGGATTGTGAAAAACACCAACTGAAGAAGATGGACAGAAGAGGTGTGGGCGACGGTCTTACTTCAGTAGTGGAAGGGGTGTACAGAGGATTGCAGAACTTGGGATTATGAAAATCACTAACAGAGGAAAACAGAAGAAAGAGGTGGGTGACAGTCTTGGCTCTTACTTCCATAGCGGAAGGGTTGTAAGAGGATTGTGGAACTTGGGATTATAAAAAACACCAACAGAAAAAAATGGACAAAAGAGGCATGCACCAGTCTTACTTCTGTAGCGCAGGGTTGTAAAGAGGTTTGTAGAACCAGGGATTATGAAAATCACTAACAGACAAAAACGGAAGAAAAGAGGTGGGCGACAGACAGTCTTACCTCGTTGGCAGAAGGGTTGTACAGAGGATTGTGGAACTTGGGGTTGTCCGGGTGCAGCAAGGTCCACACGGAGGACGTGGGGTTGGTCTGTGCCTCCTTCTGCCGCTCCCGGCTGGTGTTGAAGAGGAAGGTGCCAAACAGACAGGAGTAGGTGTGCTGCACCAGCTTGATCTGTCCACACAGCGTCACATCATCATCAGTGCCTTTTTTCTGCACTCCTCAGAGAGCATCCACAGCTACACCACTGGCACAGTTGTTTTTTTCTTTTATCTACCATTACATCACACACACTGTCTTCAGGGATCACTTCTAAATGCAACCAGATTGTGCACGAATTAAGGCTCGTCTTCCTTTCGTCATCCATTCCACCAGCATATCATGGCCTACAAAGGATAGAATAAAAATCTCTCTCTTATATCCTTACAGAATGTCAAACTATGCCGAAGCTATACTCTTGAAAATGCTTTAAACGACAACCAACGACGCCAACATCCCAATGACTAACTGGCAAAGACCTCTACTACAGACATTTAATGACACTTCCAGAAAGAAAAATTGAAGTCCTGTTGGCACTCAAGTCAACTGTCTGCTGTTTATTCCATGTTCTTGATCGATTTCAACCTGTCTGGGGTTTTTTTCTCCATCATGGAAGATCATGGCAAAAGCCAGTTTTGTTTCACTCAATGTTTTATGCCAAGCAATATGATTTGGAAGTGAACTTGAAATAAATGAAGATATTCCAAGTCATGGGTCACAGTCAACTGTACAGATAAGTGACTGGTTTGATGCTGGCTATCATGATATAAGGGGGGGGGGGGGGGGGGGAAGAGTAATTAAATGAACACTGGTGATTTTCTGTGGTATGGTTTAGAAAAACAAAAATGAAGCCACAATTTATCAGATTCTCAACTATTTTGACCAAAGTTCAAATGATGTGACAGTGGACCATTTTCAAGTGATAATTGTGCACCTAAATTCAGTAACAGTAGAACAACGTAATTTGCTGACATTTTACCTGGTCAATCAAAGCAGCTGGTCCGTGGAAATGCATGCATTCTATCCGTTCATCACATTTACAGGACTGTGATCCTCTAAACAGTAACATTCCACAAGTTATGCAAAAGTCTTACTCAGAACAGGCTCACATATCCCCACCCTGGTGTTCCTTCTCCTAACTCCTTCTCTGATATACCGAGTATTCAGTAACTCACCAGGAAAGCTTCGTTAAACTGGAAGTGACAGGGGAACTGCCTGGAGATCTGGTAGATGCAGTCCAACCACTGCAAGAACACCGGCGACTGCTCGTTGACATCTTCGCTGCCCACGGCATGGCCACACCGGTCTGCAAACTTGTGACCAAACTCCAGCCACTCCCGCTCCACCAGCCATTGGAAACCCTGAGGGCAAAGGTCAGCTCATGCAGGCCACAGTTTCATACAAAGAAAGCATGACAAAGTTGCTACTGCACTGCACTGCAGACACCTCTAATACTTGAAACCACATGATACAAATAGACCTCACCTTATTTTCATCACACATCAAGTAATGTTGAGCGATGGTTCTTAAAGCAGAACTGTATACCCCATGTATGAATATGGGCCAGCTTACACGTGTAATCTGAAGATTAAAAACAGTAATTTCAGAGGATACACTGCTGAACATCCATGGTCCTTTTACACTTACAGCAACTAAACAGACATCTCGAAATGTCATCACTTTCCATACCTAAGTTTGCAAACTGTTTTCTTGCAGACAACCGTGTGCATGAAATCAAACTGTTTCAAATCATTAACAGTTTCCTGAATGTTTGCTCTTTCTTCTGATACCTAATGTGACACAATTGGTGTCTGGCTACTGTCAACCAAACCAAACCAAACCAAAGCAAAAACGGGAGAAAAAAAGAAAGAAAACAAAGGACAAAACAACAACAGCGACAACCACTGCAGCTGAAAAAAGTCAAACCAACCCCCACAACCAGCCCTCTGGCACGGACTGAATACCACGCTCAGACCACCTTACCACAGACACTGCCAGAGGTGGGACTGAATGAACACCTGATGTCTCTTAACAAATAACTCATTCCCATTCTTCCCAGATAAAAACACTTTAAAAAACAAACACCACATACTCACCATGACTATCACACCTAACCTCACCTGTATGGTGCGGTAGTAAGGGTCCAGCAGCAGCTGGGCCAGGGAGGAGATCTGGGCGGTGCGGTCCCAGCCGTCGGAGCAGTGGACCACCACGGGGCGGGCGTCCTCCACTGCAGACACCACCACCTGGCTGGAGTACAGGATGGTACCCAGGTGGCTCAGCCACTTGGTGGCCTCCAGACTGCTCAGCCAGCTGCATCATCATCATCACCACCAACAGAGTCAGCTTCTTCAGAGCAACACTTGTTTTTTGGGCGGGGGGCGATTTTCTTAGACAACCAAGGTTCATTTAAAAAAAAAAAAGAAAAAAAAGCACAAAATATATCAACTTTTCAAAACTCTGAGACCCAACAGACAGAAGTTCCTAAATGAAGATTGCTCATAATTCACACTAAAATTTTTTTTCCAAACTTACATACAATATTACCTTCATTGCAGAGGCTTTCTACCTCTATCGCAACACACAACTCACTCATCATGATGGTGCTGCTGGTATGGTCAAATGTCTAAACAACTGCCAAACAACCACAAAGTTCCAGTAGTCTAAGATGGAAACTGAAATTACTTACTCTGCAGTTTCTTTTTTTTCTCTTTTTTTTTTTTTTTTTTTTTTTTTTGTCGGAGACAACATCAAATTCACAATCTTTACAAATCCGAGTTAGTTTTTACAGACTTTTAAGGCCTTGAAAAAGGGTGCTCAGATACTCAAACTTATAACAACTGTACACTGGCTCTGAATATCTGGTCACATATATTTCAGTTTATACAAAGTTCAAACTATCTGTAATTTACAATAAAAATTTACAATAAATGTTATACAACCCATTGTAACATATTGATGTAGATATTAGACGTTTAAAAAAAAAATGAATCACCACAGCACACAAAACAACATACAAAGAGATTGCTGGTATCTGCTTCAACTTCTGTTCAATTCCCTTTAAATCAGACAAATATGGTAAAGTGAAGGAAGCCTACTATTAGTGCCCCCACCAATGAAATGTTACTTACTAGATGAACATATTTCATTTTCAGCCGAGCAACTTCAGACTATACAGCAATGTTGTCGGATAATGCTCAGGAAATTAATTAAAGAGAAGATTAGAAAAGAACACACACACAAACTCTGAAAACCCATCTTAAAATTTCATACACACACACACACACACAAAAGCCTAAAAGCACTCCTCCCTCAACACATACACACACATTCATTCCCTCACTCCCTAAGCCCACACTCATACCCACCAAAAAGTACATAAATGAAGAAAGAATGGAATGGAGACTAACTTGTGATCGGGATAGTTTGAACACAGAAGTCGGAGGGCCTGAAAACTTTTCCTGATGGAGTGGATGTTGGCCATGTTCATGAATCGAATTTCACAATTTGTATAGTAATCTGCAAAGGGAAACAAATAACACACTGTCTACAAAGCTCCTCTGCTTCAAGTTTTCATAACCATCATCTCCCATAACCAACTGATTCATCATCACATCTTCAATTCCGAACCAATATTTCTGTCAGTAAAACTGAAATCCAAGAAGCATCTGCTTTCCAAAGTTCTTCTCACTGAAAATAAGACTTTAAATAATGATAGTTCAAAAACGCTTCCCATACTCAAGAAATCTTTAAAGAAAATCCAGATTCACAGTTTTTCAATTCACAAACCTACACAATCTTGAATTCCTGGGAAAGGACATTTGTATCCTTAAAGTGGACATAAAATCTCCCTTACAATCACAATCACTGAACAAAAAGAACCTGTTAAATGAGAGACTACAAGACGAAAATATCAACGTCTTTCCTCTCATCAATCAGGAGGAATGGCTACTGCAGTCAACTATGCCACCCTAACCCACCTTGACACTCGGAGCCTCCACCCTTGGCTCGGTTGGCAATGGCAGCGCTGTAGGAGCGACAGTCGATCACCAGCATCTTCTGGGCTGTCAGCACCTTCACCTTGCTGCCCTCAGCGCCCTCTTCACCTGCAACACCTCACCTTCAGCACATCTGCTCGACTTCAATTACACACAATACACCTACAGTGTCCATGACTTCAATCATGCACAGTTCATCCACCCACTGTGTCTTCTACCATGAATCACATTCATCGCAACCATAAACAATGTCCTTTTTATCATTATCATTATGCATACTTATATAGCGCCTATCCTCGGCCAGAGACCAAGCTCTAAGCACTTTACAATCCACACTCGTTGACACAACGGGCTGCCTACCTGAGTAGTGCCGACTGAAGAGCTGCCAGCTGGCGCTTCATTCAGTTGTTTCCCGTGTCATCCAGTCAATATCGTTCACTCAATTTCTTTACTCCCTTCATTCTTTCCATTTCTCACGCAGGGTGCATGCTACGTGTAACGTGTCATCCAGACCAACGGCCAAACTGGCCTTCTCTTCCGAAAGTTGGTGATGGGATTTTACATGTGTGCAAGATGTTATATGTGCGTTCATACACAGAACCTCAGTTTACAGTCTCATTCGAAGGACAGTATGGGAAATGGAGTCAGAACCAATGTCAACTCCGAGGGAAAAATCCCCCTGTACCGAAACGGCCCAGCAGAGATTCGAACCTGCAACCCCAGGATCACCAAGATCATGAGTCCAGCGCTCTACCACTGAGCTATTCCGGCCCCCCTGCTTTACTTCAATCACATACTGTATACCATAGACATCGTCCAATAAACACTGCAACCAGTCTGTTATCTCTTGGGAACCACAGGTTTTTACTCTGTTATCTGAGCCAACTGTCGGCTGTCCCAATTTGCACTTCTGACTGTCTTGAAATACAGTATTCTTATCCCTCCCACTCTCTCCCTTTCCCATGGTAAAATTCCTCCAAATGGTAAGTGATTATAAGTACACAGTGAATCCTTAACCACACTTCCCTTTATGTTTGTGGAAGAGAAGCCAAAAGCAAACTCATCATTACAACCTGAACTTTGCTTCCACCTCGAGATAATTTGAACTCATGAGTTTTTTGCAATCCTCTCGATCAACCTCTCTGCTCCACACACATTCATTCACACCAGGCACTCACCGGGTTGCTGCACAATCTCCTGCTGTGGGGAGTGGTAGGTGTTCTGGCCCACGTCCTGGGCGCAGGCCTCCGGGATGATTCTGAACAGCAGCTCGTCGTCTGAGTTGCGCCACCCCAGCCATCCGTACTCTGGCTGACTGCATCGGACGATCACCGCCCCGTTGCGTTGGTCCCTGTGTGCACATACAACCAAAAGGATTGCAGATCTGATGGCTTCACTGTGTTGACCGTCATTCTGTGACAGACTGCATGGGATATACTGCTTGCTGATGTACAATATCATCCTCATGCCAAATATCACCTTTCAAACAAACCGCTCCTTTCCTCCATCTTCCACTCGACAAACACTGACCTTTCCCCTCAATGAAGCCAGCAATATTTGCGTCTGGATGTGCATGTGTTTGTGTGTGAGAGCTGAAGACAGATGTGTCTGAACTGCTGGGTGGATGAACAGTGAAGTACTGTGTGTGTGTGTGTTTCACTGTGTGTGTGTGTGTGTGTGTGTGTGAGAACTGCTGTGTAGATGCACTGTGGAGTGCTCATGTATGTGTGTGTGTATGCGTGTGTGGACATGCGTGCACATGCACATGCGGGCGCATGCATACACGGGTGTGGGTGCACGTGCATATGCATGTATGCTTGCAAGCCCGTCCATTTGACAGCTCTCACGTGTTATCTGCATGACTCTATGTCTACAAGTTTATGTCTGTTCTAATTTTGATCAGGTCCTGGACCAGGACAACCCTTCACCCAGCCCCACCCCTTACCTCCAAACGACGGATGGGAAGCGTCTCCCAGAACGGAAACTGGCCACGTTCTTGAGCTGCTCATCCTTGAAGGAGACAGGCACGATGTGGTGCCTGGGGTAGGACTCGCACAGGGAATAGTCCTCGTTGAGCTGCAGTATGCGCCACACCTTCCTGTGGCTGGTGTCAAACTGCATGCGCTGCACCTCCTTCCCAAAGGAGAACGTGTACTTCTCCTCCACTGCAACACACACACAACACACATTCTGCACTGACCAGGACTCCCCATGGACGGGAGCTGTTCTAACCTCAGTAAAGTGAACCAAGTGAAAACAACACCTGGCCTTTCCAAACCTCATTCTCCATTCCTCCACAACCTAAAAGGCAAGAGCAAAATAGTGGTCCTTCTAAATCAAAACCTTCGGAAATCCTTATCCTGAACACTGCCAAGTCACTTTCTGCATGGAGTATTTGTCTGATACCAGAGCGAATCAAACTTCTTCACATGTCAAAACAAACGTTGAGCATACAGCTCATTCCTCTTCACTGTTCTCTTTCAATTCAATTCAATTTATTGTCCTCTTACAAAAGGAAATGGTCTTACACTGATCATAAAACATTCAACAATATTTCAAAGCATTCATATGTAAAATACAAAAAGTTATTAATTTAAAATGTTAGTAATAGCGCACCGCAAAAAAAACACGTAGACAAACGAATCACAAGACAAAACACGACGTGTTTTGACCTCTTAGGTCTTCTTCAGGCAAGAGACAAACCACTCAGGACAACGAAAATGAACGAGCTATCACTTGTCTTCATCCACTTCAGCGCAACATGGGCATTAATAACATTAATACATACACTCACACCCACAGTCACACCACACAAACCACCACTCTAACATGCACACACACTCCAGAACCGCGGCACATGCGCATGCACACACACACACACACACGCACATGCAACCAAACCAAATACTTCACTGATGTATGCTGAGCACAATAACAACAAAAATTAAAGTGATTCCATCCCCTAAAGCCATTTTTAATTCAAATCCCTGTTATTTTCAGGGAAAAAGCTAATGTCAGTCTACAGCACCGCCATGGCAACAGTCTGAGAACACACCAAACATGACTCACGTGGGATGCACAGCTGCGCGGCCTGGTCGCAGGTGCTCATGGAAGCTTGCACGGACAGCTGCTGGCGATCCTCTTGCTCCGAGCCGTGGGAGAAGAAAGCAAAAGCAAAGAGTTTGGTGAGCTCTGGCGGGGGTCCCGTGCACTCCGAGATCCTCTTCAGCCACAGCTGGCAGTCTTCGTTGCAGGAGAACTTGCACCTGGGGAAGGAGTCACCAGTAACAGCGTCAGGCACCTCACAAAAAGGTATGATTTCATCTATTCAGCGAGTTATTTCATGACCAAACTAATCAGTCCATGACGAAATGTTTTCACTGGACTCGC
Organism: Conus canariensis; assembly: GCA_033310375.1. Taxonomy (NCBI): domain Eukaryota; kingdom Metazoa; phylum Mollusca; class Gastropoda; order Neogastropoda; family Conidae; genus Conus; species Conus canariensis. The sequence goes on from CM065739.1 coordinate 52,062,238, forward strand.
TCTGCTGGGAGATGACACCTGACGAACAGAGAGCCTTGAAGTTGAACACAGCAAAAAATCTATGCGGCCATTCAACTTTCAAACATGCTCCAAACATTATAAACACAAAGGGGCAAACGTCTGCAGAAGGAAGCTGGGATTACTGAGCGAGTTGAACTGGAACCGGAACTAGACATCCAGCCAACTGTTTAAAACCCAGCCAATGCAGTTTCTACTGAGAACAGAGTTTGTGAAATCCTACGCTAACATGAGCAGCATCTGAAAAACAACTGACAGTGAAGACTAATGAATCAAGAGCATCTGAGCATCAAAACAGTGATTTATTTCTGTTGCTTGATGGAATAAAAGATCGCTTAACATTTGATCATCTCAATTGCATAAATTTAACTATAATCTGAACAAAAAGAAACCAAGAGACCTCCATGTCAAAGCATTATCATTGTAAGTGCAACATTGTTAAACCACAATGTTGCATGCATTTCAGCCTCCACCCACACATAAACAGTATGCTTGAACTGTTCCCAAAATATATTTCACATGCTTTACCATCACTTCTAGTCATTTGCCTTCGTGCCTCAGGCCCTATTCCAGTAGAGGGCACAAGGCGAACACATGAACACATCTGTAACCGCAAAATCATCACACCTGTTCCACATCACTAATCTGCCTCTCCCCTCTTTTGCCTCCTCTTTTGCTCTTTTCCTGTTCTTTCTTTTTTTCTTTCTTTTTTTTTTTAATAACAATTTAACATCACACATCTTGTGGAAAGAAATAAAACTAAAGACAACCACCACCACCACTGGCATCTATGAACGTATCTCCTAAGCATCAACATGATGAGAAATACGCATGTTTGCGTAAAACATGCAACCATATACATCAAGCTCTTGTTAAATAAAATGAAAAATAAGTCTTACTGTCAAAAATATCATTCTACAAATACACATGTGCCATATAAACTTATTACAAAAAAAAAAAATTAAAAAACCTCTGGACATTGAAATACCTGACAGTCGTGGCATCTTTACACAGGATCACCAAGTAGAACAAATCACGTGACTCGATCGACTCAATCAGCCGCAGGGGGATGTTCAGAAACGACTTTCTCTGACAGATATGCAGGCGGAAGTTGGTGAGAGTGACCACCCCTTCCGCAGAGCGTCCGAGGAAGAGTCCATTCTCTCCGCAGAGCAGGGGGAAGGGGATGTGCTGGATGGCGGGGTCGTCACACACCAGCGTCACCCGGGGGTACATGTCTGAGCGCTTGATGCACTCCAGGCTATGGGGCTCCTCACAATGAGAACCCTACAAAAAAAATTGTAATAATAAAACAAATGTGAATTATAACACACCCACACATTGAAAAAAAAAAAAAAAAAGAACAGCAAGAAACTGAAAAGGAATCTGGTTCATTAACAGCCATACCTTTGCGAGTCTTCACATAAGTTGTACAAAGACGAATGTGCTCAATACCCCCCTTTCCCCCATTATGGGTTATATGCCTAAAACTTTCAAAGAAGTAAACCAAAAAAAACATACCCAAACAACCAAAAATAAATAAATAAATGGATGGAAGTTAAAAAAAGTTGTTTATCTAAGTGAAAATAACGCAATTACATATATGCGACAGCATGAACTTAAAAACAAAACACAACAAACAAAAACAACTCCTACAGATTGCCAATCTTGTTGACTGTGAACAAAGCAAAAACAAAACAAAACAAAAAAAGAAGAAAAAAAAAGGTGGGACACGAGACAAGGCCAAGGTCCTTCTGATTACACTATCTTCTAGATTTACCACAACACCATCACCCTTCCCTGATGAAAAAAAAAGGTCAGCATAAAACATAATGATGGATGACTTAAAATCCATAAGGAGAAAACATTCTGAAAGTTCTGATCAATTAACTCATTTACCGAATCCAGAGCTTCACTCAATCAATCAAGTCAATGCCACACAAATGCTTATACATCAAATGGACTGAACGACGCAATTCAACCCAGTCACTGAGTCAGAAAATGTGTGTCCATACATGTGAAATGTGTCATTATATCCATCAAACTTTCCAGTTCAATTCATTCTACTCTCTGAATAATTAAATGGTGCCACTTGTTTTCAAAGGCATCAAAAACCATCACCACCACCAAAATTTAGACAATTCTTTTTCTCATCATGCATCAGAACAACAAACAATGCTTCCTAAAAAATATTATATTTCAATGCTGATAATCAACACTTCAAAATCAATACAATCACGAAGTTCATATATCAATTCAGCCAAATGTCAGAAACGGGTCTACCACTGACTGGACAGTAATGAGTAAAACATTATCAAGTGAGTAATGAGTAAAACATTATCAAGTGCACCTGGAACACAGTAACTTATGATGTGGTCTTGATTCCTGAGCGTACACATGGTATTTTCCACATCATTATTTCTTGGAAGTAGGAAACCTTTCCCTAGAAAATCTACGCATTTGACATGACTTTTTCTTCCACCAAAAAAAATCAACTGTTTCATAAAAAGAATGCATACAAACAAGCAAACAAAACATATCATTTACACTTTGTAGTTACCATCCTATTAAAAGGTTTCATTCTTGCTTAGTACCATAAATACTGTCTTCACTAATTCAAGGACAGTAATCACCTCTCAATCACAGAATCTAAATCTACTTGTACACAACTCAGGCTGTACACTACAGCGGCCTTTCCTCTCTTTCCTAGAACTCGTTTCCTAGAACTCGTACTCATGAGCACACTGCTCATCCACAAAGCTACACACACACACATGTACAGCACTGGATACGCACACATGCACAAGGAGAGACACAAAAACACATACACACACAATCACACACTCTCAGGTGTTAGTCATCAACTGATCCATTCACTCCTTCATGGTTTCGCAAATGTAAAAGGAACAGCATGTTGCAGTCTATGCCTATTAGTCAGCACTCAATGTAAAAACAGTTGATCAACAATTAAGCCAGAGAAAGATTTTTTTTAAAAAAGGGAAAGAAAAGAAAAAAGAAAAGGCACCAGTCAGTTACACCACCCAGTATCAAGATGAAACACTAGTGGGATAGAAAACCCAGGTACACAAATCATTCTCTCTCTTCCTACTATTTCTCTCAATGAAACAGCACAATCTTTCAAGAAAGAAAAAAAAAAGTAAAGTTTTCACAAGCTAGATTATAAAATCATAAGCCATCATGTCACGAAAAGAAGCAAGAATAATACAAAAAAGAAAAGAAAGGACAACCCGAGAAAAAAAAAATGATGGAGACCCCATTATAGAAATTAAAAAAAAAAAAAAAAAAGGGGGGGGGGGAAGACATTTAAAAGTGAAAAAAGCAATCAGACTTACAATCAACAACAAAAAAAAAAAAAAAGGGGGGGGGGGGGAGGGAAAAAGGTTTGGACTAACATGCCCCACAAACCAAAAAAAAAAGTTTAACAAACGTCATACCATGTCTTAAAATGAAGTCACCTGAGATACCTTTAACAAACTACACTCTTCCAGAATTTTCCGTTCCTCACAAAGGCAAAGAACGAAGAAGCACCCCGCTAGAAAAGTGACCATGTGGACAAAAACATGACTCACCATAGCAGTCACGTTGGGTTCCCAGACAGACTTTGCCCCAGGCCTGAATCACAGATAAAAACAAAAAGTATTTTTAATGCTTTACCTATACATGTCATCACGGCCAAGTTCTCTAAAAATTTACACACAGAACTCATGCGCATGCATACGATTCAGGGAGCACAACAACAGCTTGTTTGTACTGTTCTGTTACTATTTAACTACATTAATTATCTTTCCTACACATCACCTTCCTCAGAACAATGTGTCACTATCACAATATCAGCGCTGATCAAAGTAATGGTAGATACTCTTTGGCACATACAACTATAGCGTGTGATACCTGTTCCTACAGCTCGAACGTTATCACACTATTCCTCTATTTACGGACTGTACCACTTGCCATCACCTTCCTCTTTTCATTTGTCGTCTATCAACACACACACACACACCCCCTACACACACACACACACACACACACACACACATGCACACTAGAGGCTAAATAAAAGCAGAACTGAACCACTTTTTCAATCGTTCATACTGATACCATTAACTATGTGATTAAACCTCCACATCACAGCATGAGCTTTCAGCGAGTCCTAGCCTCATCTAAAATTGTTCGAATATGAACCGCTCATCTGCCTAGACATAGTTACTTTTGTAATTGCAGTCTCCTATGGTTAACTAGCTAAAAACTGGATGGAGAAATCCTCAAGCATCCTGAGCATTACTGTCCATGACTGTAACTTTTCATTTTTCTTTCGTCACAAAGCTGGTCCTGTGTGCAATGGTCACACGACATGTTTTGCCAAAGTTCTGGTTTGGCCCACAAGAGCCATAGAATGTTGAACAGACAAACCATCACAATACAGTTGTAAATTTTCATATGAAGCTGACCCCCCCACTTATAAATCTAATTTCATACATGACAATTTAAATCATGACACACACACACACACACATGCTTTAACTGTATATACATTTAACTTATAAATTTCAGTATTTCTGGTTCTTTTATACATCATTTGATCACCTCCAGCACCCAGAATATGTAAATAAAAACAAATGGATAAAAATAAAATGCAGCTAATATTACTGCATTAACAGTCAAAGAAGCTACAGCTTATAATGCTACTGCATCAACAGTCAAAGAAGCTATAGCTTATAATGCTACTGCATTAACAGTCAAAGAAGCTATAGCTTATAATGCTACTGCATTAACAGTCAAAGAAGTTATACTAAAGTTTACTCTAAGTTTACTATAAGTTATAACCCTGGCTTACTGAAAACAACAGTCAAAAACTTTTTTAAAAATCACTTTGGAGTACCTCTTGTTATTAATGTTGGCCAAAGGCAGAAGTGTTTACTTTTTTCTTTTTTTTTTTTCACATTTGAAGATGCAATTGTGTGTGTGTGTGTGTGTGTGTGTGTGTGTGTGTGTGTGTGTGTGTGTGTGTGTGTGTGCGTGCGTGTGTGTGTGTGTGAGAGAGAGACTGGCAAGTATCCTGAAAGGAAAAATCATGACTTCCACTAGTTCCAGAGCTGATAATTCAATAATTATCTTCAAAGTAACTTTCCTTAATTAAACTTATCTCTGTACTTTTAGACATTTCCATCTTCATAAACAACATGTTTAACTAACAATATGCTTTTACGCTATTCTGAATCTATCATTACTAAAAATCAGACTGGCAAATACATCCTGTGATTTTTCAATACTTACATGTCAATGAAGGATTTAAAATGCAACACACCTTTCCTAAACTTCTGTCAATTAAAAAAGTCTTTTGAAAATTTCAACCTGCTAAATAAAATTCAAAATTTATTTCAATTCAGAACATTCTTCGAAAAATTCCACTCTGCTGAATAAATTTGAAAGCACCTTAGTTTTGGGGCGTCCCTCTTTCCATATTGATATCTATTTACTATACAGAGATGCATTTTTGATCACACTTCATTATTTCATGTCATTTTCAATTAATGTAATGATGTATGAATTTTCTTAATCCAGAATAACTGTTATAGTAAGTGTACCTCCATTTTTACCACAACGGACTGAATATGTGTTGTTAATCTTGTCCAGTTTTTAACCAGATATGAATTAACGCATTCCTTGCAAAGATTTCATATCGGTTCTGGGAATATTTCCTATCCTAGTATCCACATAAAATCTGCGAGAGTGTGCACAAGACTCTCAATACAGTGCATTTTATGTCATTCAAGGCACATGCAATAAAACGGCCAAATGCGTTTTCAAATTTCAGATGAGGTTGAAATGTGCAATGAAATGTATGCCTGTAAGTTCTTCTGAACATCACTTCCAAAGATAAATATGTCCATTATGACTGGCTGATGCATGAGCATGAAACTCTACCAAAGTTGGCACCCTTCATTCAAAATTTGCCCTCCTCAGCAGAATCAAACAGACTTTGTTCAAAAGTTCAATGTTTTACACTTACTGTGTGCATTACTGGCATTGACTGAAGTTATCTCAAAGAAGTTCACTCTCTCTTTCTCTCTCTCTCTCTCTCTCACACACACACACACACACACACACACACACACAACACACGCACACGCACACACAAACAGTGAAGCAAGCATGGTCATTTCCTTGAAATATAGCCAGATCACCATTTAATGCATCATCTAAACAGAAGGGGGAAAAAAAGTACATCAAAAAAAAAAAAAATCTTCAAAATGTCTCGCTGAAAGCAAAAGTCTGCCAGGCCAGGCAGACAAAGAGGGCCAGCTGATCTGTGGAAAGTGTTGCAACCTATACGATATCAGCGGAGCCCCGAAGAGCAGTGGACGAGACAGGGACAGGCACTTAAGCCAAGGCCATGAAGCTTATTTTGAGGTCTCCTCATTATCAACATTTATTTGGGGTCTGACAGCGTCTAAGTGTTTCATCAAAGCTTAGCTCTACAAAATAAATTTCTGCTTCTGGGAGGGTTGGAGTCGAGCCGATTTTCAAATTCAGTGTTGGTCACCAACTTGGTGCTCAGCTGAGTGGCACCTCATTCCATTTGTCAACAGTTCTGTAAAAATCAATTATGTGTGGCATTTGTCGGCGATATTTTCTCAAAATTTTCACAAATAGCCTCTCAGTTTGTCTTCATTTGGTACACAATAATCCCTTTTTGTGTGTGCTATCAATTTTTTGTCCCATGTTATATTCAGTGATCGAATGACAAAAACTGCAGCTCTTCTCAAAAAAAAAACAACAAAAAAAAACTTGCAGACAGACAGACAGAGAGAAAGAGACACACACACACACACACACACACTGTTGTACTGTCTGTGCCTAGGCTCTTGTCATCGTATCGTAACTATTTTGATGATTCTTACACTGTATCATTCCATCCAATTTTTTTCATTAAAATGCCAGATTTCTTCCTCTATAACAATTTTTGCTTCCGTCAGCGTCTAGCACATACTAATACATTTTTGGAATTGTTTATGGACAAAATATTGTTTTTCAATATTACTGAAGACTTTTTTTATCCGTTTTCCCCATGCATGTCAATTTCGCATTCAATCCAATTCTTTCCCCTGTCAGTTTGCTTAACTCAACAGTTCTTAAGTTTTTGCTATGTACAACTGTGCAAAAATATTGTAATTTCCAAATAACTTTTTTCTTAGTAATTGCGTTTGTTTAGGTTTGTGTTATCAAACCATTATCTTAATAACAAAAACGCATGTCCTTAGATGTGATGACTTCCACAAAAGAAAACAAAAAAAACCCTTCAATCCCCGTTAATCGAAAATGAAGGGATGAACTGCCGGGAGTTAAATGTTCTATTATCTTATCTTTGGTGTTACTATTAGTCAATTATTTCTTTTCTGATTTATCAACCTCAGGCTCTAATGCTTTCATCTTTCATGTCCCCTCAGTGCTATACTCCCACAATGTTCATTCCTATTTTCCCTTACGCAGCCATACCCATGCATCATTCCCTGTCAAAAATGCAACACTGACACAAGTAGCGCCGAGGGATTGTCATGCTGGAGTCAAACTGGGGATATTATTTTGTGCATTTTTTTTTTTTAATGTTTGCAACGTTTGTAAGAGACCTTTTCATTGAAATTTCATTTGTCTAGGTTTTGTATTGTATTTTATAAATAAGCTTCAATTCACACCTAGCTGTTGTGTGTCAACTTGTACACTTTGGCATGTTTACAGTAATACACCAGTGCGTTTCGGTCTCCTTCCTGAGAGATCACAACATCAGGTCTCCGGCTAACTATCAATGATAAATCAATCATCATTAGCGACTGACCCCTGTACGTAATCTTTCAAGATTGCCCTATTCTTCTGGACACTTCCTGGGTTCGGTTTTCCCACAAGTTTTGCAACAGAAGCAACAACAAACTTCAGAGGCCTTTCCAAAATCAAATACCTTTGATCATAATTCCGACTCTTAAAAAAAGGAATTGTAAATCTAAGGCTTAAAATCAGGCAGGGATTCTGCAAGGCTTTGGTCTGGGGTCTTTGGCCGGCTAAAACTGGGAAAGACTGACACACAGCACATCAAGTCAGTCAGCCAAATGTTGTTTCGCCGAGCTGGACTCTTCAACTATTCAGTTGACTTCAGTCTAGGTCAAACTAAGGAATATGAACAGTAGTTTCAACTGATCAGGCATGTGGCTTCCACTTTGAAGCTGGGGGCTTGTATCAAGATCCACACTTTTTTTTTCCAATTAACATTTCAGCAAGCAAGTCATCTAGGTATGTAAACTGATCCATGTTTTCATATAGTACAGCTTCAGACTTTATTTCAAATCAACATAGGACACTCACTCTTCAGCAGCTTAAAGTCAATACCTAGGAGCGAGCTCTCATGCAATTTCCAGCTGACATTACCAGTAAATGAGTAAGCAGCACCATTAATTTTCTTTTATTGGACTTTTCGCCTCATGGATATAATTTGTGAGCGAACTGGTTAATTACAATGTGTGTGTGTGTGTGTGTGTGTGTGTGTCTCTGTGTGTGTGTGTGTGTGTGTGTGTGTGTGTGTATGTGTCTGTGTTTGTGGATACATGTGTGTGCATGTGCATGGTTGGTGTGTGTACGCACGTGTGTGTGTGTGTGTGTGTGTGTGTGTGTGTGTGTGTGCGCGTGCGTGCACGTACGTGTTCACTTGTGTGCATGTTTACTCTGTGTGGTGTGTGTGTGTGTGTGTGTGTGTGTGTGTGCGCGCGCGTGTGTTCACTTGTGTGCATGTTTACTCTGCGTGTGTGTGTGTGTCTATATATATATATATATATAATATCAAAATGCGTCACTATATACCTGTGTGTGTGTGTGTGTGTGTGTGTGTGTGTGTGTGTGTGTGTGTGTGTGTGTGCACCCGAGTGTCTGAGTGTGTGTACGAGAAACTATGTCACTGCATACTATGAGTGTATGCAGGCACAATTTTTCAACTTCTGTGGCTTCATAAAATTCAGTAAAAGATAAAGACCTGCTCCTATCTCAGTACGTTTGCCACAGATGCACGAGAGCCGGACACATGAGCTTCACATGTGACGTATCATTTACAAATTTCACACACAAAAATTCTGGGATGCTAGCAACCTAAGCTCTGAAGTGGCAATTACTGAGAATGTCGAGTTGCTTCTGCATTTGTGGTTCTGTTTCATTTGATTAAATTTGTTGTGAAAAAGCATGCCTCCGAAAACAAAAAAAGTGCAAGTCCTTTAGGATCAGCTGGACTGGTCTGGTCAAAGGCTTGGACTTTTAAAGAAGTGATTACAGTAAAGGACTGATGCTTCTGCCAAGTTCTAGCAGATCAAAAAGCACTGACAGTGACAGTGAGGAGGCGAGAAAGACTGTCCTCTATTCTAGTAGGTCTCATGACCAACTGTTAGAATAATCCTGACCAAATCCCCATGGGAACTTCAAACTCAGGGTCTTATATAAGGACCCAACACAAATTTAAGGACACTGTGATTAATCTTGATGTTCTTTCCATGGGTTTATGTCACATGCTGAAACAGAGAATCACCCAACGGAAAGCATAAAATACAAACAGGCACATACAGGATGACTGTTAAGACTATTTGAGTTTGAAATGAAAATAGTACTGTGCTATGGGAATAAGATGACTCATTGACTGAAATTGTGAAAAAGGTCCAAATTTACTACTGTCAACACGTGTAGACTTAAATGACTACAAATCTTTATTGTCAGCATATTTCACCAGCTCTTGCAGTCGCAGATTTATTGTAGGCCTGTCGCAATGCTAGAACTAATACCATTTATGCCTGCCGTGGAATAGAACCCCCAAGGCAGAAAAAAAAAATCACTAAAAAGCAAGCAGCTCGGCTTTCAAAAAAATCCTTTGCACACCAACCGCGCTATCCTTAAAGAAAAAAAGTGTGAAGAAAAGCCGACGACTATAAATAAAATACATTTTTAAACGCAACGGTAACAGACTAACACGCTGACTAATCATTTTCGAGACGTCACAGACCACAGACTATCACGCGACAGAAGAAAGAAAATGAGCGACTTATTTGTCAAGAAATTCAAATTTACACAAAGAAAGCTTTAATGTAGACTTTCTACTGAAATCAACGTGTACAAACAGATTACTTTTAAATGTAACATAGTGAGGAACTAAAATTCATTTTCTCCACAAATTAAAACAAAGTGTGACAAAACACAATCCAAGTTGAGCAGACACGCATGTTTCCAACCGAACCGACTCCAACCGAGAAGTCATCACTGCACACCCACACCGACACTGCAATTACAGACAGCTCTGGAGGTACTCACCCCTGTTACAATTATGGAACAAACTTCAATTCACAAGCAATCACTCAATCGATTTCAATGTCAAACATTAACATTATTACATGTCTGTCAACAATTTACATTTCTTCCTGTCTGCTGTTTTCCGGTTCACCATAAAGATGGCGGCACAGAATGTCAACAGTGCAGTGACGTCATGTCGGAGTAGTGTCATATGACCAGGGTCGAGGTCATCAAGCATAACAAATCAACAGTTACACTGACTACCACTACGGACTCTCTCTCTCTCTCTCTCTCTCTCTCTCTCTCTCTCACGTGCCTCATCCACCACACACATATAGACACGTGCACACATCATGTCAAAGTAAACATGATATTTTTTTCTTTTCACGTTAACGCTAACTCATCTATAAATGAAACTCTCACTTCCATAAACACAATAAAGATGTATAGCCAAAATTATAGATCTTATAGAAAGAAATTGCTTTACTGATTTATAAAGACACACATGAACGTGCTTTATAGAACATCTTTTGCTGACTAGTCGGCACATATGCAAAAGAACAAGAAGGATGTATAAATGCGTATAGCTTTGATTTTTTTTTTAAAGGTACCTTTCTGAAGTAGCCACCTTAAAATAGAGAATGAACTCTATTTCTACAAGGGCATCTTCGACAGTATTGCATTTATAAATTAAGACGCATAAAACACGTTGCATAGATACAAATACAGTCAGTAACTTTTTATGTGCGCGAGGACCACAATTAGACCAGATAGGCCTGCACTCGCATATGTACACAATGATTGCATCGTCTATATAGCGTAACTTCCATCATCCCTCAATAGAGTTTTCTAGCTGTTTGGACAGTTCTACCAGGGCAGTAAGGTGCCACCATTTTGTTGTTGTTGTTGTTCTAATTTACTTAGTGTTAGTTTACGGTTTCGCTATCAAAGTATAGATTTTCAAGAGAGTTTTGCCCACACTACAATTTGCTTGTTGCCTTGGATTCTTCCAATGTGTTCAATGCATGTCCTTGGCACATGCAAGTGTATTAAATGCATGTCTTCGCCCACATACAAAAACACACATATACACAGATATATGTACACATATATATGCAAATACGTGTGTGTGTGCTCACACAAACCCACAAATCACACACACACACACACACACACACACACACACACACACACACACACACACACACACACACTTCTGCACACGCATACACACGAGCACGCACATGAAGGCGCACACACACACACACACACACACACACACACACACACACACACACACACACGTGCACATGCACGCACACGCACGCACACACATGCGCGCACACATACACACAAACATGTGCACATGCATGCACACACACACGCACACACACACATACACACATGCGCCCATGCACACACATGGGCCCATGCCCACACATCCATACACACACCACTACACACACATACCCAAAAAACAAACAAAAAAAAAAACAACAACAAAAAAGACAATGGTAGGTAGACACTCAAGGTTTGACCAGTGCATTGGGCTAATGCGTAGGTCAGACATCCGCTGAGTCGTAGCCACGAGACCCTCTTCTTCAATTCTCTCATCTTAGTTGTTCATTCATTTATCCATCAGCTTCAAATCATGCGTAGCGTGGTCTCAAAACTTAGCGGATGTGGTGTAGCGTATTATGGACTAGTCCATACGCAGTGACGCCTCCTTGATGAAACTGAAACTGAAACCTTGGCACATGGGATCTCAGTTCATGGTATTGTGTATCAGGTTGACGGACACTTAGATTATTACTTTAGTTTAAGCTTGAAACCTTTCTTTCAAGTTTGAAATATGAATTATCAGATTGACTGACACTCAGATTATTACTTAAGTTTAATCTTGAAACCTTTTTTTTCAAGTCCGAAATATGAACTACCAGATAAACAGATAGATAAATCAGTAAAAAGATAAATAGATAAACAAATGAATGAATGAATGAATGAATGAATGAATAAACGAACGCTGAAACACACACACACACACACACACACACACACACACACACACACACACTATCTCTCTCTCTCTCTCTCTCTCTCTCACACACACACACACACACACACACACACACACACACACACACACACACACACACACACACGCACGCACGAACACACACACACACACACACACACACACACACACACACACACACGCACATGCACGCACGCACGCACACAGACACACACACACACCACTCACGAGCGTCTAAGTGACAAGCACACTCACTCGCCGCACTGCCTTGAGCATGCTCATGCACACACACACACAGCAGCACTGAAAGAAAGCAGGAAAGAAATTGGTTCAGTTTGCACGTTAGAAAGAGTACTATTTTGGTACAGTGATTTTTTAGTTAAAGACAAATCCACGATTTTCGCCTCGTGAACTATCTCCCTTCGGTACAAGCGCAACTAAAAGTTTAGCGTGCTATCCAAGTGTGTGTGTGTGTGTGTGTGTGTGTGTGTGTGTGTGTGTGTGTGTGTGTGTGTGTGTGTGTGTGTGTTAGATGCATTTAACTGAATGTATTGTTTTCAGTTCTCGTGTAACTGTAAGATAGGAACAGGTAATGAATTAGGAAGTAAAAACAAACAAATAAATAAACGTCCAACGACAACAACAAAAGAAAATAATGTTTATTTGTGTGGTAACGGCAATTAATCCACAATAGTTTCGTTGTGCTTAACATCCAACAACAGCAACAACAACAGCAACAGCAACAACAGAAAACAGGCATATTTATTTGTAGGGCAACAGCACTCAGTTTACAACAGTTTCATTGTGCTTTGACACACACGCACCTACACGTCTCCGGTCACACACACACACACACACACACACACACACACACACACACACACACACACACACGTCAGGCCTTTTCTTCTTTCTTTTTTTTTTTCCCGCTTGCAACTATGCTAAATGGAAAGAAGAAAGGTAGAGCTAGCATAACAAATGATATATATATTATTTTCATCACTGACAGATCTGACAGACAAGGCACTGGGCCGTGAGTTCAATCTCATTCAAATTTAACGCTCACACCAAACCCTCACGCGGCAAACGAGGAGAGTGAAGGAGGAAGAGGATGGGGGGTGGGGGGTGGGGGCTTGCGCTTACCCCACCTTCCTTCCACCCCTTGAAGATTGCCTGCGACATATGTCAGCAGTGATTCAACACAGGAGGCTTCAGTCGAGCGAACTCCGACAGCGCAACGTGTAGGTCAACCTGTAATTACCAACTGTACAAGGTGTCACCTCTCCGGCAAACCCGTGCTGGGTTGTGGCCACACACCACAATTAGGATTGTTTTGCCCCAAAACACTATCGTCAGCGAAACTGAAATGAAATGAGGCAGGGAACAGTAAACAATAAACGATAAACCTGCG
>CM065739.1:52091033-52092257 GCA_033310375.1 Conus canariensis
TCAATTCAGTATGCTTTATTATCTCATAAAAGAGAAATTTGTTGCATGTTCAGCAGTACAAGTTTTTACAGATTTAAGAAAAATAGCAAGTTACACAGTAGAGCACAAATAAAATGAAGCATTTAAAAACCCTAAAATAATGCACAGTAAAGCACAAAAAAAAAAAATAGAAAAAAAAAAAACCCCCCCCCCCCAAAAAATTATACGAGTAGAAGTAATTTTTTACACAAGTACATAAAAAAAAAAATTTTCCCCCCTTACACAAACCCATAAAACAAAACAAAAAAATAAACCCCCCCCTTCCCCCCTTTCCCCCCCCCCCCCCCCAAAGCACGCGCCAAAAACCCTACCATGCCAAAAAACCCCCCGTAAATTTTTGGACACGTCAGGCAAATCATCACCCAAAAAACCCCACAAACCCCACGCACACAAATTTACCCCACAAAACACCACACCCGCGGGGGGGGGGGGGCGCGCGCGCCACGCAAAACACCATCATACAATATCACAGATCACATCATTCACATCAACGACTCAAAGAACACAATTTTTAACCCCCCTGGAGTCACTATACAAAAACCAAAGGGCCCTGTGTTTACCATACAACGTGTTACAAATTTTTTGGGGAAAGGGGGAACCAACGAAAGGACAAACCTTATCCCAAAGCCATCCCAAAGGGGAGAGAAAAAAAAAAAAAAAAACAGGTTCAATATGGGTTACGATGGAAATCTTTTTCAAACGACCCGAAAAAAAACTTCCAGTTTTTTTGGGGGAAATTTTTAAAACATTTCTGGCTTTTAAAAAAAATCGTTGGGTTAAGAGGGGACCCAGGGGGCCCCTTTTTAAATTTTTTTAATTTTTTTACTTACATAAGCTCTGGTTTTTAAAAAATCTTCGTCTGAAGGAGCCATAAAACTGTAAAGTTTATCAATTAATTTTTAAAAAATTCATTCACTTGGGAAAAAATTTTTTATGTGCCCCCGGGGCTCGGGGGGCTTTGTTATTTGGGGCTCCAGCGACGGAACCCCTTGGGGATTTTTTTTGGGGAAAAAAGAATTTTTTTTAAAAAAAAAAAAAAAAATTTAAAAAAAAACCTTAAAAAAAAAAAAAAAATTTTTTTTTTTTAAATTTTTTTAAAAAAAATTTAAAAAAATTTTAAAAAAATAAAAAAAAATTTTAAAAAAAATTTAAAAAAAAAAAAAAAAAAAAAAAAAAAAAAAAAAT
>CM065739.1:52094857-52097357 GCA_033310375.1 Conus canariensis
CAAACCTCCTCCCTCCTCCCTCCACCTGCATACCCCTTCCACCCCCCCCCCCCCGACTCCCTTCTCCCCCATCCACCCTCCGCTACTTACTACTACAACTTGTGGGACTTGTTAGTGGTGTGTGTAACGTCCGTGATGCAAATAACTGGGTAATTGACGACTGGGGGGGGGGGGGGGGGGGCGTTCAGTTCTTGTTTCCATTCACCAACTCTTTCCTACTTATTTTTTGTTTGTTTGTTTGTTTATTTTTCTTCCCCACTTTGCCTGCTCTTCTTTCTTTTCTTTTTTCTTCGTCCATCCATCCATCCATCCATCCTTTCATCCATCCATCCATCCATCCATCCATCCTAACGAACACAGCGAACGGTGGAAACGGTCCTGGATGAAGACTGACGAAGGACAACGTGACAAGCGGACACGGATGAAACGAATTTCACACACGCGACAACTTGCAAGGTGGCCAGCTTACGCTAGCAGCGGGAGATGTCTACAGGCAAGGGAGATAATCATAAAAGAAACGAGCAGAAGATAAATTCAGATCAATGATGTGGCTACTTCTTCGAGCTCTTCTCATTGTGGGAGAGGCAGTGTTTTGATCCTTTTACGCCCCAATCAGAAAACATTACTGTTTTTTTTTTTTCCAGCACCGATCATAGAATGTTAAGGCAGAAGAAAAAACTTGGATGAGACAGACTAAGTAGTAAATTGTAGAAAAAGCTAGAGGAAAAAAAAATAGGATGAGATAGACGAACCAGTAAGTGGTATATAAAAAAAAAAAGCTTGATGGAGTAAACTCAAATAACATAGGGTAAGGTAAGGTAATGTTGCTTATAGCCCAGCCGACCACAAAGGGCCAAATAACATGGACAAACCGATAAACAGTAAACCCCAAAAGGTAGAAGGGGGTATTATAAACAAAGCTTGCTCTCTTGTTTATCGTTCAATATTTCTTGCAGTCATTGCAACACCAAGCTGCTCTGAAAATTGCTGGAAGCTGCTCAGTTACTTACCCTTGGAATTTATTAGTTTATTTATTATATTATATATATATATATATATATATATATATATATATAGATAGATCAATGTAGTTGCACAGCCTAAAACGATTCTAAAGTGCTCAACCCCCTGGGGAGCAACATTTGTTAAAATAAGTGTTAAAAAGGAATATTAAAATACTGTACAAATTTGTTTCAAGCTGGGTGGCTATCTTCAGGATGATATTTGGGTTGCCCACCGCCGGTGTTATATAGCGTGTGGGGCCCGATTGCAGCTATTTTCACGTGTGGGTTGGTTGCACGTGTTTTTTTTTTAAGGTTTTCAGGTTGTTGTTTGGGGTGTGTTCACTAACAACGATTTCCATTTGTGCCTGCAGTTGTTTACTATTTCTGTTTTAGTGTTTAAAGTTGCTAAGTGTGGTTTACATAGTATCAGCCATTTTTCAGTTAAACATAGGTTGCATCTTTTTGAAATGTTGCTGTATGGTGATGCCCTTTTTATGATTTTCCAGGATATATTGTAGTTTCCAAATGTGTTTGCTCAATTCTGTTTGGTTTTTGTATTTTTCTTTATTAAATGACTGTTTGTGGTTTGCATATCTGGTTTTGAAGTGGTTTTCAGTAATCCCTATGTTTGTTTCTTTTTCATTTTCAGATGTCACAGTGGCTTGGTATACGATATTCTTATAAAGGCATTTGTTGCTTAGGGGGCACTGCTCTTTTTTGATGCAATTGCAAGATTTCCTTTCTTCGCCCTTCTTTGCTGTGTTGATTTTCGTTTTGTTGGATGCATCAATTAGGTTTTTGAGGTTGGGCATACACGAGTATGATAGTTTGACGGTGTTTTTGTTGAACATTTTTGACAGTTTGTGTTCTTTTGGGAATGAAGTTGTTAAGATTTTAAAGAATTCTTTCCCTATGTTTGTTTTGAGTTTCCCGTCGTATGGAGGGTTGAACCATATGATTTTTCTTTTCCTGTTTTTCTTACTTTTATTTGTGTTGTTATCTGGGTTGTATTGTAGTTTATAATTGTACCCACTTTTTTGCAGTGCTTCTTGGTATTCTACTGCTGCGTTGTTGAATACTCTTTCATTGCATGACAGATTTGATAGTCTCTTGTTTATTCCGTTGGGTATGGTCTTTAGTACAGATGGTGGATGGTTACTTTTGATGTTTACATAGATAGGTGTGTCATTAGGTTTCTTGTATGGTTTATATATGTGGTTGTTTAGGTCAAGTGTTAAGTCTAAGTAGTTCACTACCTTTTTGTTTGCTTCAATGGTGATTTTTAAGTTGTGGTTTTGAAAGATTTTGCATAGTTCTTTTTTCTTGTTTTCGATGGATCTTGGGTTGTTGGTTAGTGCAGCAAGGCCGTCGTCTCTATATAGTCCAACTTGTTTTCCGAGTTGTTTCTTGATGTTGGATAGCATGAATAGTCCGACCAGTTCACATGTTTCTGCACCATCATATGATCCCATGGCTACGTCAAATGTTGAGTTTCT
>CM065739.1:52127357-52149857 GCA_033310375.1 Conus canariensis
TTCCACTCTGCTAATTTTTTCCCTGCTTCAACGCGCCCAGGATTCTTTTCACGGGTCACTTTCTCCATCAACGTTTTCTGATTCTGCTCGGTCATTTTTAAGGGAAATAAAATCTATATGATTAAACGTAATTAACCCCATAATTACTGGCGACAATAATGTTCCAAATCTGTAATATAGATCACATCCTAGAGACTCTAATGACTTTGTTAAAACTGGATCCTGTGTTAAATCATACATAAAATCTTGTTCAGAATCAATGGGAGCAAATCTACTAACTAGTTTAGTGTACAAACTAAGAACCGTTTGCCCAACACTTTTTACCATTCTTGACCCCAGTTGCGCTTCATACCTGTTGTGATACTTTACAATGTCTTGCGTCGACATCTGTTGAATCTGTTCTATGCTGAATTCATTTCCGAGGTACTGTTTTGTTTTTCCACACGCCGCCAAAGAATACAGCCTTTCCTTTTGGCGCATAATAGCTTGGTCATCAACTTGATCATTTGTAAGTTCAGGAAGTAAATCATCGCAGTTCATGTTTTATTAATGAATAAATATTATTTTATTTTTTAAAAATGAGCACCGAAAAAACTATTACTAACCTTGTATACCATTCTGCTGTTATTGGAGGTCTAAGTGTAGGATACACAATGCTTGGTAAAAGCCTGTTAAAAATAAAACCAGCAGATCTTGGCAAACTAGACTTTGAAGACTCAGCAAAGCTGATTGCTGTTATTACAGCTTCATTTGCTACGAAAGATTTTCTAGTTAAGCAAGGAATAATTCCAGACAGTATCAATATGTAAAATTAAAAAAATACATTTATAAAAATGGCTTCACTCGTAATGATGATTGGTGGCGCTGTGGTTAATGCGCTTGCTTTTAGCGGAAGTAATTACGCATTTAGTAAACTACGGGATGACGGCGAGAGAAAAAGACATAACAAAGCTATGGAGCAACTAGCCGCAGCACAAGCTGCGTATGAAAAGCAGAGAATTGAGCAGTTAGATTTTATTAACGATGAACTGAAAAAACAGGGACATGCAGCTTACACATTTAAAGATGTTGATCAAGCAATAAAAGAATATTATCTTGTAACAGGCAAGCCAATCGAGGCATTGCCTCCACCAAAATTCAGCGATTTTTATCAACCATCAGAAAAACAAAAGATGCAAGAAATATTGTTTATTGTCTTTGGCATGACCGCTGTGTATTTTGTTGCACAAAGTATTGGCTGAATAAAAATGTACAAAATCTATTATTCACCAAAAGGATATTGGAAGGGAATAACAGCAATTAAAAAGCTAAGCCAAGCAGCTGGAGTCAGTGAACAAACAGCAAAGGAATGGTTATCTAAACAAGCGATTTGGCAAATTTATCTACCAGCGCCTAAACAAATACAGAGACCACACTTTGTGAATATAACTCCAAACGACACCCATCAAATGGATCTTCTATATTTACCCCATGATACGATTAGACGAAAAAGATTTAAGTACGCACTTACAGTCATTGACATAGCTTCAAGATACAAAGATGCGGAACCATTAACACAAAAGAGTGCTTCTGCTGTTGCTGTCGCTATACAGCTGATATATCAACGAGGACCCTTAACTTATCCTCGCATGATTCAAGTCGATGATGGAAAAGAATTTAAAGGTCAAGTGAATCAATTATTGTTAAAACATAGAGTTACCATTAAAAGAGGCATTCCGGGTGTTCACAGATCACAGGGTTGGTTGAAAACTTTAACAAACAGTTATCTGAAAGACTTTTCTCCTACCAGTATCACAGAGAGCTGATTGACAATTCTCGCAACACAGAATGGGTTAGAAGACTGCCCTCAGTTTTGCGCGCAATGAATAATGAAGAATTTAAAGGTCTAAAACCAGTACAAGCAATCAGAAAACAAACAATAAATGTTGTTGAAGGAGAGTCTTCATCAAGCAAACTATTACCATTTGGTTTGAAAGTGAGATACCTTTATTCGCCGGGAGAAGCAGAAGGGGACACTCGCATCAGGGCAACAGATCCAGTTTGGAGTGTTGATCCATATGAGATAAAAAAAATTGTGAAAATGAATCCGCCCGTGTATTATTTACGAGAAACTGACACAACAAAACGACCAGCCCCCCGAAGATCTTTTGTGAAGGAAGAACTGCAGATAATCCCGCCAGACACAGTTCCGCTTAATTAATTTACGTAAATATATTTGAGTTTAAAATGGAAGCTCAAAAGAAAAAAGAGTTTTCAAAATTAATACGTCAATTATCTGCTTATAATATTATTATCAAAAAAATATTTAAGAACATTGACAATCTTATGCTAAAACAGCCAGACAATCGCTTACTACCCCAATCCCTAGATTCTGATATTTTGATATGGAAAAATCAAAATCTTGAAATGATAAAAAAAATTAAAGCACATTTAGCAGTAATGAATGAGAATAATAATGATTTGGCTATACTGGATAATGATATAGTTGAGCTTCTGATAACACTTGACCAAACAGAAACTCCATGAAGACATATGATTATACTATTCTCCAATGCCCGATTGCATATGAATACTCTGGATTAACAAACACACGTTTTGTGTTTGTTCTATCTAATGACTTCTTTGTTACAACAGTTGTGTTGATCTCATGTAGATTAGATCGCAGCTTGTAATTGTCATGATGAAAAGTCTTATTGCCAAACAATGCTTCTTTATAGTTGTCATGGGATATGCTTGATTGCACAACACTACGAGATATTCCCTTTGCTTTTTTAACAACTTTTTTTTGGCTTGAAAGACTGTACATTTTCGACCTCAAACCAACAAACTCCTTGATCACACCTCCAGATAATTCATCCTTCATCTTACCTAAAACCTTCTTGTTAATATCTGAATGCAAAGGCGAATCTTTAGGGTAATCAGATGTGTCGTACCATCCCGCATGCCCTTTAGCTACTTCTAATTCCATGTCTTTATAGATATCTTCAGTAGGGATGTCGATTACAAAGGAATCTGTATCTGTGTACAGAACTCTGGACTCTGGATACAAGGGTTTAAAGTAGTCGTACAGAAATTCTAACATCAAAAGCTTCGACAGCTCTAAAACAGTAAACCCAATAAAAACGGGCTTATCCAATTTGACTTTCTTTTTTTTTCATCATTATGCCAAAAAGCTGATCATGAAATCTTCTGAAGTCCTGATAATTAGGTTTTGAAGTCAACTTAATTGCATCGTTTTCTCTGGTGACCAATCTAACATCTTTACGCTTGTGCGGATTTTCCATAGTCTTTCCAAAACAGCTGTTGTTCATCAACTTGAAAAAGTCTTTTTCTGAAGCATCTGTGGATTTAGTTCTGAGATCAGTGTTCTTCATTATGTATGGTTTCATGAACTGTTCTTGATCAAAAGCAATTATACGATGAACAGCTGTCAACTTCAAACCATGTCTTAAATAAAATTGTAGAAGCCTGTAATGACAGACATAATTTTTTTTGTCACGAAGATTAGGCACAAGTTTAGGTGGTTCTGTCATTGACACTTTTAGACTTTCTGCCGCTAATGGATAGTCATTATGGTAATCATGAAGTTCATGAGGATATTCTAAATCAACTTCTAGAATGAGACCTCTTTTACGATCAGCTTCTAGAGTAGGTAGCCATTTTAAAAACTTTTGAATGTCTTTGAGTCCTGTGTACATTTTAAAGTTGCGTAATGGAAGTGATTGCGCCATTGCCCAACCATACAGATTGTTTGCATCTAAATACATGAGATAGTTAGTCCTTTTACTTGGATCATAGTCGTCCAAGTATTTGTTGTTTGCTTTACAGTAATGGTGCGACGCCATACTGATTCCTCCACGCAATCCGTTTTCAATCATCTGAAGCATTGGCAGGTCAGACAATAAATCAATTTGTACTCCAGTAAATTTTAAGAAAGCGTCCCAGCTCATCCCAGGCGCAGAAATATAATGCGCAGGATCCAGGCTGTAATGTTTCATGCAGGTCTTCCTATAATTTTCAAAGACGTCCGCCAACAAACAGGTATCCGCCATTAAATAGGAATCATGATAGTCTCCCATCGTTTTACACTCTAACTTCTGCCACGCATCTTGAGCATGCTGGTAATCAGAATCACTGATGTCCTTTCCTCTGAGACTAGAAAAGAACGCACCTTTAGGCGGAAGTGTATCTTCGTCAAACCTTTGCCAACTGTTCATGTACTCATAAGGGTAAACGCCCTTTCTAACAAGAGTTGGGTCAAAATATTCTTCTGTTATTGGGCAGGACTTTAAGGACATAGCCAGTGACTCTAATGAACCCATCATGTGTTGCATAGAGTCGTAGAAAGACATGTTATTTAAAGTGAAACACATGTACTTTTCTGATGACTGCGCAATGCATGACACCCTGAAGTCGCTGGTTACTGCTTGCATTATAAGGTGAGAGTCGTAACCTCGCAAGTTGTGAAAGAATATAGGCAGCTTCCATGTCTTTGGTTCAAACTTTAGTTGAAGATTGCATTTGTTATGTGCTGCTCCTCTAAACTTTCCACTAATGTGATCATGGTCTCTTACTGTTGGATTCTCTGCGGCGGCAACCAAGGCCGCCCCACAAATCCAACAGTGAGTGGCTGAGTCATACTGTTGTTGGTCTTCAGGCGTCATTATGATTTCAGATAAGTTTAGATTATTAGAACAGGCATTACGCACTTGCTGCATGCGTTTTAAGAAGTATTTTGCAGCATTTGGTCCTCTGTATAATTCTGGCTTTGAATGGGCGCCATCCGACCTAACAATGATGAAGGCAAATGAGCAAATCTGATGATTACTCATTAAGACTGTTTTAGGAAGTTTCTGTGGGGTTGGTCCTTCATAAGGAACAATGAGTGATTCGAAGTCTGCGTAAACAACATATGGACTAGTTTGCAACCGTTTCCAGTTCTTAAAACTAACTTTACTGCCTTCTCCGGGCGTAATTAGTTCTGTATCACAGTCAACTGGACTAAGACAATGTTTTACATGTTCACTCGCAGCTTGAACGGACGGAATTCTTGTTAAACATTTTCTACAAAATTCTTGTTTGCTATGTTGTTTTGTAGTATGCACTAGTAATCTACTCATTGTGCGTATTAGAGTGTAGTGCAACCCATTAAGGCTTTGCATCAGGAGTAAGTCTACATGACTCCTGGTTGGTTCGCCTATTGTTGGACTGTTCTTTGACACTCTAATTGGCAGAAGGTTGGTTTCTTCAGACCATGTGTAGACATTAACAGTTATTGGTGGATTTTGTTTTTCAAACTGATCAATTTTGTCTACAGCCATAGGAAATTCAAGACCGTTAAAGTTAAGATCATTGGCCCACTGTAAATAGTTAGATACTCTCTCTGCATTTTTGGCAACGTGATGCAGCCTAGCAAGAACGCACCACATAAAACATTTGTCGTCTGAATTTTTTATGTTCAAAACTGCTTTCTTTGCAACTAATGTTGGAGGCAGTGGAATGTAAGACTTGCCTACAATTGGCTCATACTTAGCCTGTCTTAATCTGATGTCTAGGACTTCACCCTCTGACCAACCAGAGCCTCTCATTTTAGCTGCTTCAGAGGCTTCATTAAACTGTGTAAGAAGTTGATCTGCCCAACCGGGTGTTAAGTCATTATAAGAAAGAATAGTCTGCTGTTTAGTTGAGACCCAGACTTCTAGATTTTCTTCGTTTATTGTTATATAGTCAATTAAAACAACTACCCTTACTTTAACTGGAGGGTTTATTGTTAGTTTACTTGGAACTTGAGAAATTGCATGCACAACGCTTGCCTGTACGTTTGTTGGATCAATAACTTCTAAAACGACCTCATTTAAAGCTTTTGACAAACGCTCTTCCTTGAGCATTGCTTCAAACAATTCATCTGAACCTTCATATATCTTATCCATGCTGAGTTTCTTTTCTAACTCAAAATATTTATTTAAATTAAAAAAAAATACTTAATCAGAATCAATATCAACGGTCTTTTTGTGCTTGGACTCATAAACTAAAGTATAAACGCCCTTTGGGGTTGTTAATGTGAGCTGTTTAGAACAGAGTTTAATGTCTCGTTTACTTTTTTTAAGCATTCCTTTTTTATCTGGTCGGTGTCTGGCTGTTGAGAAAAAGTTGCCCTTGCCTTTCTTTGAAGATCAAACTTTTGTCTTTTGTAGTCCTCAAAATCAGCCTGTAGGCGACTAAATTCTTCATCCGTGATGTTCGAGTCAGCAAGTGCTTTATCAATTATCAGTTTGAAGGAACTAAGTTTAGCTGTTATTAGTTGAACCATAGCTGTGTGCTTTTGGAGTTTAGCTTTTATTTTTTTGCTGACAGCACTTACAGCCAATGAACACAGGCCAAGAGTTAAAGACAAACCACCTAGAGGTAAAGCTGCCGGTGCACCTACGCCTGTTGCTAAGAGACCTACACTTGTTCCTGCTGATAGAGCACTAGTGATCGATGCTCCAGTATTAACATATGTAACAGCATTAAAGACAGCAGAATACCTTCGTTTGGTTTTACTGTATTTTGAAAGGTCCTGCTCTAGTTGGGTTTGCATTTGTGTAATGTTGGTTAATCTGAAAGTTTTTATGTCTACAGAGTTCTCTTCTTTGGGCACTTTTGGATAAGTCGTAACAGACATGCTTTTTTAAAATAAAAATAATTTAGTATTGGATATCTTTCAATCTGTTATCTTGAATATTCAGCTGTGCATCATATATTAAAAACAAATGTACATTAAGTGGTTTATCACTCTCTTTTTCTTTATCAATTTGAATGTTTATTACGTCTTTAACTGTTCTCCCACTCCCATGCAACTGATTATCTTCTGTTGACCTTAGGTCAATCCATAAACCGTATTTCGTTGTTAAATATTCATCAAGTCTAACACTGTGAAGGTGTAGATCTTTAGACACAAGGTCTACTGTTGGATTTCTACACCTCCCGCCTCCAAACAATTTTCTTATTTCATCAAAATGATGATAAGGTTTAAGCCCACTACCGTAGACTTGGTTAGGACTACCCTCAATTGAACATTGTACTTTCGTTATTTTAGGATTAATAAACTTTTCACTTTGTCTTTTGAATGGTTCTTCATCTTCACACAGCAATAAAATACCTTTAAGGGATCTTGCTGCGGCGCTAAAACTAAAGTTCCATATTGTGTCTGCCCTGCTTTTAGGATATTTAGTATGATGAATCACTCTTTCGTAATATATTGCTAATTTTGACTGATATTGTTGCTCAATCAGCCTTGCTAAGTTAGGGTTGCTAACAATGTCAAACTCTAACGAGATGTCGAAAATGCTGTACTTGGAATCAGTGTCTGTCGATCTAATGACACGTTTGTATTCATTAAAAGTTAGTTCATATGACAATCTGTCTTTTAATGCTCCTTGAAAGTATGGCGCATGCGCTTTTAACAACTCAAAATCTAAGGGTATAGAAAAGCGATTTCCAAACGCATAACTTACAGCTTCATACTTGTTACCGTCTTTAGCATCTTCGGCGTCTATTCTGTGTTTTAGTGCTTCGTTATTTTCGATTCCTTGAAACGCAAGATCGGCCCTTTCATTATCGGTTAGCCATAGATCAGAATAGATTAGAAATATGTCTGCATTGTGTAAAGAAAATATTTCTTGCCCCTCAAGTTTTATAGAAATTTTCTTAACGATTGCCCGTCCCAGATTCTGTACAACTGTCCTGTTTACGTCTGTTGCTGAATCAAGTTCTATTTTAAAAGTAAGCCGTGCAGATCCCGGCACAATCACTTCATCTGCTCCTAGGTCTGGAAATTTGACAGTAAGAATCTGATCTGAATCAATAGTAGATGGATTATTTGGAACAATAATATTCTGTTTATTTCCCTTCACGCCAAAGGGCTCTTTCAGTCTTCTATGCGGGTCAAGAATCGAACCATATGCTTGTGACATTTTTTTTATAAAACAAAATAAAAAGTTAATTATTTAAAAACATGGCAGAAGAAGATTATGATGTTTTTGATCCTGGAGACGACATGAGTGAAATGACGCCTTTGACACATCCATTACAATCATTGCGGCGTGAATTAACAGAAAGTAAGGTCAAATCATTTTATCAAAGTTTAGGCCAAGAACCTCCCGAATTTATAGACCCTAATGATTTTGAAACAAAAGATGACCATTTGTTTGTGAAAAACGAGCAAGGACAACTTGTTCAGCTTACAACTAAACCAGACCCATCAAAGTTTTTAGCAAAGACTACAATTAGACAAAGGCTCAGTGTGAGCGATCAAAATCGCCTTGGCATTGCTAAACCGCGAAGATTAGACAGTGAGGCAGTTGCTAAACTTCAAAACACACTACAAGAACTCCCAACAGATAACCAAATTCAAAACATACCCCTTAAAGATTTAAGCCCAACAGCAGACGAAATAATAGAAACCAGTTTTTCAGAAGAAACAGTATTAAAAACTATGCACGATCCGCCGCTACCTATGAGAGAAATAACGGCCCTTGATCATGCTTTGAAAAGCATCAGAGGCGAATTAACAAACAATTTAGCAAAACTGGGTGAACTAGATGAGCATATAAAAAGAGAAAAAGAAAAACTAGTTGAGGCTGATGACCACAACTTAGGACCTGGTGTTAAAGAAAGAATAACACAAAGACTAAAAGATCTTGAACAAGAGAGATCAGCAAGACTAGAAGTGCTGTCTACTAACCGAGAACAATTACGAACTCAAGTGAGCAGAATAAGAGAAACTATCCAAAGAATTTTATATGAAGACACGACGCTAGCAGAACGAATAAGAACACTGTTTAGAGAGCAAGGTGTCACATTAGCGAGCGTTATAACAGCCTTAGGATTTGCAATAAGTACACTGGTGTTGGCTATTACAGGCGGCGGTGGTGGGGGAGCAGTGCCACCAGGCCCGCCAACTCCGTCGTCAGATAAATCATGGGTAAAAAAACAACTCGATCACCTTGCAAGTTTATTAAAAAATTAGCCAGTAAGGCAATAGATTCTTTGCCTGGTATAATAGGAGGGATCGTTAGCTGGCTTTTGTCTGCCGCAAGTAAAGTAGTTGGCTTTATGGCTGAGCACTTATGGACATTAGTTGTCTTAATAGTTGGGTTACTTTATAGTAAGATAAAGACCAAGTAATCCTAGGGCAGTTAATCCAATAACAAGTGCTGTCTTTTCATATTCATGGTCATCACGCGCGTCTTCAATGGCCTTTGGGCTTTGGGCCTTGGGGATTGGATGGGGTTTTGAGGGGGGGATTGGGACTTCTTTTTTTATTGCTATTGCTGGCTTAGAATTTATGTCGTTTTTTCCGACCTTCTCTTCTTTACCAGCCACAAGGATTTCATTATTATAGTTTATTATTGTTCCTATCTGAAGTCTGAGGTCAGAAGGCAGCATGTATAAACCAGTGCCAACAGCAAAGTCTACTTTCGATCTTGCGTATTGCAAAACATTTTGGTACCTTTTAATACTTGAAGGCAAATCAATTGCAGAATTAATAGAATCCTCTAAATTTGCTAAATACTGTTTTTGGGCGTCAAAGCCAGTAGAAGGATCAGTTATGTTCGATCTCGTTTGTGCTTGCGAACCTAGCAAACACCAAACATAAGTACGAATTGAGTCGTTTATTCGTTCTATTCCCGCTCTAGTTAGACCATTAGAAGTATCCAAAATAAATGTTGTCCATGCTGTTTTATGCTCTTGCTCTATGGACCCGAGGTGAACAGTTGTGCCTGAAGAGAAAGATGTGTAAGAAGGATTCCAATCATAGTTATACTTTCTGTGCACGCCCCAAAAATAAAGGGTGCCTAAACCATGATTAAGATCCAACTTTTGTCTAAAGTCTGTCTTTGGGTCAATATCAAATTCGTTACAGATCCTTTCAAAAGCCTTGTAATCTATTCTGTTGCTGAATGGATTAAACGTTTTGTCATTTGGTAATGGTGCTTGCAGTTCAGATAAAATACGTCTGAAGGTGTAATAAAAATGAAATCTATACACTGACCTCACCAAAGGATCAGGATGATTTAAATGATCAGCATACGACACTCCACACCCAGTTGATGCACAAAACACAGCAAAGTTTAACTGGTTCTGATAAAACTGCATCGGATGACTAAACCACACTTTCAGGATGTAGTCTTTTTTAATAGGAGGGTTAAGATATCTGTTTAATGGAGTACTAACCTTTACTTGAAAGGCGTCAGACTGAGTCACAGAAATGTTGAGAGTATCAGTTGTTATATCTTTAGGACTGTAGTGCGGCCCAACAGAATATTTTGCATTAGTATATTTGAATGCACTCATTTTTAAATTGTTTTAAAAATGTTTGTAACAATAACAACTCAAGACAGTCCTTCGTTTTTAGAATATGCTATTGATAATGAATGCAGAACCCAAAGGGTTGCACTCCATGAAATTTTTTACAAAGTCGTATGGTTTAATATAAGCAAATCCAAGAAAAATAATAATGTTCAAAAAGTTGACTATAGTGGAAACTTGGTTAGCCAGTTAACCATACCTGATGGTTATTACGGGTTTTGCTCGCTAAAAGAAGCAATGAGTAACTTCGACATTACTCTCAAACTTAACAATGCAAATTTGAAAATAATGTTGACATTCAAACCTGAAGAAGAAGAAGTAAGTTACCTTTTTGATGGAGAGCTAGCTAAAATGTTAGGCTTTGCAACTGACAATCATGGTTTTAGAGTTACATCAGACAAAACTACTTATGAGGGAGAAAACCCGCTCGATCTTGCATTACATTCATTACTCTATGTTCATTTGGACGAGCTGAGCACTGATGAAAACTTATATGATGGAAGGCCCTCAACTGTTTTAAGAGCTCTTCCATCAGGGAAAGCTGCATATTGCGATTATGAATTTATACAATTCCCTAATTTACAGTTTAAAAGATTAGCTTGTGGGAGGGTCAGATCATTTAATATAAAAATCAAAGACCAAACAGGGAAAGTCGTAAAATGTGACAGCCTGCACATTGTTTTGGAAATAAAATAATACGTTGTTTTAAAAAATAATGTCACGTGGGCCAGACGATTCGGGGGTCACATTAGCGCCTGAGAGGTGTGTAACTTTAGAATTAAAAGACCTTGCAGACGTTGAGGACTTTGAACAGAACGGTGACATAGGCACTTTATATGGTTTTGAGTACACTAAAGATGGTTATTATAAACGCAAAGAGGTTGACGACAACAAAAGGTTTCCTAAACTAGAACAACTACGCAATCTAGAAGCAAATAATACAGGTCAGTATGAATATAAAATAGTTCGAAAAACTGACAACAAATGGCACTTAGAACCATATTTAGAATGGGACATAAAATTTGAATTCGTAAGCCCATTTACATTTTTTGACCGTCAAAAAAGTTTCAGAAAAGCATTGAACTCTGGCCCTTTACATGTAAGTCTTATGCCAGAGGACAACAGTCGGAAAGAGATCGAAATAAAGCCGTTTGGGGACAAACAGTACATCCTCCACAGAAGAGAATCGGTTTTAAAGAAAGCTTCTACAAAATTACAGTTCATTCCACGCACAAAATTAGGAGACACGTTCACAATGATATTTAAAATTTCTGTCTTAAAAGATGAGGCGAGAAATGGAGCTCTGGGTGTCAGTGACAACCTTATGAAAGGAATTCTTATTAGCTGGCAAAACTTAGACGTTGACAAACTTAAAGTTACTGTCGTTGTTCTTTACAATGGCGAGGATATTAAGGTCATAACAACAAGCAACAAAATTGATATTAGTTTAAATAGAAACGATCTTACAGAACTGAACTGGATTAATCTTACACATTTGGGCCTTATAGGGTTTTATTATACTGAACAAGTTTTGACAGAGAGTATGATAAAAACAATAACTGGATTAGATTAAATTCTGTTTTAAAACTATGGAGCAGACGACTTTGGTGTCAATGCCGATGTTAAACTTTATGACAAAAACCCCTCATTGTTCATTGATTTGTGGACAGACTGGTTGTGGAAAAACAATATTTGTCCTCGACCTATTACAAACAGTTTATCGTTATAATTTTGATCATATAGTAATTTTCTGCCCAACACTTAAATGGAACAAAGCATATCACGATAGAAGGTTTATATGGACAGATGATGACATATATTTAGTTGATCCTAGCAATAAACTGAGTGAGTGTTTAGAACATTTCTTTAGACAGTTTGAAGGAACTCAGACACTATTTATTATAGATGATTGTTCAGCAGAAAAGGATATAGTCAAAAAAAGAAACGCTTTGTCAAAACTGGCTTTCAGTGGAAGACATGCTGGGATAAGTGTGTGGATTTTATGTCAAAAATATAACTCAGTTTTAAAAGACTTTAGAGAACAGTTAAAGACTGTAGTTTTATTTCACATGAAAGACAGAGACGCATTTGATGAATGTATGCGTGAAAATGATGTTATTGAAAACGATCAAGAAAAACGAAGGATTAAGCAAAAACTTAAGTCTCAAAAGTTTTCTAAATTAGTGTTAAAAACAGATAATCCTACACATTATGTATGTTTGTAAAGTGTTTACTATTAGAGAACTATAAAATAGGCATTCTGGGTAAGCCGGCGGAGCAACAGCGAAACCGGCTTTAGCCGGTTGGAGCTGGCGGAGGTGGGTGAGCCAGAATGCCTATTTTATAGTTCTCTTGCTGTCTCCGGTCATTTTCTCTCTCACCTCTCTCCTTCACATCTTAGGACCTAGACACTCCACTAAGAAGTGTGTGTGTGTGTGTGTGTGTGTGTGTGTGTGTGTGTGTGGTGTGTGTGTGTGTGTGTGTGTGTGTGTGTTGTGTTCAGAGGACATTTGCATGACTGCGATATCAAAGAAAGCGAGGTAAATATTGTAAATCGTACATTCATCATGGACAATAGTTGTTTCCCTTTAGTTAAATGCAACTTCCGTTCGTGCGCTTGCGTGCGATCGCGCCCGCGCGCGCGCGTGCGTGCATTCGTGCGTGCGGGTGTGTGTATATTGTGTGTGTATGTGTGGTGTGTGTGTGTGTGTGTGTGTGTGTGTGTGTGTGTGTGTGTGAGATGGAGAGAGAGAGAGAGAGAGAGAGAGAGAGAGAGAGAGAGAGAGAGACTTTTATCGTCACGAGAACACTTAAAGATGTGTAGACTCAACATGGAAATAACATGACATTTTCTTTACTAAAAAAAAAAAAAAAATTAAAAAATCATATTTTACGTTTGAACTATAATTTGTATCGGCCCGTAACTTGGTGTCAGTTATTATATCCTAATCAAGCAGTCAATGGACATATTTTCCGATGCGGATTGATTTGTAGATTGTCGTTTCGGAGCATTTTAGTTGGGCACTACTTACAAAGAGTCTAGAGCGCTTTGGCTTAAGGCTGTGTCAGACCAACTGACAGGCTAGAACACCAAGACTTACATGAAAACGTTGTTATGCTCTGCATAGTTAATGCGGGGATTGTCTTCAGTTGTGACAAGCATAACACCATCAGTCTCCAAAATCCCTCGAAGTCGGAGTGTGGCTGCCCACGTGGCAGGATAATCAAAAACGGTCACACACGTAATGTTCTCATCCCCAGCTGATGCATTTGTACCATAGTGTTCAAGTACTTCGGCTGTTCGGATGATCCCTGGAGTCTTTTAGCCAGGGTACGACAACAACGACAACAACAACAACAGGAACAACAACTAAGAGTCTAGTTCTAGAGGCTGGGTCCGGAACGTCAGGACACGGGTGTACCGTGAGGTTTGGTGCCAACACCTTGCGTCTTCCTGGAGCACTCGTCTGCTCAGCTTCAACCATTCCAGAGTTCTGCTGAACAGTGTCTGCTGTCTTGTCTCTTCTGTGTATATCTATGTGTGTGTGTTGTTGTTGTTCTTGTTATCATCGTCCTCGTCGTCATTGTTATTATTATTGTTATTATCATCATTACTGTATTATTAATATTACTGTTATTATGGTTGTTGTTGTTAGCGTAATTAATATCATTATTATTATTTTTGTGTTGTTGTTGCTACTGTTATTATTATTATTATTGTTATCATCATTATTGTTGTTGTTGTTGGTGGTGGTGGTGGTGGTGGCGGTTGCGGTGTAGTGTTGTTGTTGCTGTTGTCATTATTGTTATTATCATTATTAAAGTTGTTGTTGTTGGTGGTGGTGGTGGTGTAGTGTTGTTGCTGTTGTTGTTGTTATTATTATTATCATCATTATTGTTGTTGGTGGTGGTGGTGGTGGTCCAGTGTTGTTGTTGCTGTTGTTGTTATTATTATTATCATCATTATTGTTGGTGGTGGTGGTGTAGTGTTGTTGTTGTTGTTATCATTATTATTGTTGTTGTTATGGAGGTGCTGGTGGGACGTGAGAGGTGAGGGGAGGAGGGCTGTCTTCCTTCTCTCCCCCCCCCCCCCCTCTTCCACTTCACCCTGCCCGTCTGTCTGTCTCTCTCTGTGTCTCTGTCTCTGTCTCTCTGTCTTTGTCTCTCTTCTTCTCTCTCTCTCTCTCTCTCTCTCTCTCTCTCTCTCTCTCTCTCTTCTCCCTCTTCTCTTCTCGTCTCACATGTCATGCTGTGGGCCACAGGAGCTCGTGTCTCGCTACTCAGGCAAGGATAAGACAAGTTGTATCCAGTTTTGTGTCGCTGACATGACAAAACTTGATATTAATCTGTACATGTGTACAAGCCCTGAGATAAGGCTGCTACCTGCCTATTGGTTGACCGGGCTATGAAAGACAATAAATAGATCGATAAATCGATTAAAAGTTACCTTTGGGCGCAGTGCAGAGAATCTTTGCCAAGATCTTCCCAAACTTGTGCTCTTTGATGTCTGTTCTTGTAGTTGTCACGTGGAGTACAGATGAGGGGTCTTGCCCGGCCCAGCTCAATTAATGTTTCTTGTAGTCATCCATGGGGGCCGGAATAGCCCAGTTGGTAGAGCGCCGTAATCCAAGGGTTGCGGGTTCGAATCGCCGCCGGGCCGTTTCGGTACAGGGGGATTTTTCCCTCGGAGTTAACATTGGTTCTGACTCCATTTCCCATACGATCCTTCGAACGAGACTATAAATCGAGGTTCCGTGTGTGAACGCACGCATAACATTAACATCTTGCACACACGTCAAATCCCATCACCAACTTTCGGAAGAGAAGGCCAGTTTGGGCCGTTGGTATGGATGACACGTTACACATAGCATGCACCTTCCCCGAAGATGGAGTATGGCTGCCTTCATGGTGGGATAAAAAAAACGGTCATGGCCACAAAACTTCACTCCCTTCGTTGGGTAGATGGGATTAATCCTTGCCTGTCTATACAGGGAGTGTCCGCAGGAGTATCAACCTGCGTACGCAGAAGAAGAAGAAGTAGTCATCCATACTGAACTGGGCAAGAGTAACCAGGAACTTGAACCTCACGCATCGAAAAAAAAAAAAAGTGGACAGTGCCACTTCTCTCCCCTCACGCGTGAACCGTGAGCCATGAAGCGTGAAGAGTGAGTGGAGTTGTATGGCTCCACGCGAGAGAGACCACGTCTGTTCAGTTTTCTGTTCACGCGTGAGGCGTGACGCATGATGCATGAGACGTGAGGCGTGAGTTTCTATGGTCCAGCAGCCTTAAAAAAATGTTGCTGCCGACTGACTTTCCTTCCGAGTACATTATTATTCACCACCAGCATTTGTACGTACAAAAAGTCACAAATCATACACCGACACTGTAGTGGAACACTCACACCGGCGAACAACACACACACACACACACACACACACACACACACAACACACACACACACACATGTATGGATGTACACACACACACACACACACATACACGAACACACACACACACACACACACACACACACACACACACACACACACACACACACACACACATATATAGGTCTAAGATCATCTTGCGATGAAAAGACGTTAAATAAAACTACTGAACTGAACTGAACACACTCACACACACCACACACACACACACACACACACACACACACACACACACACACACACACACACACACACTCACACACACACACACACACACACACACACACACACACACACACACGCGCGTGCGATGAAGCGAACCATCTCCCATTTCCACGTGCTTTTTTCTCCACTGGAGTGGGTGGCTGCCAAATCACTGGGGGCTTTTGCGCATGTCCTCCGTCAATCCACTTGTCCAGGCCACTGATAGACAGACGACTCCTTTTGCACCTCTGCTGAACGTTGTGCCTGTGTCCGTGTGTGTGTGTTTGTGGGAGGGGGGGGGGGGGGGGGGGGGGGGGGGAGGAGGGGGGATAAACGGATAGGGTCACTCACTTCAGTCAAACCAAACAAAAAGAAGAGTTGAGGAAAGGACCAAGGGCCAACAGACTGCGAACACTGGATTTTGGTTTTGTTTGTGTTTGTTTTGTTCAAGCGCTCTGCTTCAGTGATTATGAGACTTGACGCGCTGCCTACCTATTACGCTATCGAGGCTGTTCGACCCTCCCTAAAAGTTCAGTCTAATGGACGAGACGATTGCCTCACTGCGCTGGGGTGAAAAAAAAAAGAAGAAGCAAAAGTTGAAGAACTGAGCTGTGTGGCTTATCCGAAAACTTCTCAGGCAGGGACGTTCCGCCTTCTGCGTACACAGGCTGATACTCCTGCGGACACTCCCTGTATAGACAGGCAGGTATTAATCCCATCTGCTCAACAAAGGGAGTGGAGTTTTGTCTGTATCACCGTTTTTTTTTTTTATCCCGCCATTAAGGCAGCCATACTCCATCTTCGTGGAAGGTGCGTGTTATGTGTAACGTGTCATCCATACCAACGGCCAAACTGGCCTTCTCTTCCGAAAGTTGGTGATGGGATTTGACGTGTGTGCATGATGTTATGCGTGCGTTCACACACGGAACCTCAGTTTATAGTCTCATTCGAAGGACTGTGTGAGGAATGGAGTCAGAACCAAAGTTAACACCGAGGGAAAAATCCCCCTGTACCGAAACGGCCCGGCGGAGATGCGAACCCGCAACCCCAAGATGACGAGTCCGATGCTGTACCAACTGAGCTATTCCGGCCCCTGATTCCTGGAACATATGGCTGAGTGAACGGGACTCGGAAGCATTACTACGTAACACGGACAGTGGCCTTCAATGAGGTAAGTGTACATGTATCACTGTCTTCCTGCTGAAACGAGCACCGAGATCTATGCAAGCCTTCTTTCCGTTCGCATTCAGACAAGCTCAGCCAAACATGCAGCTTTAGCAAGCATCATTTTCCAGGTCTCAGTTCACGGGAACAACTCGCGTTCCTTAGCCGTGTGCATGTTTTCAGGAGTGTTGACTGCGTGGGAGAAAGATTTCTTTCGTGTCCCTTGTCTACAAAGGTTTATTGTTAACTTAAACCGAGTTTTTTTAAGTCAAATGATTTGCATGTTGTCTGAACATTTGAGCAATTCTGACACTGTCTGCAACAACTGACCCGGTTTTATTCTGTTAAACTTTAAAACCGAGTCTTTTTTTTTAAGTCAAATGAATTGCATGTTGTCTGGAACATTGTGGAGCAATTCTGACACTGTCTGCAACCAAACTGACCCGTATCTTGGACAGAAAGAAACTGATGTTCTGGTAAGGGAGAGGGCAAGAAATGAGGAAGGGGGGGGGGGGGGGCAAGGGAGGTTACCAAAGGAAATCTTTTCATAGTATTTTTTTTTCAAATGGCGCCAGTTTTGCAGCACTATTTGTCGTATTCTCGCCTTTGCTGTGGTGACAGACATTGAGCACCATCAAGTTTGAAGCTGGTGTTCCCAATACTATCATCCATGCCTCTAAGACCTCTTTCTCAGTATTATATGAGACCATTATGTCCTCAAAACTCAACAGTGAGAAGCGCGAGCGCTCGCAATAGTGTGTGTGTGTGTGTGTGTGTGTGTGTGTGTGTGTGTGTGTGTGTGTGTGTGTGTGATTTTGACGTTAATTTTTTTTTTATGTGTGTGTGTGTGTGTGTGTGTGTGTGTGTGTGTGTGTGTGATTTTGACGTTGATTTTTTTTATGTTTGCAAAAAAACCTATCCTGAAACCTCTAAAACATTTTTTTAAATTTAATACTCTGATAATATTTTGTGTCAACATGTCGCATGACCGTATAATCTTATGAGTGAGCGTCGCGTGAGCATTGTCTTGTGAGAAATTGTTGTGTCAGCATCCTAGCTTGTGAACAGTGTGTCAACCCTGTTTTGGGAGGAATCCCTCTTCAGGAAAAATGTTGATTTGCGCGACAGAGTGGAACGACATGAAACGAAGAATTCCAGTGATGCCGTTGAGCCTTAAATTACTTTCAGTCGAGCCCCATTATTCTGTTCTGAAATACTCTGTGAATCGAGCACCAATGACGCTGGATTCACAGATTTCAGAAGGTAAGGTGAGGTCATGTTGCTTATAGCCCAGCCGACCGCAGAGGGCCATATCAGGGCTGTCACTACGTTAAAATCATTCATTCACACAACTCTTTAAACTACATCTTCTAAAGGCGAGGTATGATACTACTGGATCGACAGTAACAGAACATTACCGCAATACTCCAAGCACTGGATTCGTGATCCTGGCGATTCTGGGGTTCCGGGTTCGAATCTCCGCCAGGCCGTTTCGATACAGGAGGGGGGAGGGTGGAGGGTGGGGGAGGGGGGGGGGGGGGGGGGGGGAGTTAAATCTCGGAGCTGACATTGGCTGTGACTCCGCTTGTCGAAAAGTCCTTCGAATGAGACTACAAGCCGACATTCCGTGTGTGAGAGCACGCATAACGTACTGCACACACGTAAAATGTCATCACCAACATTCGAATGATAAGGCCAGTTTGGCCGTTGGTATGGATGACACGTCTACATGCAGCATGCACCCTGCGCGAAAAATGGAAAGGGAGAAGATTAAGACCAACAAACAAACAAACAAACAAACAAACAAACATGATTTGCTGGCATTTACTGAATGACACGGGAAACGACTGAATGAAGCGCCAGCAGGCAGCTTCTCAGTCGGCACTACCCTGGTAGGCAGCCCGTTGTGTAAACGAGAGCTTGGATTGTAAAGCGCTTAGAGCTTGGTCTCTAACCTAGAACAGGCGCTGTATAAGTGTTTCTGATGACGATGACGATGATGATGAGTTTATGATGATGATGAGGAGGAGGAGGAGGAGGAGGAGGAGGGGGAGAAGGTGAAGAAAAAGAAAAAGAACAACAACAATAATTGTAATGATTTTAATGACAACAACAACACCACTAATAATAATAATAACAATGATAATAACGATAATGATGATAATGATCATAATGATAATGATAAAGATAATAATAGCAATAATAATGGTAATGACGATGATGATGATGATGAGAATAATAATAATTATTATTATAACCGTAACAATGATAACAACATGGATAATCATAATGATGATGTTGATAATGATAATGATGATGAAAAGAAGAATGAAAATGAAGGTGATGATGTTGACGATGGTGATGATAATAATGATGATAATGATCATGTTAATGATGATGGTCATAATTATAATAATTGTAGTGATAATAATAACAATAGTGATAATGATGATAAGTATAATACTAATGATAACAATGATGACGCTCATAATGATGATAATAACAATAACATACATAACAATAATAATGATAATAATAATAATAATACATTCCCCCTTGAGAAGCACGGTAAACTCGCTGTACTGTCTCATTCTCCATCGAACACCATCTTCATCTTAGACACTCTAGAGCTCATCCATCACCGGTGCTCATATAACATCTGTTCTCAGAAGACTATGGTGCCGAATCGAGAGTAATACATATATCACCGTGTGCCTCAAAATTCACATTCAATCCTGTAACACGTAGTAGCCACGGTCAGTCCTGTAGGAAGAAACTGTAGGGAGAGCTTGACAGCGGAAGGTCTTCA
This sequence comes from Conus canariensis, assembly GCA_033310375.1. Classification (NCBI taxonomy): domain Eukaryota; kingdom Metazoa; phylum Mollusca; class Gastropoda; order Neogastropoda; family Conidae; genus Conus; species Conus canariensis. The sequence goes on from CM065739.1 coordinate 52,147,336, forward strand.
GAGAAGGCACCCCCCCCCCCCCCCCCCCACACCACCCACCCCAGACAAGTGTTTCGGCCCTGAACTCCTTACACTCTAAGGGGGTCGGGCCGCATCCAGGTCATGACTCCCAGATGCCCTTCTACTGCCAACTTCTCCTGGCGCTGCCGGGATTCGAACCCGCAACTTGTTGGATGGGTGGGCATCTCAAGGCGTGCCTTTTGTTTTAGGTGGATGTCTTAGCCCCCACTGTTAACGGGACACCTGTTGTAAGTTGGGAGATTTAAGCCTTATGAAGTTCCCTTTTGCTCCTCATCGACCAGATCCAGCTGGAACTCTGTTCGGCTGCCTCTGCCACTGCCTTCGGGTCCTGGTCCTCTTCTTACCTGAAATCCCGAGCTGCTTCATGAGGTCATAGGCTGATGAGCCAACAAATCCCCTGGCTCCAACTTCTATGGAGAAGACCCGGGTCTGGAAGCCGGATTCCCTCAAGCTGCTCGCTAGATACTTCTCAGTCTTGTAGAGGTGCGCTTGCTCCAGTCTGCTTTCCGTATGGCGCAGTGAGGTCGATCAGAATCATTTGTTTTTGATGAACCTGAGTGGAGAACAATATCCGGCCTCATGCCACTAAAACTCTTCCTGATGACGGCCGGATGGTTCTCCCATTCTGGAAGGTCTGCTGCGCATTCCCAGTCATCTGCCCCATCCAGTAAACCCTGTTTCCATGCTCTTGATACCACAACTGTTTCAGACCATCATTTGTGGCCTCCTGCCGTGTAGAACTGCGTTGCTGGTGACATAAAGCTTCCTCCAGCAGTACTGACCGCATGTGCGATCTCCTTGAGCACTTGGTTGTGTCTGTCTCTGTGTGTACCTTCCCTGGGTAAGCGTTGCTTTGCATGAACTCAGGACACGTTCCACTGTTTGTTTGGCTGTGAGAGAGTGGACACGGTACGGTGGTGTTTAATTAAGCCGACGAGAGTCATGGTCAAGTTTGACGCAGTATTTTATTATTATTATTCTTGATCGAGTATCATCTTTGTTCTTGAGCAATTATGTTTACGTTTTCTTTTCAGTTGAGACTAAGATTCAGCGCGGCAATGAATTGTGTGTTCGATGTGCGTAATGTGTGTGTGTGTGTGTGTGTGTGTGTGTGTGTGTGTGTGTGTGTGTGTGCGTGGTGTGTGTGTGTGTGTGTGTGTGTGTGTGTGTGTGTGTGTGTGTGTGTGTGTGTGTGTTGTGTGTGGTGCGCGCGCGCGCGCGTGCGTCTCTGTCTGTCTGTCTGTGTCTGTCTGTCTGTCTCTCTCTCTCTCTCTCTCTCTCTCTCTCGCTCGCTCGCTCGCTCTCGCTGTGTGTGTGTGTGTGTGTGTGTGTGTGTGTGTGTGTGTGTGTGTGTGTGTGTGTGTGCGTGCGTGTGGTGTTTCTCTCTCTCTCTCTGTTCTCTCTGTTCTCTCCTCTCTCTCTCTCTCTCTCTCTCTCTCTCTCTCTCTGTAATGAGCAGTCCCCACCCCCCACCCCCCATTCCAATCCTTCTCCTTATCAGCCTACCTTCCCTTCCCCCCAGTTCTCTCCCCCTTCCCCTGTTCCCCCCCCCCCCCCCCTCCTTTCGCACATCCCTCTCCCCTGCTCTATGTCAACTGACAATTGCATGGAGTAGTCTACCACAACTGAACCCCCCCCCCCCCCCCCCCAATAAACACACCTCCACGCCTACCCCGACCCCTCCCTTCCTTCATTCTGTCCCCTCCGTGTCTTCCTTTTCGTTTTTTTTTTTCTTTTTCTGGCAGGATGGAGATTGAGGGGTGGGTGGGTGGGTGGGTGGGTGGGTGTTCTTGGTGTGGAGAAGATTGATGAAGATAATTAGTATTGGAACTTTAGATCGATTGCACCTATACTGCCGACTTGCGTCTGAGTTGAATTGTTGCCGGCGTTTACAACGTTCGTCGTACAAACACACACGTGAGTTACAGTGTTGCCGGCGTTTACAACGTTCGTCGTACAAACAAACACGTGAGTAACATTGTTGCCGGCGTTTACAACGTTCGTCGTTCAAACAAACACGTGAGTTACATTGTTGCCGGCGTTTACAACGTTCGTCGTTCAAACAAACACGTGAGTTACAGTGTTGCCGGCGTTTACAACGTTCGTCGTACAAACACACACGTGAGTTACAGTGTTGCCGGCGTTTACAACGGGTTATAAACTTAAGTGTAACCAACCGTTATGAGCTCTTTGGTAGTGTAGTGGTTAGTATCCCAGCCTGTCACGCGGGAGACGTGGGTTCGTTTTTTTTTTTTTTTTTTCTCATACATACAAAATTTCTACCACCAAAAGAGGAGAAAGTGCTATAGTGACTGATTTATATATTTTTTTTAATCTTTTTTTTTTTACTACCCTACTGGGAGTACGTTTATATGCTTTGCATCTTGTTTTGTTTTTAGCTTTTATTTTTGTATTTTTTGCTGTCCCATCTTCTGTGCCACCTCAGTGGCTATGCACCCACGCCGCTCATTCTGACTCCCCCCTCCTCCCCCCCCCCCCCT
>CM065739.1:52162357-52164857 GCA_033310375.1 Conus canariensis
TCATTAATGTGGCGACAAGAATGCTCCACAAATGTAAAAATGATGTTTCATGAATGTAGTGACAATAATGCTCCACAAATGTAGTGAAAATGCTATTTTATGAATGTAGCAACAATAATGCTTCATAAATATACCGACAACAATGCTCCACAAATGTAGCGACAATAATGCTCCACAAATGTAGTGAAAATGATGTTTCATGAATGTAGCGACAATAATGCTCCACAAATGTAGCGACAATAATGCTCCACAAATGTAGCGACAATAATGCTCCACAAATGTAGCGACAATAATGCTCCACAAATGTAGTGAAAATGATGTTTCATGAATGTAGCGACAATAATGCTCCACAAATGTAGCGACAATAATGCTCCACAAATGTAGCGACAATAATGCTCCACAAATGTAGCGACAATAATGCTCCACAAATGTAGCGACAATAATGCTCCACAAATGTAGCGACAATAATGCTCCACAAATGTAGCGACAATAATGCTCCACAAATGTAGTGAAAATGATGTTTGATGAATGTCGGGTCACTAATTCCGCACAAAGATAATTATGGATAAATGATGCTCACAAATGCCGGGACAATGGCGCTCTACGGATATAGGGACAATAATTCTCCACAAGATGTGGGGACTGTGTTGTTCCATAGTTGCAGGGACAATGATTTTCCACACATGTAGAAAGAAAGGGGGCTCCACAAACATTGTCATGATGCTCCGCGTGTGTAGGGACGACGAGGGTCCACTTATGAAAGGTCAGCGACGGTCACATCTGACATAGGCTAAGTTTAAATGCATGTAAAAAAAAAAATCACTTTGATTAGATCTTGAAATATACAGAATCCTCCATCGGCTGACCAGATAACTACAGTACGCAGGAAACATGCATCTGTAAGTATCTCGCTGAACAATGAAGTTGTAGGGGAAACAAGTGCAGGTTAACCATTCTTCCATCATTATAGTAATGACTTGGCAAAGATTTGAAATTTAATTTTAAAAGAAAAAAAAAAGGGAGGGTTGAAGATGAAGAAAATGGGAAAATGTATATTATGAATATAAAAACCCTTCACTAGCTGCATGAGGGAACCATCGCAATCCCTCTTGAAAGCAGATCTATATGTATCACCTGCTCCTAGGCCTTTCGTCCGCTGGATCGGACTCGTCTGTAAGTACCTCCTCCGTCATAACAGGAACGTAGCAACGAAAACTATAATGATACCAAAAAAAAAGTAAGAAAATTCGCAGCAAAAATACTGATTAAAAGGTTTAAAGATGAAATCATTTTAAACTGCTGTTAATTAAAAATGCCAAGATGGTTCCAGTTTATGCTTCTGCATAAGCTGCTCCGAAGTCACCTTCAAGATTATTTTGGTGTCTGCTCTAGATTCCGAAACTTCCCCCGCTCTTTACTTTTAGAAGTACAGAAGAAGGGACACTTAGTATCAGAGGAGGGCGTTTGCATGTCAGGAATTCATAATCCCTCGGTTACATGAGCATTGTCAGAAGAGCTACGGTTTCAATATGATAGAGATTCCAGTTTTGTTGAGGTTGGGTCTTTTTTTTTTTTTTTTTTTTTCACGTACGCAGGCTGCGGACACTCCCTGTATAGACAGGCAAGGATTAATCCCATCTACCCAACAAAGGGAGTGGAGTTTTGTGTGTATGACCTTTTTTTTTATCCCGCCATTAAGGCAGCCATACTCCAACTTCAGGGAAGGTGCATGCTATGTGTAACGTGTCATCCATACCAACGACCAAACTGGCCTTCTCTTCCGAAAGTTGGTGATGGGATTTGACGTGTGTGCAAGATGTTATGCGTGCGTTCACACACGGAACCTCGGTTTATAGTCTCATTCGAAGGACTGTATGGGAAATGGAGTCAGAACCAATGTTAACTCCGAGCGAAAAATCCCCCTGTACCGAAACGGCCCGGCGGAGATTCGAACCCGCAACCCTTGGATTACGAGTCCGGCGCTCTACCACTAGGCTATTCCCGTTGAGGTTGGGTCAACGTATGAAGGCAGAGTTTATAGATGTGATAAACTCTGCTGCCAAAGCCTACATTTTTTTTTTCCCAGTGCATAGCATTCCTCCAGATCTACCAGCCTGTGAAAAGTGACGATGTATACCGCCACATTGGGGAGCGGTGCCTCCATGTAAAGGAAGGAAACTCTCGGGTGGTTTCCTGGGTTTCTGGAATTTTTTTTTTTTTTTTTAAATTCAGACTTCTACTGGACGATTGCGCGCGTAGGATGTGGGGCATTTACTGAGACAGGGATTTTTAAAAAAAAAAAAAAAAGAAAAGAAAAGAAAAGAAGGGGAAAGAGAAAAACGTTCAAATTACAAAATCATCACAAATTAGTCAAGGTGCATCGCTATGAGTCTGGTCTGCTTAGACAGATTTTTTTTAACCATTTTTCTGGGGGTACCATATACATTTCTTTATCTTCTTTTAAGTGCAGTAATGTTGACAAACTATGTACACGTCAGGA
>CM065739.1:52167357-52174857 GCA_033310375.1 Conus canariensis
AACTCTAAGATCACGTCAGGTGGGATATTTCTCTAGCTTCTGCTGTAGTAGTAGTAGTTGTAGTAGCTAGTAGCAGGAGTAGTAGTAGTAGCAGCAGCTGTAGCTATGGTGGTGATAGTAGTAGTAGTAGTAGTAGTAGTAGTAGTAACAGTAGTAGTAGTACTTTCATTTTACGTTTTTTCACCCAAAAAATGGTGTGATACAAGGCTTTCTGCTGCATCAACTTCGATTATCTTCAAAATCTCAGAGCCGTATAGGAAGATGGATTTGACGACTTGGTTGAGCACACACAGTTTTATGGCTGTGCCCAGAAGTTGTTTTTTTTTTTTTTCTCAGTAAGATAAAACCCGCGTGTGCCTTGCCTTTCACTGTGGTGATGTCTCTGTCTTTGCCCCCCCCCCCTCCACACCTGTCCCTCCCCTTCTCCTCCCCCCCCCCCGCCCCCTGCCGTCCATCAATCACACTGTCCAGCTATGCAAACGACTCGACTCCCTATTAAACACGCTCCTCCCTATCTGAGACTGAAAGTTCGCAGTGGCGTTGATCTTCAAAAGCTCTGTTTCCTTCTTTTTTTTCTTATTGTTCCTGTCTTTTGCTGATGTTGTCGCTAGGTGGTTAGTCTTGTGCCGAATCTAGTCACAGGTCTTGGAGGGGAGGTGAAGGGGGGGGGGGGAGAGAGAGAGAGAGAGAGAGAGAGAGAGAGAGAGAGAGAGAGAGAGAGAGATTGCCAGCAAAGTCGTCGACATCTTCGAGCTGGGTCCCAGGGCGTCGACTTCATTCTATCGCTCCTGCTTGTTGCTGTGGACCTTGTCATCCAGAGAATGGCCCGGAGGAAGGGGAAAGGCGAAAGTACACACCCCTGACGAATACTGTTTTTTTTACTTTAAAAGTCGTCTGACAGTTTTCCCACACGAACAACACTGCAAGACAGAGTAGGTGCCCTTGATCACGGGGACAAGTGATTCAGGTGCTCCACAGGACCTTAGCTATGTCACGCAGCGTCACTGCGTTCACGCTGTCCAACACCTTTTCCAAGTCAATGTTCAGAGTGGAGTCTCTGCGATAATGCGTAGCGTGACCAGCCGCCGTGGCGAAGCGGTTAACGCCGCAGACTTCTGGATGGGAGGTTCGTGGGTTCAATTCCCATCAGAGCCGTTTACTTGTGGGGATTTTTCTGCTCTGACCGGCTCCTACCCAGCGTTGAGGTTGTCACGGGGTCATTGGGATGACTGGGATCACACAGTCGAGTTTCGACCTCTTCATGGAGGCGTCTCTTGGAGTGTTGCTCCAATTTCCTGTCTGTATCTCTCGGGCCTGGTTGGCGCCGGGATATATTATGAAAGTAAGCGTAGAGTACAGCGCTCGCATGCAGTCTCAGGCCGGAATTGACATTGAAGTATCATCTTCGTCATCCTCATCCTCGTTGATCAGCATCAAAAAGTCAGATTCTGTGGCCCTTCATGTCCTGCTCTCAAGGTGACCTCAGTGTCGATTCCCTCTCCATGTCTTTGCCATTGGTGAGGTCCTGTCGGGGTCGCCGGTGTCGGCAAGCTCATGTGAACTGTCGCTGGACCATGGACGGACGTGGTGGCGCCCTCCGGAGGGAGAGCTCACTCACGCTGATTCGGCGACCAGGCAATTGTTGTTGTCAGTCGGGGGCTTAGGAGGTGGTGTCCTGCGCATGTTCTATCAGAACAGGCGCCACTGAACTCCATGAAAGTGACTCGGCAGTAGTGCAGGGTGTCCTCTGGTGGGTCACCCTATGACGGCGTGACGTTGACTGCTCTCTACTGACTGCGGGTGCTGTAGCAGGAAGATACAGGCTGTGGCTGCGGTCGGGGAGCCGAAACAAGCGGTGCGGGTGTGGGGCCGTTGAGATGGAACAGGAGACGAGACTGAAGAAAAAAAAAAGAAAACATGCCTAGCGTGTCGATCTGGTCTGTACAGATCTGTTTCTGCAGAAATCGGCCAGGAGGTCGCGGAGCTTGGAGTTAGCAGCTGCCTCTTTCATTCTCTCCGATCAGTCTTTATTCTGGGGCTTTGCCAGACATAGGGAGGAGCATCACCCCTCGGTGTTTGCTACACTCCTCTCTCTTTTTAGGCAGCTCACCGGGGATTCCTGCCTTCCGCTCGGCCAGCCTTGGCTCCTCTGCCCAGTTCTTGTTGGACACACTGCACAGCATGCTGACAACCATCCTGACCTCAGCTCTAATGGCTTTGCTGGAGCTTCGTCCATGCCGACCTCAGCTGTAATGGCTTTGCTGGAGCCTCGTCCGGTCCTGCGGCTCTCCCGTTCTTCAGACACATGGCGGCTTTCCTGATCTCATGCCTTCTGCGTGGCTTTCTCGCGGTTGACCGGTAGCGTTGTCTCTGCAGGTGGAACGTCTGCTGGCACTGTGCAGGGACCGATCTATTCCGCAGTGACCTGAAGTGGTTTTTGAAAGAGTTCAAACATACCTTGATGCTATCATCAGCCAAGAGGGATCCAAGCCGGCAGTCCACGCAAGACTTGCGCTAACAAATGCGATAGCAAAGTTTAAAAAAAAAAATGATTTGGAGAGGTAAAAAAAAATCTCACCCTCCAAACCAAACTGGAACTGTTGCATGCTCTGGTTGTGTCCGTTCTCCTGTATGCACGCGAATCATGGACTCTAACAGCAGAACTCTATAGGAAGATCCAGGCAGCGGAAATGAGGTGCCTCAGGCGATTCCTTGGCATTTCAGACACTGACTGGATCACTGATGAACAGGAGCGTAGAAGAGTAGGGTCCACAGATGGGTCACTACGAAGACTTGCTGTCAACCATAAAGAAGAAGAAACTGAAGTGGTAATGCCCCATCACCAGATCGCCAGCCTCTCCAGGACCAATCTACAAGGAACGGGGTTCAAGGAAAGAGAGGAGAAGGGGACGCCAGAGAAAAAGATGGTCGGACGTCATAGGAATGTTAGAAAAGTAGTTAAAGACTCAGAATCAAAAACTTACTTGGAGAATATTTCGACAGGGTCGCCCTGTCTTCATCAGCTCACTGTTGCTGTTGTGGCAGCGAGGCCTGGTGGGGCGACTGTTGTGTGGGGTGAACGGTTGTTAGGATCTGATTGTGGGTAGGGGGAAGTTCAAAGCCTTGATCTCTGTTCAGGCTGGGGCGTCTGGTCTTGATTTCGATGGCTTCTTTAACTTTTCTTTTTGTGAGGAAGGGCTCTGTAGATAAGATCTTGGTTTCTTGGGGGCTGAAACTGTGGCCTGTGGCTTGTAGGTGTTCGTGTATGGCAGAAGTAGATCGGTTTGGGTGTTCGTGTAGACGGGTGGTGAGTGGTCTTGCTGTCTTGCCAATGTAGGTATGGGCACAGTCTTGACACCCTACCTGGTACACTACACCACACTGCTTGAGGGGGTCCGTTTTGTCTTTGACATGGCTCAGTTGCTGGCGTAGGGAGTTGGTGGGTTTGTGGAACACTTTGCATCCATGTTGTTGCAAGGTCCTGGCTAGACGCTCTGAGACTCCTTTAATGTAAGGGATCCCCACTTTCACACTGTCATAGGAACGGACCGGCAAGAGCTTCGCCCAGTGGAGGCTCCTTGTTAGACTAGCCACTTGCGGTGACCCTACGAGCCGGGCGGGTTATGGGACACAGTGAGTGAGTGACCTGAAGTGCTCTGACGATCTCCTCAGCTGTTCCTCTGTTGTCGTGAGTGGGGTTCCCTGTTTGTCCTTTACTGGTTCGTCTGTCAGCTGGACTTTTCCCACCAGTTTCTTTCACCGTCTAAAAGTCAGTTGGATTTTTCTGTTTGGCAGCCTACTGCTCTTCTTAGTCCATGATGTGAATGTGGTCACGCCTGTTCATTTCTAATAGATTCTTTGGGGGGGGGGGGGGGGGGGGGGGGGGGCGTGGAACATTTTTGTGTGTCAGAAATGTTGTTCTCCACGTACTTACTGCGTGCTAATTAGTACAATACCTCCCTCCCCGTCTTTTGCACACTTTGAAGGTTCAGTTTATTTCCGAAGCCAACGCCTAAGTATCAGAAATGATGTGACGTAAAGTTGTTAGATAAGAAGTAGAGGTAATTCAGAAATTTTGTGTTATTTTGTTGTTATTTTCATAAAAATAATCATTATGGTGATGATGATGAGGATTGCTTATAGTTTCCCCTTATCCACAGACACACACACACACACACACACACACACACACACACACACACACACACACACACACACAGGAGAGTTGGAGGGAGGGGGAGAGAGAGGGGGGAGAAGAGTTGGAGAGAGAGAGAGAGAGAGAGGTGCGTGGGGGATGGAGGAAGGGAGGGAGGGAAGCAGGGAAGGGTGAAAGGGAGGGAAGAAGGGGGTTCCAGAGTCAAACGGAGTGGCTTGCTGAAGGTTGAGCCAGTCTGATACAGCTCGACTGGTACAGCCCTCTGCCCGACACCCGTGTCTCCTCCACCCCCCCCCCCCCCCCCCTCTCCCAAGCCAGTTTGTGCCACAGAGATCAGCTCTCTTTGATTTAGTGGAGTCGTGCTGAAATTGTGCTTTCCGACTCCTGAAATCGCACGTTTTTTTCCGTTTTTTTTTTTCTTACTTTCTTTCTTTTCTTTCTTTCTTTTTTTTAAAAAATTCTTTTATTTTTATTTTTGTTTGATTGCCAAAAATGAACTAAACAAGTTAGAAATGAACAACAAATTGCAAAAAGAAACGTATTAGTTTACTGAATTCAAAATAAATCACCCTTAGTGTGTTGATTCTTCGTCACTTCAATGTAGAAAATGCTCCCAGTAAGGTATGTAAACCAGCATTTGGAAAAAAAAAAAACCCCAAACAAACAATTTTGAACGACGTGATTCACCATATATATGTTCACTTGGTCTCAACACACATTGTCACAGCTCTGAAATTACTCAGAAATGTTGGCTTGAAGTTTGAAAATGCAGTGGTAAGAACTTGTAATAAGATGAACGCATATAAATGAAGTTGAAAATTTAAAGAAGTCAGAATCGAGTTAAAAATACTGCCACACAGTGAGTGACTCAGAAAAGCGCGCTGAAACGAAGTCTCACTGACCACGAAACACGGTCAAAGGGAAGTAACCAGTGCCGAAATGACTCCTCGTTTCACTTGCAACAGTTGTCTCCCGCCAATATTGCTGATACGATTTTTTTTTTTTTTTTTTTTTTTTTAAGTCGTTAACTTGCCGACGGCAGTTCGGTGCCGTCGTGACGTCAAACGATGTTCCGAGTGACGGCAGCCCGGTGCCGTCAAGACTTTGTTTGAGTTCCTTTACCGGATGACGTTGTTGACTACACAGATCTGATCGTGCGGGTCGCGCAAGACCCACACATTTTGTAGAGGCTTTTCCTGTTGCTTATCCCTGTTCAGATCACGTGGGTCTTGTAAGACCCCCACCTGATTAAGGGTTGTTCAGCAGCTTATTCCTCACCCGATGGCGTGGGTCATGTGCGACCCATTCAGTTCAGTTCAGAGGTTTATTTAATGTCTTGTCATCGCCAGATGATATCACACTTATTTAAAAACAAACAAACAAACAACAACAACAAAAAAAACTTTACACTCAACTTATCATCCATGTTAGTACTTCCAAACCCACATCTGAGATATGCGTATCTACACAAGTGAAATACCCTAGTGGTACACCAAATCGTTGATCTTTATAAAAAAAAAAAAAAATTTTGCAACCTGTGACTGCGAAATGGCCATGGCAATTTCAGCAACACATGAACCACATAAAACAGTATGGACATTATCAATACCTTTCTCCTGGTAAAGCGAGGTCAACACTGAGCATTCAAACAAAAGACGATGCACAGAAATGTTTTCTCTGCGGACACAAGTAATACCATGAGAATATTGAGTGTTCCAAGTAGCCTATTCAGCCTTGATTTATTAATTAATCTAACAATGTGCCTTGGGCTTGATGGTAAAGTGGCCATTTTTTCTTCTGAAATTCTGCTAATGTATATACTTTTCCATAATTTGGATTAACCCATAAGAGGACAAATCTAAGGGATTTTAAAAATAAAATTTCAGCGTTTCTATTTGCTCCTTCATTAGCAAGGCTGTCTGCTATTTCATTCCATTTTATACCACAGTGAGATGGGACCCAACAAAAATCCGTTTTTATACCTACAGTATATTAAAATGTGTAGGTCCTAGGGGAACCGCGACTAATTACGCTGATAATTGATTGTGAACCTACTTGAAATTTCTGTGACCAACGGCTGTTAAGATCGTTGAGAAACTCCTAAGATTTTGATGAGCAAAGCTCTATCCGTTCTTAAGATAAAATGTTTTTTTTTTTTTTCTCTTTATTGAGTCACTGGGTCATGGAAGACCCAGGAAGCGCTTGCGTGATTGAGTGCACGTATATCCTCCCCAATTTCTCCCCCCTTTTTTTTTTTTGGCGTAGCAAACACCTGGCGAGACCTCATATCTACATGCTCGTCATCTTGGATATGAAGAATTCAAGTTACTGATCATCTTCAATGTCAGTTCACCTCTGTGTGTGTGTGTGTGTGTGTGTGTGTGTGTGTGTGTGTGTGTGTGTGTGTGTGTGTTGGTCATACAGGTTGTTGCTGAGGTCTACAGATACTCAGTACATTCCAGTGACTTTTTTTTTTTTTTTTTTTTTTAAGGATCTCTTCCTACTGAAGCAAAAGAATACTTGATTAGATTCTTTACTGCAGATTCTGATGGCCGAGTCGCAATAAACGATAAACACTCATAAAGACTTACCCAGCGACTTATCTAGCTTTTTTTTTTTTTTTTTTTTTTTTTTTTTTTGCGGTGGATATGTTTTTATGGTCCATCTTCGTTTTATACTTAGTAGCGTACTAATTCATATCTCCATCTGTGTGCTTCTCGTAGAAATCACAAAGAAAATTCCCATCTTGATGGAATGTAACCTGATTTTTATTACAGTATTTGCAGATAGCATAATGTAACATGTCTTTTAGCAATGTTTATATCAGTGATGTATATGTCCATGATTTCGAACAAAATATGAATTTCATAATACTGAAAACATTGCTGTTTATGTTAAAATTACAGGTTTATGGAAATTACTTGTTTGTGACATCTAAATGCAGGAGTAACTGCATATGGTGCAAAAACTCCAGCGCTAAAAATTCACATGAACGCTCTCTCTCTCTCTCTCTCTCTCTCTCTCTCTCTCTCTCTCTCTCTCTCTCTCTCACACACACACACATTCACACACACACACACACACACACACACACACACACACACACACACACACACACACACATGCTTTAATCTGCTTAATCACAGACTCACTTAATTTACAGAGATGGGTCTGAAAGGCTTTGTTAAAAAAAAAACAAACAAAAAAAAAAAAAAAAAAAAAAAAAACAACGAAAGAGATAATTCAATGGTGGGTAGAAAATACCTTATGGTGATCTCTGTTTGCAAAGTGATATCTGTCGTATTTTCACCCTCTTCTACTCGCAGTGTAATGGAGGTGGGAGC
>CM065739.1:52189857-52192357 GCA_033310375.1 Conus canariensis
GAGAGAGAGAGAGAGAATACGGAAAGTTTAATCATGTATAGGCCATAGGCCATTGCCCCTCATGATGGGATACATATATACAAACTTTTTTTTTCAGAAGTGACAATTGTGAACGGTGAAATCATCCAACACTCACTTGGTAATAAATTTAAGAAGTAAGAATGGAACTGCATGTATATTATGCAACTGCATTGCGTTGAATATTAAAGGCTTTATAAAGATGGGTTGACAGATTCCTGACTGTTTTTTCGTGCGTACTCACCATAAGCAATGTAAATCTAAACTGACTTGGCACTTTGTAATATTTCAGCAGAAAGTACTGTGCTCTGAGGTAATACAGAACTGGGCAACATGAAACGAAATGTACCTCACTTTCCTTCTCTTTTAGTCAAAGTGGACATATTAATTCATTTTCACTGTGTGCTCCATAGCGAATACGATGTACTGCGATTTCAGAAATGACAAGTTATAATCTTGTCAGGATGTATCTTAAATACCTGTCACCTCCCCAAAGATGGAGTATGTCTGCCTTAATGTCGGGATTAAAAAATGGTCATACACACAATGCTCCACTGCCTGTCTATACAGGCAGTGTCCGCGGGAGTATCAGCTTGCGTACGCAGAAAGAAAGAAAGAAAGAAATACCTGTCTAAATTGATCAGTAAATATGTTTTAACGTCAGGGACAGTACAAAAGGTTCTGTAAACGTTAAACCTATCAGTACTGTAAACGTTAAGCCTATCACTATTTTCAATATGGAAATTCCAATCTTGCCATCTGCATGATAATTCCCTCCACGTCTTGATTTAGCCATACAAATCCATACCCTAACATGCACAGTATACTGCGAATATTTGAGGCCCAGTTCCAGTCTTTCTTCCCTCGAAATCAAAATCAGAAAGCATTCTGTAGGCCTTATAAGGTAATGATATTATTATTGAACAGTTTTTCACAAAAAACAAAACAAACTGGATACCAATAGAGAGAATTCCTTGACAAAAGAATCTTGTCGAAGTTCACTATTAAATCACTGGATATCTAGTTCGTATATTCCTTGACTAAAGAATATCGTCAAAGTAATAATTCATTTCCGATTTCTAATCATGCAATCTTTGAGACATTTTTAACAAATGAATACTGGAGAAATGTTTCCTGAAGAGAGAGAGAGAGAGAGAGAGAGAGAGAGAGAGAGAGAGAGAGAGAGAGAGAGAATGTATTTGGTGAAAAATAAAAGTTGTCGGTCTGTTCATTTTAATCTTGCTGCGAATGAGAAGAATTACAGTTCACCGTTTCATAAAATCCGCGGACACAGCTGATTCATGGAGCATTTCATACACACAGTAAAACAAGAGTAAGGAGAGCGTAGACGTCCACCAAAGTCTTGTCCCCACTCTATACTCCCCTAGCTGGATAATCAGTTGTCCTGAATGTTGTTTATCTTAGCTGAAAAAGACCAAAAGGGGTCGAAACGCGTCGCATTTTGTCTTGTGTGAATTGTTTGTGTCCTTAGTTCGGTGGATTAATTATCATTTCTTTTTTTTTAGAATTCCTTTAACGCTGTGGGAAACATTTTGTTTTCCACGCATGATGTTGCATTCGCTGAAACAGACTTGCAACGTCGTGGTCCTGATGTATCTGTTTCAAAATTAACCTGTTTATATTGTTATTTTCATAACTAGCCTTTTTTTCTTTTTTTTTTTTTAAACAGTGGACACATTTTTATTGATGATAAAGGAATCTATTCCACAGTGCGTTCTTACTAGTGAGAAGTCATCGGAGAAATATTTTACTTTTGTTCTTTGCATGATTAGACAATGTTCAAGATAATTCATTAAAAAAAAAAAAAAAAAAGTCGGCCCTCTGTTTCAGTTGTCACAGACGACTTATAAAATTGGCTTGGAGTGTACACAACACAGTTTTTTTCTTCTTTTTTTTTAAATATTTTTTTTATTATTATTATTTTTTTTTATAAAAGACCGTCCATAAACCTAAAACATGGTGCAAAACCATAACCAGTGCTGTCACGTCTGCCGTAAATATTGAGAAAACTAAGTTATATACAAGATGAAAATACCTTTCTGTTGTTAAGTGAAGTGTTACACAACTGACCCATTTTCTCTGGCAGATCCATCTGTATGAACATTCAGTGCATTGGTAGATCGCTCCAAAATAGGGGACCTCTGTCACAATGCCATAATTATAACCGGGGCCTGCTTCAGAGAATGAAATGTCACATTCGCTATCATCCTTGCTTCTTTTCATTCATTCCACGGGGTATGACGGACATTTCTTTTGCCCACAGATGGCCAGGTGTATGGACAATCAAACGTATTAAACATGCATCGTGTTACAGTTAAGTAAGAGATCATTGTATACGACTTTTCGAAAAATGAGTGTCAGTTTTCACAACAAGTTCTTCGCGGGATAGTGATCTAAATGCAAGGCTTTTACTGTTAAAGGCAGAATCTACCAACTCGTCTGGAAGTGTTATCGGTAGAAG
>CM065739.1:52197357-52252357 GCA_033310375.1 Conus canariensis
TGTGTGTGTGTGTGCAGGGGGATGGGGGGGGGGGGGTATGCAAGAAAGTCCATAGTTATTTCCTGTGCAAGAGTAAGGGCGGGTAGCAAGAGACAACTAAGAAAAGAAGATGGAAAAGCGTGAACACTGTCAAAGTGCCTTCAACAGACGCACACTCACATCGATGTGTATGGTTACTGTGATGTAAAGAATCACGAAGTGAAAAGGAAACAGTATTGGCACCATTGTATAAGAAGAGGTACACAAGCAGTCTACTCTGCCATGAATTAAACATAGTTTATCTGGTTTTCACAATAATCCATCACATTTGCATATTTCTGCTTTGGTGTAATATGAAACCCATATAGAACAGAGACATTCTTGATAAACCTGCAGTTGTCAACACAGAACTTGCGGAGAAAAAAAACGTATGAAATACGTCATCGGTTGAACTGCCATGTTGTGGTCCAAATAGAATAAGATCCTTAGCAATAGAATGTCTGTATAGCACAGATGTGCAAATCTCGCCAAAAATTATGGACAAAAGGACAATTTCAGATTTAGTGAACAATATTCTCAATATCTTGCCTGCAAAACCGGCACAAAAATGGTCAACAGTACGGCGCATATCCTGGTACTTTCTTCATGGAAGGGTGCAGTTAGAGCTTAGTTTAGAATCCTCTGAATTGAAGGTCAGACATAATTTGCAACAATGGACCCAACATCTTTTACGTGTCTACTTAACTGCCGCTGATGTGGATTCTATGCCAAACAATGAAGACTGCACATATTTGCTGTCCTTCAGGGCTTACCATGGTTTAGTGCTCATGATCTTGTAGTGCGCATCCAGCTTAATTTCACATTTATTCAGAAGCGTTTGATTCTTTAAATTACACTGTTATATGAAAGAAAGTTGTTTGTTTGTTTGCTTGTTTTTTCCACGAATATCTTAACAATATTGTTTAGATTTTAATCAGGTTGAAAGCATTGCCATCTGTGTTAACCAGTTGTTTAACAAAATTAAAGAAATCCCGTGCCTTTTGTAAAAGGTCAAGAATTCTCTAAACCGAAACCTTGTCCTAAATGTACTAATAGTAGAATTCCTGGAATATGATTAATTTTTTTTCTGTTTTCAACAGCACGTCATGTCTCTTCCTAAAACTGTCTTCAGTGAATCACAGTTTTGTTAATTCCTTTTGATCCACATGAACTGTTTGTGATAGCAGTTTCAATCTACAGGCCATGCAAGAAGAAGTAATATCATCCACAACATTTCATAACTTATGTGCTGTTTTGCGGTAGCAGTTTCAATCTACAGGCCATGCAAGAAGAAGTAATATCATCCACAACATTTCATAACTTATGTGCTGTTTTGCGGTAGCAGTTTCAATCTACAGGCCATGCAAGAAGAAGTAATATCATCCACAACATTTCATAACTTATGTGCTGTTTTGGGTAGCAGTTTCAATCTACAGGCCATGCAAGAAGAAGTAATATCATCCACAACATTTCATAACTTATGTGCTGTTTTGCGGTAGCAGTTTCAATCTACAGGCCATGCAAGAAGAAGTAATATCATCCACATTTCATAACTTATGTGCTGTTTTGCGGTAGCAGTTTCAATCTACAGGCCATGCAAGAAGAAGTAATATCATCCACATTTCATAACTTATGTGCTGTTTTGCGGTAGCAGTTTCAATCTACAGGCCATGCAAGAAGAAGTATATCATCCACACATTTCATAACTTATGTGCTGTTTTGCGGTAGCAGTTTCAATCTACAGGCCATGCAAGAAGAAGTATTATCATCCACATTTCATAACTTATGTGCTGTTTTGCGGTAGCAGTTTCAATCTACAGGCCATGCAAGAAGAAGTGATATCATCCACAACATTTCATAACTTATGTGCTGTTTTGCGGTAGCAGTTTCAATCTACAGGCCATGCAAGAAGAAGTATTATCATCCACAACATTTCATAACTTATGTGCTGTTTTGCGGTAGCAGTTTCAATCTACAGGCCATGCAAGAAGAAGTAATATCATCCACATTTCATAACTTATGTGCTGTTTTGTGGTAGCAGTTTCAATCTACAGGCCATGCAAGAAGAAGTAATATCATCCACAACATTTCATAACTTATGTGCTGTTTTGCGGTAGCAGTTTCAATCTACAGGCCATGCAAGAAGAAGTGATTATCATCCACAACATTTCATAACTTATGTGCTGTTTTGCGGTAGCAGTTTCAATCTACAGGCCATGCAAGAAGAAGTGATATCATCCACAACATTTCATAACTTATGTGCTGTTTTGCGGTAGCAGTTTCAATCTACAGGCCATGCAAGAAGAAGTAATATCATCCACAACATTTCATAACTTATGTGCTGTTTTGCGGTAGCAGTTTCAATCTACAGGCCATGCAAGAAGAAGTAATATCATCCACAACATTTCATAACTTATGTGCTGTTTTGGGTAGCAGTTTCAATCTACAGGCCATGCAAGAAGAAGTAATATCATCCACAACATTTCATAACTTATGTGCTGTTTTGCGGTAGCAGTTTCAATCTACAGGCCATGCAAGAAGAAGTAATATCATCCACAACATTTCATAACTTATGTGCTGTTTTGCGGTAGCAGTTTCAATCTACAGGCCATGCAAGAAGAAGTAATATCATCCACAACATTTCATAACTTATGTGCTGTTTTGCGGTAGCAGTTTCAATCTACAGGCCATGCAAGAAGAAGTGATATCATCCACAACATTTCATAACTTATGTGCTGTTTTGCGGTAGCAGTTTCAATCTACAGGCCATGCAAGAAGAAGTGATATCATCCACAACATTTCATAACTTATGTGCTGTTTTGCGGTAGCAGTTTCAATCTACAGGCCATGCAAGAAGAAAGTAATATCATCCACAACATTTCATAACTTATGTGCTGTTTTGCGGTAGCAGTTTCAATCTACAGGCCATGCAAGAAGAAGTAATATCATCCACATTTCATAACTTATGTGCTGTTTTGCAGTAGCAGTTTCAATCTACAGGCCATGCAAGAAGAAGTAATATCATCCACATTTCATAACTTATGTGCTGTTTTGCGGTAGCAGTTTCAATCTACAGGCCATGCAAGAAGAAGTATTATCATCCACAACATTTCATAACTTATGTGCTGTTTTGCGGTAGCAGTTTCAATCTACAGGCCATGCAAGAAGAAGTAATATCATCCACAACATTTCATAACTTATGTGCTGTTTTGCGGTAGCAGTTTCAATCTACAGGCCATGCAAGAAGAAGTAATATCATCCACAACATTTCATAACTTATGTGCTGTTTTGCGGTAGCAGTTTCAATCTACAGGCCATGCAAGAAGAAGTAATATCATCCACAACATTTCATAAACTTATGTGCTGTTTTGCGGTAGCAGTTTCAATCTACAGGCCATGCAAGAAGAAGTAATATCATCCACAACATTTCATAACTTATGTGCTGTTTTGCGGTAGCAGTTTCAATCTACAGGCCATGCAAGAAGAAGTATTATCATCCACAACATTTCATAACTTATGTGCTGTTTTGCGGTAGCAGTTTCAATCTACAGGCCATGCAAGAAGAAGTAATATCATCCACAACATTTCATAACTTATGTGCTGTTTTGCGGTAGCAGTTTCAATCTACAGGCCATGCAAGAAGAAGTAATATCATCCACAACATTTCATAACTTATGTGCTGTTTTGCGGTAGCAGTTTCAATCTACAGGCCATGCAAGAAGAAGTAATATCATCACAAACATTTCATAACTTATGTGCTGTTTTGCGGTAGCAGTTTCAATCTACAGGCCATGCAAGAAGAAGTAATATCATCCACAACATTTCATAACTTATGTGCTGTTTTGCGTAGCAGTTTCAATCTACAGGCCATGCAAGAAGAAGTAATAGTATCCACAACATTTCATAAGTTATATGCTGTTTTCGCTTGTCCTCTGTGTGTGTGCACACAATTATCATTCGACGCATTGAGACTGACTACTCGCCTATTTCGCATTCTTCATTCAGAGAACGGGGCAAGAAACTGCTTGATGTTCAAACAGACAATTTAAATTCTTCTGCAAACCCATCCAGTTCTTGACTCTTCTTCTTTTAAACGTTTTAATTCAGAGCTGACTTCGGAAAAGGGTTAGCGTTCTTTCAAGCAGTTAATTATCTTCTTCAGAAAGTTGTAGATAATCTATCATTAAGCATCCATGATTGCATCAATCTTGTCTTGAATAGAAGTCTTTCCTTCACATAAAATGTTATTCGTTCGTACAATATACCATCCCCGCCATTTGAAGAAAAATGAATCGATCTACCGATGAAATAACGGTTTTCAAAATTTCAGAAACATTTCCCAAAATTGCTGCCTTAAAAAATCATTTTGGACCAGAGAAACATAATTTGTAGACTTTTGTTATTCATATATTGCGATTGATTATCATTTCATCTAATCCAGTCTCAAAATCGACTTCTTTTCCAGATCCCTTATATATTCTACTATGACATGTACCTGTTTTAGTTTACTCTTTTTTATATAAGATGTGGATATGCCTTTAATCCATAACAATACCATCTTCAAAAGTAACTAGTCTGAAATCTACAGTTAGAATGTTCTTAAAAAAACGATGTTAGTATTTTTGAAATTATGAACAGGCAAAATAATTCAGAACAGAGAATACCACTCGAAAAGCTTCCTATCCCTCACACTGATCTGAAATCCAAAGCCCAAGCGCACGTCAAAGAACTCTGTCAAGAGGAATGGAACTTGCAGACGGATAAACTATTTAAAATCCGTTCATACCTGGGAGAGTGTTTACCGAGTTCCTGAGGCGGCCGTAATGAAGCGACAGTCTTGTGCCTTTTGCATGCAGGCCACTCCTTTTACACCCATTCTTATCTGTTAAAAGATGAAGAAGCTCCGGGGTGCATTCCATGTCATGTACCACTCACAATGAAACATGTTCTTTTAGAATGTTGGGACTTGCATGATGTGAGACGTAAGCATTTTACAGCAGACTCCATGAAAACCTTGCTCAGAGATGCCCCACCTGATGTGATTCGAATTTCTGAAAGAGATTAACATTTTTCATCTGAACTAAGATTTTATGGAGGAAAGATTTTAACAAAATTTTCAGTCTGTTTTCAGAACTTTTTTTTTTTTTTTTTTTTTTTTTTAAGAGTTGGGTGAATGACTTTTTTTTTAATGACTTGAGTTGACTTCAACGCGGTGACAGCCCTGATATGGCCCTTTGCGGTCGGCTGGGCTATAAACAACATTAGCCAACCTTACCTCACCAGTGTCATGCATAATGATAGTACCATTATACAGCCGTAGTCCGCTTCTACCAATATGATCTTTAAAAGAATTAGGACTGGCATCAAGAGAGTACGATGAATCATTGGTCATTCTTGATTCGAGTTGGAATCATCGTACTTGATGTTGCTGCTGTTGGTGCAAATTTGTGTGTATGTGGAAATGGGAAGGAATAGATATGTCCCACCTGTCAGTCTCTAAGATAATTGAGCCTACTTCAAAGAAGCTTTAATAATATTAATAATAATAATAATAATAATAATAAAAGCCATCTTGTTTCGTAAAGAGCATTGCACGCGGTTTTGAATGTAATGAACTGTTACCAACACTACCAAACGCGCGCGGGAACACGCACACACACACACACACACACACACACACACACACACACACACACACACACACACACACACACACACAAGAAAAACTCATGTCATTACACACAAGCACAAGCGTGCGCGCCTGCACACACACACACACACACACACAACACACACACACACACACACACACACACCACACACACACACAACACACTGATGATTGGAAAGAATAAGAATATTTACTGCTGTGCATAAGCAAAATCAGGAGCTCCTTTTTCTTTAATGGAGATACCTAATCCCCCCCCCCCCCCCCCCCCCCCCCCACACACACACCACACCCAAAAAAAAAAAAAAAAAAAAAAAGAAATCGAAAAATGAGGTAAATAACTCTGTGATGAGTACAAATACCTCAAGGTAATCTCCCTTTTCCGTACATCTGTCAGTTGTTCCCCCTGTCACGGCCCACATTGTTTACTGCTTCTGATTAAACTGAGCCGTGAAGACTAGGCCTGGACAAGGGTGCCCCTCAACCACGTCATTCCCAGAGAAAAGGACTGGCACACAGAATGTAGTTCGAAATCAACAACTTATACTTAACTTTCACACAGACAACAACAAACGAGCAGGTCTATAGATCTGAAGCTCCCAAAGAAAGGAAAAATCCAGTGTTCTCTCATCTGAAATTGTTTACGACTGTCACTAGATGTCAAAGAGACCCATGCGAAGTTCAGGTCGAACGTTATGAATCAATGTTTTCATCTAGATGAAGTTGAGGTCCATTGCCTTCATCCAGGTGAAGCTCCGATCAACTATCTTCATCTAGGTCAAGTTGAGATCCCTTGTCTTCATCCAGGTGAAGTTCAGATCAATTATCTTCATCTAGGTCAAGTTGAGATCCTTTGTCTTGATCCAGGTGAAGTTAGGGTCAATGTTTTCATCTAGGAGAAGTTCAGGTCTATTGTCTTCATCTAGGTGAAGTTCGGGTCAACCATCTTCATCTTGGTAAAGTTGAGGTCCATTGTCTTCATCCAGATGAAGTTCAGCTCAGCTATCTTCATCTAGGTGAAGTTGAGGTCCATTGTCTTCATCCAGGTGAAGGTCAAGTCCAGTGAGTTCATCCAGGTGAAGTTCAGGTCCGCTGTCTTAATCCAGGTAAAGTATTGGTCCAGATTCTTCATCCAGGCACAGGCCCTTGATCAAGGTGAACTTCAGGTTCAGCCTCGTTCATACAATGAAGATCAGGTCTGGTGCCGTTCATCCGGATGAAGTTAAAATTAAACGTCCTTCATCCAGGTGGAGTTCAGGTCAATCGTCATTCATCCAGGTGGAGTTCAGGGCCAGTCTCATTCATCCAGGTGAAGTTCAGGGCCAGTCTCCTACATCCAGGTGAAGTTCAGGTCCAGTGCCATTCATCCAGGTGAAGTTCAGGTCCAGTGCCATTCATCCAGGTGAAGTTCAGGCCCTGGAACATTTATACAGGTGAAGTTTAGGTCCAGCGTCATTCATATAGATGAAGTTCAGGACAAGTGTCATTCATACAGGTGAAGTTTAGGTCCAGCGTCATTCATATAGATGAAGTTCAGGACAAGTGTCATTCATACAGGTGAAGTTCAGGTCCAGTGTCATTCATCCAGGTGAAGTTCAGGTCCAGTGTCATTCATCCAGGTGAAGTTCAGGTCCAGTGCCATTCATCCAGGTGAAGTTCAGGTCCAGCGTCATTCATCCAGGTGAAGTACAGGTCCAGTGTCATTTGTACAGGTGAAGTTCAGGTCCAGTGTCATTCATCCAGGTGAAGTTCATGTCCAGCGTCATTTGTACAGGTGAAGTTCAGGTCCAGTGCCATTCATCCAGGTGAAGTTCAGGTCCAGTGTCATTCATCCAGGTGAAGTTCAGGTCCAGTGTCATTCATCCAGGTGAAGTTCAGGTCCAGTGTCATTTGTACAGGTGGAGTTCAGGTCCAGTGTCATTTGTACAGGTGAAGTTCAGGTCCAGTGTCATTCATACAGTGTGTGTGTGTGTGTGTGTGTGTGTGTGTGTGTGTGTGTGTGTGTGTGTGTGTGTGTGTGTGTGCTTTTTTTTTTCTTTTTAATGAAGAAACGTTATGTGAGCCATTCACAGAATAAAATGTACTCAATGTACCTGCATGCAATTGAGAGGAGGGAGGGGAGGATGGGGGAGGGAGGGGGGGGGGGGGGCTCTACGATATCATCTACGGCAAACTTTCACCAGAGACTGTGCTAGACTCCAAGGCTGTAGGCTGATGACTGTTTTGATGTTTCCTCAAGGCTGTATGCACACGCTTGCCTAATAACCATCCCGATTCCTCAGCGGTCTGCTGTGAAGCTGTGAAGGGGAGACAGAGGAGTGGGCGGATATCACTCACTCCTGGCGGCCAGTGCAGCATTGAGGGCAAGATCCTGTCTGCTCCAGGTGCACTCTGAGGGAGCAGATAGAACGTGTGGTCTGCTCCCTCTAAGAACACCCCTGAAACGATGGGAAAACTGATGGTGGCAGTGGATTCAATGTCAGTTTCAAAGGTGTATGATCTGACAGCTGCTTCTTGGTTTTAAAAAAAAAAAAAAAAAAAAATCACGGTTGGTAAAGCACTGGGAGTCAAGTCATCATCTCAATGGAGATCTGAAAAGGGCGTGTGTCTTCCTTGATAGGCATACTGTAGCCTGTGACAGGGGAAAATCAGGTCGAAAAGGTGAGTTCCAGGGGAGAGCGCTCTTCCAAGGGTCCAAATTAAGGTGAAAATAAACAACTGAGAATATTCCCAGGGTGTCTGAGACATGCGAAGTGGACCGGAAATAGAAAATAAAAAATACAAGCCTTTGATTTAAAAAAAAAAAAAAAAAAAAAAAAAAAACAACGGTCCTGACTCAAATCCAGAGACCAGCCTATCAAACGGTAAATTCTAGAACATGGATGTCCAAGTTCCTGGACGAATGGGCATGAGGGGCACGGATGTAAGTCGCGATGAAAGGATGGGAAGGTGAGGGGGTGGGGGATGGAGGGTGGAGGCGGTCGTATGTTTGATCAGTCCGGTAAAGAACATCAGTGTTAAACTTACGGATTTTTAACATGTTTCCTGCAGCTTTTCTGACGTGCACCGTTCCAGTCTTGAATAAAAGTCGAAGTCTACTAATGCAATCCTTAAACGGTGTTTTATTTACAGATAACACGACGACACGAAGTGCTGTCAATATTGTAAACACCTCCCTGCAGCTGATGGCTGTGACTACCAGTACGGCCACTGGAACAAACCAATCAAATTATTCCCAAGCTGGTTCCAGAAACTGGTCAGTTCCAGATGGCTGCATGATGGTCAAGTTCAGTGATATAGATCTGTCCTACTGGAACAACCCTGATGGTGTGGTCAGCGCTGATGTGAGAGTGCTTGTTCAGACGGTAAGATACTACATACAGATATTGCTCTTCTTGACCGGAGTACCGACGAACGTCATCAACATGGCGGTGTTCTACAAACAGGGTCTGAAGGATCGTGTCATGCTGTGTCTGTTCTTCCTGGCCTTCACTGACGGAATGTATCTGACTTTGCTCACAGTGTCCCAGGTGGAGGAACTGTATAATCTGTTTTTCTCAAGAGAAGGGGTAGGTTCTTTCCTGATGTTTGTGATCAACAATAACTTATTAGTTCTGATTGGTGTCTTTTATGCTTCCCCCATCCTGTCCGCCATAATTGCTATTGAGAGATGCCTTTGCGTGTTCAGTCCATTGACATTCCAAACCCTGCTTCCCACTAGGACCATGGCAATTATCATCTTTGTGGTTTATGCCTTAGTGTACGCTGTTTCATTCGGAATGTATGTCCGCTATCGTATAGAATGTATGTATGATCCTGTACATGATATCC
Source organism: Conus canariensis (assembly GCA_033310375.1). Classification (NCBI taxonomy): domain Eukaryota; kingdom Metazoa; phylum Mollusca; class Gastropoda; order Neogastropoda; family Conidae; genus Conus; species Conus canariensis. The sequence goes on from CM065739.1 coordinate 52,206,875, forward strand.
GCATGCAGGCATCAGTCCCAGGGAAATTTTACCGAGCTAACAAGAAGTTTGTTGATATCGTGGAAAGTATAGTGCTTTCGGTAGGAGTTCTTGGAGGATCGATGGTGGTGGTGCTGATCACAACGATACTGACCATCATGAAGCTTCGTCATCTCAAGAAATGGCGGTCAGAGGCGTCTTCCTCTTTCTCATCACGTGACGTAGCTCTGACAAAGATGCTGGTGGCTAGCTCCATCTTGTTCATCATCTGCATTCTGCCTAAAGCTGTCTTCAACTTTGGTCGGCTGTTTTTCCCTGAAGTGGCGTATGGGCAGCTCGAGCATAACTTGTTTCTCTGTGGTGCCTGGATCACTGAAGCGTGCCTTTTCGTCAAGCCTTGTGTCACATCTTTGTGTATTACGCCATGGGTTCCCGCTACAGGGAAACGTTCTGGGATGTGTTCAGGAGAAAGGGGAAGTAACAGATGTCTGGAGACAGGGATGGCGGTCTCTCTGTCTTCGAATGAGACCAAGTGAAATGCGTCTAAGAATTCGTGTGGATCAGGACATCGTTCACACTCTGCAGCCCCCCCCCCCCCCCCCCCCCCCCCCCAAACATGCAAAGACACATGAGGTTGGATTTGATTTTTTTTTAATGAACGAGATAAACGGGAATGGTAGTGAAACAACATTTGAACATTTGTGGTGGATGGCTTGCTGATAAGTAAAACCTTTAAGCGCCGGTGTTTTCAGTGATCATTTTTGAAACATTGTTTTTCTGTTTAATGGAGGGTCTAACCTCTTGTATTTTGTGGATCTTTGGTAGCATATCGCTTTCTCTTATCGTTTCTAACCTGTTTGAGTGCGTGCGTGAGTGCGTTTGTAAAGCCAAACTGCTAGACGACTGTGTCCAGAAGAAGCAATAAACAATGTCTCATGCACCAGGACTATGATTTTACCAAATCAGGTTCGCAGTGGTAAATCAGTAAAGCCACACACACTGCCAATTGCAGCAACAGTCACACAATTCTGTTATCACACAAAATTTTCGGCCCCCAAAATCAATTGATATCTGTCCTGGGGCCAGGTCTATGTCGCGTTCGTAAATCTTCGTAACTGTTCTTGTAACATCGTTCGTAGGCCAAAAATCCATGTAGCAAAGAATGTTTTCGTAAATCAGTTAATCTGGTTTCACGTCACGCCTACGAACATGCTCTTTGCTGTGTGGGGCACAAGCGCGTGATTTCCCGCTTCTTCTGGAAATTACCAAACACATGTGATGGAAATGGCAGCAAGTGACAGCAAGGAATTCCGTACCACAAACAATTAACTCGTACAAACACACACACACACACACACGCACGCACGCACGCACGCACGCACGCACGCACGCACGCACGCACGCACGCACGCACGCACACACACACTCACTCACTCACTCTCATTTGTCTGTATTCGAGCATTTTCATATAATTTCTTTCCTGTGCTGTCTTAGCATCTTTCCTGTGCTGTTCCCACAATCACGCACTGCGACCTTCATGCCTACGTTTCTGACTCTAATTTCTGGGGCAACTTAAGTGTGTCTCAAAGCATGGCATAAACAATGTTGGCGCCATTCCTTCCTGCAAGGAAGGATCAGTTTTCATCACTGGTAAGGGCATCACATAAAGCAAAACATGGACAAGAAGACCAACAGAAGCAGAAGACTGCGGGTAGAGAATTGAGAAACTGCATGGTAATGCCCTGAAGAATAACCCATGGCAGCAAAGAGCATTGTTGCCGATTATTGCTGGCTGAGAGAGGGGAGCAAGCTAAACGCTTCACTCTGTTGGTCTTTCTGCTGTTCCTCGAGAGGCAGCACACCTGCTGCTTCCCTGCATGTCAAATCAGAGTTTCCCAACTCAGTCTGACAATTGGGCGTGCAGTGAAATAAATAAATAAATTTTGTTTTAAAATACACACACACAAAAAAAACAAAACAGTTTGTTGCTCGCTGGCAGAATGCTCCTAACCGGTTGGGACACCTGCCCACTACATCACCTCACACAACAGCCACACTGACACCTGGGTCCACTTCACTGATGGCAATAGAGGAGGAAGTCACTTAAAGCACTGAAGCAAAGAGATCACTGTTCAACCCCTCTCTTGGAGATCTCCTCCTCCGGACCCGATGCTCCACGGACAGGTGGGCTGCTCCCTCGTGGGCATGTGTAGCAACACGTCTAAGACATCCCTCGCGATGGGCAAGAGCACCTCTGCTGGCTCACTTTAAGCTGAGCAAACGAACGTCTGGAAGAAATTAAACCTTGTATTGGGGATCAATAATGTGTTCACACATGTTTGTCCGTGGTCAGTGAGAGTCATGAGGAGGTAAGAGTATGTGTGTGTGTGTGTTGTGTGTGTGTGTGTGTGTGTGTGTGTGTTTTGTGTGTGTGTGTGTGTGTTGTTTGTGTGTGTGGTGTGTGTGTGTGTGTGTTGTGTGTGTGTGTGTGTGTGTGTGTGTATGGGAGGGGGGGGGGGGGGGGCGTTACCACTCGTCGTCAGTCCATGTGTAGGAATGGGGTTTATGGAGAGATTGTAAGTCCCATATGACATTTATGCTAGCTTTATAAATGTCCCTGGTTAAAAAAAAAAAAAATGTATATATACAGATAGATAGATAAGGTACGGATCCTATAGTCATTTCTGGTTGTAGGGGCAGTGAGTCAATCATCATGTATTTCGAACCACGAAATAGTGATACGAACAAAACAAAACGAGACAAGATAAGTCAAAGAGCGAGCGCAATGAGTAGGTGCGTTGAGTGTCCACTACCCGCCCCCTGAAATTCCCGCACTGGCACTGGCGCGTCTCGACTTGCCTACAGATTTCCCTTAGCCTGCCAGGGAATTTAGCCAAGAACCTGAACTCATTTCCCAAGGAATTTTTAGAGAAAATCAGATAGTTGCCGAAAAAAAAAAAAATTTTGGGCTCAAATCTGATCTAACATTCCTAAAAAGTATATATACTCTGAAAGGAAAATGAATGGACAATACAGGGGAAAAAAAATGTTTTATTGTATTTTCTGTGAGTTTTTGACCAGTAGAATTTTTTTTTAAATAAATGTTTGAAAACACAGAATATATTTTCTGTTTTAGTTATCATTCTTTGTTGTTGCTAGGTAAGTAAAGTTAGTTACTTGTGTACAAAAATGTGTCAGTTGAACAAAAACAATCTTAGAATAACGTAAACATGATAAAATAGCTTACCCTGCTTGATATGAAAATATTGCCCTTTTTTGAAAGAACCGTAAGATCCACTTTCTTCAGGAAAACAGTAGTTCACACAACAAAGAGTCTGAGAAGCTTGGTGATGGGAATAAAACATTAGCACAGTCCTTATTTCACTCAGTTCTGTGCAGGAACACACGGGAACTTGGCAGTGTCTTCACTGAACGGTAAAACTTGCTTTTGAAATGATGGCTGCAGTAAGTAATCCACACTGAAAACAATCTCTAAAAGTGTTTCCTTCCAGTAAAAAAAAAAAATAAAATAATAATAATAATAGCAGTTTATTTTCACATAAGTTCTATGCAGGAAAATACAGGATCTTGACTAAGTGGAAATTCCATTAAAAAAATTTAAAAAATAAAATAAAATAAAATAAGAACAACACAACAAAAAATACTGATATGATACTAAAACGCTTCTCTGGTGGCGAACTTGAAGCGCAGCTTGGTGTGCCAGATTTCAAAACGGGGGATAACACGCACGCACGCACCGCTCATGTATACACACTTTCTCATAAACACACACACACACACACACACACACACACACACACACACACACACACACACACACGCTCTCTCTCTCTCTCTCTCACTCTCATGAACACGCACGCACGCACGCACGCACGCACGCACGCACGCACACACACACACACACACACACACACACACACACTTTTTCTGCTACTAAGACACAATGCATTCACTGCCATAATTTTCGACAGTTCTTTGCTCATACTGACATCCAAATAGGGACATCTCTCATTCCCGCTCCCACCCCAGTTTTTCAGGTGTGACTATAAGCCGAGGTCTCCTGCGTCGACCCAAGCGTAAAAAAAAAAAAAAAAAAATCTTGCACGTACCTAAATCCCATTACATCTTTCGAGAGGTGTATGCCATTGTGTACCGGCAGATAGGATGAACACACATATAAACACATAATAATAAGTGTCCACCATATGTTGAAGCTGGCTGCCTGAAAAGTAAGAAATTTCGCTTAGTCCAACAGTTCACCAAGGACAACCATGAGTATAACAAAGGAAAGTGTGTGTGTGTGTGTGTGTGTGTGTGTGTGTGTGTGTGTGTGTGTGTGTTATCGGTAGTCGTGGGGTTTTGATTCGTTTCTCAGTGACTGATGTAATGAGAAACCAGTGCCTTTATATTGTTATTTGATTTTTGTTCTGTACCATTTATTACTATCAGTGGTTCAAAATGTGAGCACACTGACAGACGCACGTCTCATCGTCTGTAAGTAAGGTCGTTTCCATTAATTCGACCTTTTTTTTTTTTTTTTTTTTGTGGCATCAGTTCTCGGATCAATGAGAGCACCTAAGGTGGTGATTTTTTTTTCTTTGTTTTTTCTTTTTTTTTTAATTTTTTTTTTCTTTTTTTCTTCCCTAAGGCCAAAATCCACCTCTTCATTTTTTGGTGCATCACACTGTCCTCTTCATCTGCCAAAAAAACAAAAAAGCGGAAAAAAAAAACAAAAACAATTTCCACTACTAGGTTTTTTTTTTCTCTTTTTTTTTTTTTTCTTTCCCAGCCAATCTCTTACACACCATGCATAGTCTGTATGTTCTCTTATAAATGGACATATTTTTGCTGATTTTAGTGTTTTGGCAATTGATACAAAGTGTCTGGGTTTGTTAATGTACTAATGTGTGGTGTACTGGCACACTCACTCTGATAAAGTGTTGCATTATACGGAAACGGAACCAACATAGATGAAACAAAGGACTTAATTATTTTTAGTTTTTCATTTTGTTTTACACATACACCTGCACACATACTCTCGCCCCCCCCCCCTCCCTCCCCCTCTTCCCTCTCTCTCAAATATGCTAACAATGGTAGAAACCTGTTAAATACACGACACGATACCAAAGCAAAAACTATGCATAAGCAACCAATTCTGTATACACACATGCCTGAAAGGATGTCGTCGGTCCCTATTGCCCGTCTCCCTCTTCTTCCCCCTACCCAAGCGCGTGAGCGCACTTCACAACACACCACCACCATCACCATCCACCCACTCCAACACCCATCCATCCCCACCTCCACCCCCCACATCCACCCCCACCCCCACAAGCAGAGAGAGAGAGAGAGAGAGAGAGAGAGAGAGAGAGAGAGAGAGAGAGAAGGAAAAAAAAAAAAAGGAGAGAGAGTGAGATAGACAGACAGACAGACAGTTAGGCAGACAAACAGACAGACAGGCGGACAGAGACGGCGTCTTTTAAATGGATTTAGGGATTTACTTTGTTACATATCGTCTCACCAGTTGTCTCTTCCCCGATGAGGCCAATCCTATAATGAAAAGAAATCATGCATGAACCCCTCATATTCCACATTCCCCACGTGCAACAGTCTTACACATACGAAAACGAAATAGTGCAAGAAAGTACGGAGGAGTGGAGAACGAAAAGGCATATTTACCTTGGGGTCACTTTCTTTATGAAAGAAACGTCACCAAGACTGTGTTGTATGTGTGCGTGCGTGTATATGTGTGTGTACCTGTAGGTGTGTGTGTGTTACAGTGCATGTGCGCGCACGCAAAATGCACAAACACGTGCATGTTTTTGTAACTGAGTGTATGTCTCTCTCTCCCTCTCCCTCCCCCCTCCCCCCCCCCCCCCATCCCTCCCTCTTCGTGCGCGCGTGCGCGTGCGTGCGTGCGTGTGTAAGAGTGAATGCATGCATGAAATCTCTTTATATTTTCCTCAGTTGCAACTGATTTTCGAATATGACTGAAATTGGCAGCCTAGATTCCGTTTTTTTATAAATACTTATACACATCTTTGCAGTAATCACAACATGGTTTATTTTCAGTAGTATATGTCTGTCAAGATTTTCTTGTCTAAGAATTCCAAAGAGCACAGTTTCTTCAGAAAACACAATTCTTGTGTTGTATACAGCTAATATGTATTGACTGACAAATTTCCAAAACGAATTAACCTTATGACAGTGAAAAAAGAAATGTTCAATGTAATCAATTTCATCATTGCAATATGAACAATTTCGATTATCCCTAACTTTCATTTTGCATAGCATTATATTAGTCGGGTATATATTTTGTAAAATTTTCCATTGTAAAACTCTCAATCTGGTTTCTTTTGTGCACAAGCGGGGTATCTTCCATACATTTTCATTTAACTCCAGTCCATATTTATTAGACCAAAAACGGGCTGCACATGGTTCCGTGTAACTGAGGGAACACAAAGTCACACGGAAATCCTTGCAAGATATATGCTTTTTGTTACAGAAAAGAGGTGGTTCTGAAAAATCTATATCATATCTATCTTGTTCACTAACCCTAGTATTAAAACTATGTGTGGCCGCTGACACTACATTATACTCTAAGATCCTTGCAGGGGAGGTTCCTATCTTGTTAACTACGTCCTGGTATGAAAGCATTCTATTTGTACCATACATGTCACTAACATTTAGTATTTTGCCCTTTATCCAGTCAGGGAAGAAAAGGACATTTCCTCGATATTTTATGTATTGGTTATTCCACAGTAAAGAGGGAAAGGGTGAGACATCTTCATGTTTATTAAGATCTAGCCATGTTTTCAGAGTAATTTTCCAAAAATGTGAATGTATCTTGTCTAAACCTTTGAAAAGTGCGCTTTTAGTATTTGCATAAAAACACGTGACATTCTCACCAAAGGGTAGAAATATTTTTCTCGGAATTATAGTCCACCTTTCATTGTTTGTGGCCTTACAAATTTCTACAACCCATGACAGGAGAAAAGCAGATTGCATCTGTCTTAAATTTATCATTTTCAATCCTCCTTTTTCATATTCACTGCACATTACGCTTCTTTTAACTTTTTCAAATGCCTTTCGATTACAATGTTTTTTTACGCCAGAGAAATCTAAAAAGCATGTGATTTATATCTGATAAGATCTTATCAGGAATAACAAATGTTTGCATAACATAGACCATTTGTGAAATAAGAAATGTTTTAATAATATGTATTTTACCCATTATACTAAGATCTCTTTTTTCCCAGGCGTGAATAATTCTCTGAATAGTTTCTATTCTTTGCAACCAATTGTCCTCAACTAAAGATGCTGGTTTATCATTCTCATAATAAATACCCAGAATCTTTAGTTTATTTTTCCACGTAAAGCCATAAAAACTGTCTGCACTATGTTTTCTACTACCTAGCCACATAGCTGCTGATTTATTTTTATTTATAACCAAACCAGAAAACAAAGAAAAATCATTGAGTATATCTAATGCTTGCATCATGTCATGCTGATCTGTCAAAAATAAAGTAACATCATCTGCATAAAGCGCAATTTTGATTACATTAACAAGCGTATCTCTTGAACCCCCTAAATCAATTCCTCTAATGTTTCTACAGTCTCTTATCTTTATTGCTAACAATTCTATAGCCAACACAAATACTAAGGGAGAAAAAGGACATCCTTGTCGGATTCCTGTTTCAACCGCAAAATACTCGGATATCCAGCCACTATACAAAACACAACTACGAGTATCAGTGATTAATACTTGAAACCATCTAATGAATTCTTCACCAAACCCATACTTTTTGAGAGCTGTTACCATGAAGTCTTTAGATATACTATCAAAAGCTTGTGTATAATCAATACTTAAAAGCAAACCAGGAATATTTTCTACTTTTAGATGATCAATGACATCATCAATTAGTCTCAATAGCGTAGCTGCTCGACGTCCTTTTATATACCCAACCTGATCTTCACTTACTAAATCTCTAATTACTTGACATAAACGATTTGCCAAACATTTAGACAAAAGCTTATAATCGCTATTCGTTAACGAAATTGGTCTCCAGTTTTTTAAAACATTTCTAGGTAGATCTTTGCCTTTGTGAATTAGTGTAATGACTGCTTTTCTCTGAGAAGGAGAAAGCGTCCCTTTTTCAAATGCAGAGTTAAGTGATGATGTTAACAAACTTTTTATATGACACCAAAATACTTTTAAAAATTCTGTTGTAAGCCCATCACTTCCTGGCGAAGAACCATTTTTGAGGGCTTTAAGAGCCATTAGCAGTTCATTCTCTGTCAAATTGCCTTCACAACTATCCTTCTGAGAGTCAGAAAGCTGTGGTACTGAGGTATCAGATATAAAGTTATCTACCATTTGTTCCATGTTTCCTGCTCTTACCTTTTTCTTGTACAACTTCGAATAATAGTCTTGCTGCATTTTCATTATTTCAGACTGTTGTGTAATTGATCTACCATTTTCATCACGAAGTTCTTCTATTATCTTTGAATTTGCTCTTGATTTTTCCAAGTTTAGAAAATATTTTGTGTTCTTTTCACCCTCTTCAATCCATTTCATTCTAGATCTTACCTGCGCTGCACATGCTTTATAAGTTTCCAATAATTCTAATTCTTGCATTAAGTGCTGTCGCTGATTTTGATAATGAATATTATTAGGGTTTTTTGCAATCTTAATATCTATGTCATTTAACTTACATTGTATTTCTACTAACTTATTCCTTCTGTCGATGCTCTTACCTTTAGCATAAATTATTGTAAAACTCTTAATCTTCATTTTTAGGACTTCCCATTCCATTTGAAAATCGACGTTTTCGTCCATATGAGATACATAATCATCTATCAAACTATTCATCTGTGTGACATAGTTTAAGTCATTCAACAATGAGTTGTTGAACTTCCACAGCCCAGGTCCCCTCTCAAAGCTTGAGAATTTCAGTTTGATGGAGCAACCTCTGTGATCTGTGAATGGGATAGAATGAATATTACAGTCTATTGTTTTGTCAAACAAATTATCATTTGATATAAAATAATCCAATCGACGTGCAATAAAAGGAGAAGTTTTATGCCATGTAAATTCCTTGTCATCTGGATGAAACAGTCTCCAGGTATCATACAGGTTATGGTTTCTTATTAAATCATTGAATTTCTTTACTGTGCCCTCTGCATGTTTTTCTCCAGAGATGATATCTGAATCGTTATCTAATACGCAGTTGAAATCCCCCCCAATTAACAAATGCTCTGACTCAACATTTGAGATAACATCTCCCAGTTCATCAAAGAAAGTATTCTTTTCATTGTCATTATTTGGAGCATATACATTCACAATGACCACTTTTTTGTGCTGAATTTCTATTTCAATGGCCAAAATTCGTCTTGAATTGTATACTATCTTGTAATTATCAACCACATTGTGCCGAAATAACACAACTTGACCACAACTATGTGAAGTATAATAATTCACCTTTGCCCCATTCTTTTTTCCATTGCCCATAAACATCATCAGTGATATGTGTTTCTTGCAAGCAAATGACATCATACTTTTTCTCTTTCAAGTATTTAAATATTGATTTTCTTTTCCAACACGAGCGCAAGCCCCGTGAATTTAATGAAAAAACAGTCAATCCAGAATCACAAGCCATAAGGAAAGTCCGTAATCCAAGCCATTTTCAAATCCAAACGCAAACCCGTAAACAAAGTCCGTGTAACGCGCGTAAGCCGTCTCCGTCAGGTCAAACCGTCACACTCGGTGAAGATTCACCCACCATCTCCCCCACCTTTACTTTGCCCACTCGACACGGAACGGTCAGGTGAGGGCCGCGAACAGGTGAGCATTTTAGCCTTTGGCCCGTCACGCCGCTGGCTAGGTGAATCCTCGTCACCTGACCTCTGTCGCTTGCCACCGGTGCTGCGTGAACGCTGGTCCTTCCCACGCGCACCGTATTGCCGGATATTTTTCCGCGGCGAAGGTGTAGACGAATCTTTGCCCTTGTCAATTTTATCAGTTTGAGTTTCGGGAACCACATCTGTTAGAGAGTCTTCAAAAACATCTTCCCCATCCTCAAACAAATTTGCCCCTACCTGAACGTCTCCTGACTGCTGGTTCTCATCCGTGAGCCTTACCTCTTCTGTATGCTCAATCTGAGCACATGCCTCTGCTTCAGAGATAGGTCCACTCACCTGGGGGTCAGGGAAAGTGCCACAGGCCGGATCACCACGCTTGTGGCCACTCTGCAGGCAGTCCCTGCAAGTCACCAGATTTTGACACTGGTGTCGGTGGTGTCCTGACTGCAGGCAGTTAGAGCACACAGGGCTCCGTGACACCTTGGGCTGCTCCTTGTGGTAGAGGCGAGCAGTGAAACTACCCACCTTTACAAACCTGTCCAATGGTACTAATGGAAGGTTAATGAACACGAAGCGTCGACCTGTAACAAAACGGGTTAGCTTTCCGTCTCTGTCCCTAATTTTCTCCATTAGGAGAGAAGATCTAAGAACACATCCCAGTCTGACAAGGGCACTCTCTATATCGTCATTCGATACTGAGACTGGAAGATCTGAAATAAACAGTTTCGTAACGGGAACTTCAACACCATTGCTCCCTCTCAAAATGAATGGATTCTTGTCAAAAAGAGACACAGTACATCCATTTATAACAATCCCCTCAATCAAAAGTTGAGTCCTAGCAGCTCGAGTCAAGGGGTAGATCCTCCAGAGACCTTTGATGCACTGAGCACCATATACTGTTTCCTTGCCGCACACTCTTTCGGCAGCCAGACAAACGTCTAAATCAGAAAAACTATCTTCACTTGAGTTCATAGTCTTATCAACAAAAGGTAAGTCTTTATGCTTGAAAAAAAACAGGCTCCACTCGCTGTGAGACAGCCATTTTAGAAAAAAGAAAAGAAAAAGAAAAGAAGAAGAAGAAAAAAAAAACCCACACAAAAACAAAACGAAGGAGGGGGCTGAAAGGGGGGGGGGGGGGGGACAAAAGAAGAAAATGGCTGAATTCGTTGGGTTGGAGTTACATTTTTCAGCACAAGCTGCACGTGCAAATGGAAAAGCAAAACACAAACCTGTTCAAGGCGTACCCAATGAAGAAAAAAAAACAAACAAAAAAAACAAAAAAAACACGCGCACACACACAAAAGCGTCGGAATCAACAAAACACCAAAATACAAAATTCACCAAAACTAGAAAATCCCACCACCAATCACCACCAAACTTCACATCCTGCAAGACTGTGGCATCAGCTAGGCAGCACACCCTATAAAAGCGCACTAGACGCAACACTGCCAAGAAAATTAGAAGGCAAACACAGAGCTCGCAAAAACACGTCCTCTCGACATCGAGTGAACATCTCTCTCTGCCATTAATTCGACCTGTGTAGGCTACAAACATCAGATACTAGGCTAAACGACTTAAAATAGATGTAAAGAATTACCTTAATTAATTGAATTAACATTGAATGCGAATTTTGGAATTATAAAATGTGGTTCTCTAGAAAGAGAGAGAGAGAGAGAGAGAGAGAGAGAGAGAGAGATTTGTTATAAGAGCATGTTAAATCTGTGAAATGTATCTCACTAAAACAAAATCACATAGAAGAAATCGGGGGGGGGGGGGGGGGGAGGAGGGACTGACTGGATAATCGTTCGGGTTTGTTGTAGTGCAGTTCTGATAATTTTTTTTGGCATTATAACGTGGAACGTCAGCTAAGAAAGTCCAAAGTGGGCGGCGAAGTAACAGTGTTGTCTGTGTTGCCGCAATTTCGGCGCTTGACCAATCACAATGCCAGTTTCATAACGACTTCCAGAATTTGTGTAGGCCTACACCTGGGATAGCATCAGTTTAACGTCACTTCCGTCTTGTTTGCTGGAGTGGTAGCGTTTCAGTTTTCGGGTTTGTGGCGGGTGTGTTGCCGTGTGTTTTGGGAGGCCTTCCAGCGTTTTGTTCTGCCAGTGCCAGCGTTTGCTTCTGCCTAGCAGTTCCCAGTGCCTGTTTTTTGGTGGTTCTGCTGCTGGTCGTGTTCTTGGTTCCGCTGTTGGCCTTTGGTCAAGGGCCCACTTGCCCTGCCTCCCTGCTTTTCTTGCGCCCAAGTCAGTACTAGATCTAGAAACTTAGAAAAATGTTGCCATGTGATGTTTGTTACTGAGATATTTCAACATTTTTTTATTCGTTAATGAAACGTGACTGCTTTGCTGTTGTTGGGAATCGAGCCATTGCTGACGGTTAGTCAGAATCCGATTCTTTTTAGTGGCCGGCAGCTGGTCGTGGTGCTTTAAAAATAAAACATGGCGGGTGCCTAGTACGTAATTCTTTTCGATCATTCACCATTGATCTATACTCGGCGAAGAATCTGACTGATGAAAAAAATGCTTTCGGTTTCACCGTTAAATATTTCATTGGGAATAGGGTCAATAATGGACATTGTAGTGAATGATGTAGAATTGTTTGCCAGAACTAATTTTCCCCCTATCAGCAAATTCGGCATATCAGTTGGGATGAGCAAAATTTATCTGCATCCACGCTATTTCAAATTCCCTTGAAATGACCCACATGTCTTGAGGGCTGGCTGGAGGATGCAAAGCATATAGAGATCAGGTGTTTGGGCATCAGGTCAGGGATATATTATAATCAAGTTGGTTCAGCGACGTACACAGCCAGATCCAGATCCAGAAATGCACATAGAGATCAGGGACACCTTTTTCATATTCATTCCCAGGCCTTGACTTAACAATAACGTTCATTCATGTGTTGAATTTCAGTTCACACCAGGTGAAAATCTAAATTGTAAAATGGTTTTAGTACGGATTTGATACTGTGGTCCAGTTTTGATATCAAAGCTGGGTTTGATATTGTAAAAAAAACATTGTATTGAGATATAATTTATCAAATAAAGTTTCAACACAAAGCTTTTTAAACTGTCTAACAGTTGTCCAATGCTTTTTGTGTGTGTGTGTGTGTGTGTGTGTGTGTGTGTCTGCGTGTCTGCATCCAGTTTGACTTAGTGTCCAGTTTATTAGTTTAATACTTAGTGTTTTTGTTGAGTGTATTACAATATGGCACTGCATGTGAACTGAATGCAAATGTTATAGGCTGCATGTTCAGTGATAATGATTTGAAAAGGTCGCTGTGAAAACTGATCTAATATGAGTTTGCTTTTTGTGTGAAATTACAAATCAGCAATTACAAATCTAACTCCCATTGTTATGAAGCTTATATAATAAGATATATAATCGTTTGAATATCAGTTGGCATAATTTGCATTTACCGTTATTTTACCAGTTCAGATGATGGAAAATGGACAAAATTTTGGCCTCTGGAGGGCTTACTGAGTACCACATAGCTATTTGTTAGCAGTGGGAAAGTAGACCATTGCCTTCTTAGTTCTTACTAAGCTTATGATCATGTTTGACCTAGTTAAGATGGCCGTTGGAGATTTTGCTCTATTGACCTTAAAGGTCACAATCACTATTGCTGCATCAGTGTGAGGTTTGGTTTTAAATCGGTGCATGGTTCTTCTTGCAGGCCTTGGTCTTGGGTCTGTGTCTGGTGTCTGGTCCCGGCCTTGTTTCTTCAGGCTGTTGGCTGTTCTGGTGTCTGGTCCTGACCTTGTTTCTTCAGGCTGCTGGCTGTTCTGGTGTCTGGTCCTCACCTTGTTTCTTCAGGCTGTTGGCTGTTCTGGTGCTGCTTGTTGCTGCCAGCCTAGTTCTCTGCTCTTCAGTTTGCTTCTGGACAGCAGGTTAGTGATCGTGTTTTGGTTGAATGTTTACTTGTGTTAGATTTAATTGCTCTCTAAACTTACTTGATCGCTGGCTATGTCTTTCCATATTCACTAAACACAGAAACAGATAACAAACAAGAAAGTTTACTCCGAATACTTTTGAAGCAGTATCACACAAAACTAAAAACTGAGAAAAAAATTCTTTCAAGTGACTTGCTTTTATGGTTATATAAATGCAGTACAGAATTTTATTTCAATTTTTTTTTCTCCCTGTTTTACTGCAACTTGTCAGATTGACTGTGTACTTGTGGTAGTGACAGTATAGACTTGTCAGTATCAATATTTATCATGTTAAGTTGACTTGCTGCAATTTCCAACTTGTGAAATGTTTGTTTTAATGGTAACCCAGCTAAGCCGGGTGACCTACTCGTTTTTGAGTGAACCAGTATTTTAGGAAGAAAAAGTCAGTGGTCCACACCATCATTGTTAGACTTGACCCATAGAATGTGCTTGAGCTGGGTGTTGTGGGCAAATTCAAGTGAAAGATTTAATGGCATTGAAATTGGATGTGACTGTAAAACATATCCCACAGTCATACTGGTCATTCCTTGAAATGATCGGTGGTGGAGTGCGAGACTGAAAACAAAGAAGTGCCCATTTACCCAACTCTTATCATCCCATTCCCCGAAGAGAAAGAAAATTACTGAAAATAGTTCACACAGAGAGAAGTTGTGACCAGTACAGCAGGCGACAGAATGACTAAAGTACAGATTTTTTTTTTCCAGTTGAAAGCACTTATTAGTATCAAATGGCGAAGAAAATTACAAGCAACATGGACTCTGGGCTTGGGACTACGGAAAGGGCTGTGTTGCAAGCAACATGCACTCTGCGCTTGGGACTATGGAAATGGCTGTGTTGCAATTTAGTCACGAGACAAGAAAAGTACTGAGAGAAGAGTGCAGCATGGGGCTTAGCGTTTTGACCCATCTGACATCATTTGGTAAGAATCGGTTTCAAAGGTATTTCATGCCTGAACTCATTTCATGACATACTTTAGTGTGGCGAAATAGTAAATATCTACATTTCTTGCATTTTGAGCCAGTGCCTTGCAGACTTGAAGTGAGAAAAACTGGTTTTAGATTACTGGCATGATTGCAATTTTGTTTAGGATTAGCTTGTTCTGTTACCTGTAACGACTTGACGCAATATTGAAGATTGAACGAAACAGGGACCAGAAACCCAATGGGCAGATCTAATTATTAGTTCATTTTTTATACCAGCTGAGGAGTAAGCGGATGCAGTGCTAGGGGTTGTATCTTGCTGTGGGTATTTTATCATGTGACATAGGTCTACTCTAAAAGATGTGCTTTGAATCAATCATTGCTGTAAATTGTGAGCTTCTTTGCAAAATGGTGACTGCCCTGGAAACTGTGCCTGTGACAAAGCCCTGTGTCAAACTTCATTCTAGTACTGTTAGAAGAAAAAAAATGACCTACCCTACCTTTTCTGCACATGTTGCTGGAGACAAATTGTATTTTTGGTCTAATGACAATCAAGTTCAAAACACTGCTGATTCATTCTCATACTGCTTCAAAAGGAAATCAGAGTAGACATTGTCTTTTTAACATGTGTCCAAACTTTCTTTTTTTCCTGTCGGCATTGACACACAGCCATACATGAGTGCCTTGAGTACTTGCTCTTTCTCTTCCTCCTCCGTGCATGCTGTCTCCTCTTCTCAACCCCACTGCCCACCTCTTCTTGCACTTGCTCCCTCTTTGTTTTATTTATTGTCTGTCGCCGTGATTTGTTTTATTTATGTGTCTTCTCCTCAGTCTTTCAGCGTGCTTTTTTTTTTTTTTTTTTTACAGTGTCTGTTTTCAGTTGTAACACATAGGCTCCCCTTCCAGTTCGTTTGTGAATTACACATTAAGAGAAATTGTGCAGAATCAGAATGTTTCTAAATGTTAGACTGATGGTAGAAACACACAACAAAATGATGTGTACATTAACGCATTCAGCATTATGTGCAAAGATTTTGACATGCTATTGCAAGAGCTTGAAACTAGACCAAAATTCAGTGCACTCACTTTGAACGTTTCCGTCTCAGTAAAATACGTAGCAACAGACTGTATTTTGTCATAAGTATTCTTCTGCATATACTATCAGTACTAAACAAAGTTATGTTAAGAAAACTCACACATTTTTAAGGAAAGAAAATTAAAAAAGAAGCAAACATGTACATTTGCATGAAATGAACTTTATCGTCAAACAGTTACGCTTCACTGACTCACCATTGACCAGCACATCCAGTTTTTTTTTGTTGTTTTTTTTTAAGTCATTATGAGAAGTTGTTCCTTGGCAAAATATGATGGCTTGCTGATTTGTTAAAACCGATGTATAAAGTCAGCTACAATGTCCAAAAGATGAAATGCTTTCATCTCCAGACATCAGCTTTCAGCTTGAGGTGATAGCAAGATTTTTTGTTTAGTTTATGTCCTCTAAACAGTTCAAGCTGAGGTACAAACACCCTTTAAGAAAACTGTCAAAGGGTAAGCTACTCCTTGAAAACAAAATGACGGGAGCACTGCCAAAAGTTTGATTCAGGCAACTGTACATATGTATGTCTAATTCCACCGCTGCCACCATGCAGTGATGTGGTCTTTAATACAAACAAAACAGAGGTAAAATTTTGTGGTCTGGTTCCTATTCCTGTGGGTAGTGGGCGATAAGATGTAGGAAAAAAGGTGTGATGCCAGAAAAGTTGAGGTTGACCAAAGTCGGCATGATAAATCACATTGTATCGCGACTACCTCTATGTCTCAGTACATTACACTAAGTTCAGGAAGTGAGAAATTCCAGAAATTTGGCACAGCACCAAGTTCCGTAACCTGTTGGTGATTTACCATGTTATATGGCTTACCTTTTGCCCTCTGCTATTTTCTGTATTTTGACTTGTCTTTGTCCTTTACTGTTTTACTGTATTTTTAAGTTATCATTTGATTTACCGTTGTCATTTTGCAGTATCGCGTGCCCTGTATATTTTGCCAAAAAGTGGTTTGTTGTTTGTGCTTTACCATTGTGTCATATCGAGGTATGATTTTTGCCCTTGGCAGTATTATGGCTTGTAATCTGTCGTATACAGTTTTGCTGTAATGTGACTCGTCACATGTCAAGTTTTTGCGTAGTATGGGTTGTCTCTTGTCATGGGCGGCTTTGCTGTATCATGGCTTGTCATTTGTTCTCTACTGTTTTGCCATATGATTCACCCATTGACTCGTTTGCCTTTTACCATATTTTGTTTGTCATTTACCGTCTTTTTTTTTTCTTTCTTTTTTTTTGTCATTTACCATCTTTGCTTTTTGCCATAGTATGCACTTGACATGTAATCTGTTTTTATGGCATAATGGCCAGTCATGTGCCCATTGCATTCATTCGTGCAGTGTTACAGTAAAAGGACAATGAATGTTCAAGACATCTGCCGCTGTACTTTGTTACTTCATTATTTGTCTGTTTCCCAGTGTTATGTTAGTATGTGTTTGCCCTATCATGGTTGTTCATAATGTGTCATTTTGTCCTGTCACATCTTGTTTGCCCTGAGCCTTTGTGCTCTCAGTTTTATCTTGGCTTGTTCATCCTTGTTGTTTTATACTGTCACACCTCTGTGTGTGTGTTGTTTCATTTTACCACAATTTATTGTTTGCTTGTGATGTGCTGCCTTGGTTTTTTTTCCTATTCCTTTCTTCATTTTGACTTGTTACTAATGTTAGGGTGTGTTCCCTCTTTGTGTTGACCTCACCACAATTGATCACTTGGCATGGTGCTTCACCTTGTGATGATGCCCTGTTTGCTCTGTGCTGTCAGATTGGTCATTTGCTGTGTGCCATTTTATCTGATGGCTATGCCAGATTAGTTTGTCATACTTTGTAGTTGGGCCGGTGTGAGTTTCCATACTCTCATTGCTTGTTGTTGAGCGTCAGCTGATCACTCTAAGATAGGTATTGTTCTGTGTTGTTTATATTGTGATTATTTTCCTTTAGGCGGATGGGCCCCTGTCACGAATGATGGCATGCCAGTCTGGACTGTTGGTACCATTACAGGATGCAGCACTTTGTGCTGATTGTTATACAATGTTAGATTTTTGCCAGCCAAATGTCATTTTCCCTTTTATGGCCTGTGGTCTGTCATTTGCTCTGTATGGACTTGATGTTCAGAATTCTTTTCCCTATCATGGTTGGCTGCATTGTGGCTGTGTTGGTACCCTGTTGTAGCTTGTTGGTTAAGGCTGTCTTGTCATAGCTTGTGGCTACAAGTTGCTTTGTCATGGCGTGTGTATCTAGGATGGTGTATTATGGTTTGTGGATCTGAGATTTTATAGTGGAAAGATTTTTGACAGAATTTCAGGTGGGTTTTTAGAAGATGTATTTTAAAGAGTTGTGTGAATGAATGACTTGAGTTAACTTCAGCGTGGTGACAGCCCTGATATGGCCCTTTGCGGTCGGCAGGGCTATAAGCAACATTACCTTGCCTCCCATGTCATTCTGAGAAAAATAAAAAACTGAAGCATTTGCCCTGATCTGTGTCTTCATGTATGACGCTGTCAACCAGTCTGTCATCCAACACAACTGACATTCCTACAGGTTACAAACGTGTCACTTTGTGTCCTTGGTTCAGTGCATGCAAGCTGTGCAGTTTCCTTGATGAGATGGACCAAGGCAGCACAAGAGGGTAAACAAGACTTCAGAAGTCCTTGTCTTTTCAAAACCTTGCATAAGTGATTTATGTTTTCCATGAACATACTGGTTTTATACACCAACACACATTTAACAACCAAGAAGTTGGTCACAGTTCATGAGAGTCGGATAGTAGAGTTACGTCATGGCTGTGATGTCCTTATTCTCTACTGTTTCTGGACTTGATTTTTGTAAAAAGTATGTGAGTAATTATTTGTTAGTTTCTTTTTCATGATCTAACTAAGAATATTATCATTTTGTAAGGACAACATAGACCATGTATCAAAATGGTAAGGCAAGTCATAGCAATGAGTATGCAGTGATTTGTACTTGCAGTAACTGTTGCTGGTAATAACTCTGTTTCTAGGAAGCTCGGTAAAAGTGCAAGGGACTACGCTGTCGGTATGGCATACAGAAGATCAACTGAGAGGCGCTCGACATTCCCACGGCAAGTGGCTGCCTGATATTCACCAGATGCAGCTGTTGAAAGCTGCAGACATCATTTGACAAAGCAGCAATACTACGCCGGCATTCATCCAGCGAGCCAACAGCTGATGCTTCGCCAGAACTGGCGCAGAAAATGAACAAGCCCACGGTCATCTGGACTTGTCAACAGCCAAGACTGTTGGCAGAGACAGGCAACATCATGTAGAGCTCCAGACCATTGGGGGGGGGAGGGGGGGGGGGGGTTGTGGTCTACCCTGTGTGCCTGTGCGTGAGTGTTCACATACACCAGGCAGCCAACAGTGTGTCCAGCACAATGTGAGAGGCATCAGCTTTGCCGAGCTACCCATGTACCCCGGGTGTTTGTTAGTGGCTACGCCTGGGTCATCACATTTGAAAGATTTTTGTTAACATCTTGGGTGAGGACCCTGAGATACGCACACAAATAACCAATGTGCAACCACTTGTGGTTTGCAAGGAGACTGGGCTGAGAACACAATGTCCAGCCATCTGTGGTTTGGAACAAAATGCCATCGGTGTGTTCACACAAAAATTATCTACCCCCCCCCCCCCCCCCCCCCCCCAAAAAAAAAGAACTAAAAATATAAGCTTATTAGATAATCAGTAAGGTAATCTGTTAATTGATTAAGGTACATTTATTTATTAAATTAGTTACTAATAAAGACTTATATTTGACAAAGATGTAATACTTGATTAATGTACATTTATTTATTACATTAGTTACTTATTAGGACTGATATTTGACAAAGATGAATGGACAGTGGTAGGCAGCTAATTTCCACTGATCGAACCCATTCTCATCTGCATGTCACTGTTCCCATACGTGCTCATCTGCACAAACATTAGCTGTTTACAAATGTTAAACATGAATAGCTTTTGCATCACTATGGGGCTTACAAGCATCTATGTTATATACCAGTAAAAGGATATCAATACAGGCCTGCCTTTCACCGGGATTTCATTGGATAAACTCCGCTTTTTGGGGACTTCAGCATGCTCTCCAATCGCAATAGCTGTAACTCTGATATATTTAGAGTCGTCAAACAGCGATTTTTTTCTCTTCTGTCAAGACTGCAAATAGGCACAATACTATCTGGGCACGCCAACACTGGTCAAGGTCCATCGCTGAAATTTGATTTGTCAAAAATAGCCAAAGCGTGATCACTTCCTTTGAAGAAGACGGGAACGACTAGACGAAAGCGATCGTGTTGTGACTGAAAGGCGAACAAAAAACAATCAGAAATAGAAAGAGGACTACAAGAGTGTTTATCCACGTTTTGGCAAGTCTGTGAAACTGAAACGGAAGATTCAAGTCCTGTGAATGGATTAATTCTGATGAATATTGTATTACTGCTAAGCATTCCTGGCGCGCAAGCCCCAAGTTGTTATTTTTGTGTTTGCAGTGATCGCATGAATACATATAGGACCTGGTCACAATTTTTGTCAGAACTAGTCCAAAGGAAAACATGAACCAGTAAAAAAGAAATAAACGAAGGCCGCCCTCAGAATATTTATTTATGAGTATTAGTAAAAATTTATCAATTCCTGGGACTGAGGCCTTTTTTTCATTTTTTAAGATTCGGAATAAGTATTATACTGATAATTACCAGTTTTATGCGTTCACTGGGTTGTATATTACCAGTTTTATGCGTTCACTGGGTTGTATTTATATTTCTGTGTGTGTGTTTATCTCAAGTTGACAAAACATAAGTATGAAAATGAATGCTTTGTAGTTTGTTTGTTTGTTTGTTTTTTTGTTTTTTTTTCAGCTTTTCATCATGTTATGCTGCAAGGCTAATTGATATGTACAAGTTTTAACCTGAAAATTTGTTGTTGAATGCATTGATAATAAGATCAAAATTCATGCATTTTTATGCTTTCTGGGCTACTCTGTGCTCACTAATCGTAAGAAAACCTTCAGTTAACCCCCAACGGGGCATTGCCCCTGTACCCCACTGGGGGCCTACGCTGGCCCCCAGACCCCGCCCATCTTTTTAATTTTCAAAATGTGGCAGGTCTGTGACTATATGCATCAAACAAGGCAACATATGTTGCATTCAGTTGGGTTTCATGCACCTAGTGAAAACACGTTGTTGTAGTCAATATTATTGTTGTATTGTTCGTCTTTCACTCAGGTAACTGTATGTGTGTTGGGATAGAAAACCTGTCTGGGCAATACTGACGATGGACAATAAGAAATCTTACACTTGAAAATTTGACAGATGGTCCTAACACACAGCAATGTTAGGTCTAGTTATCAGCTGACTAGCTCTAGTGCAGTAATTGAGACACCAAAAGCGGTTGTATTTCTTTCTTTCCAATTTTTTTTTTTTTCAACATCGATACATAAGCAAGCAAACAAAACATTGGATCATTGAAACCATGGTGAAGAAAGATTTGTGGTCTGAGCTGATTGAAGTGCACGATTCAGAAAATACAACTCCAGAACCTTTCATAAGTGGCCTATGTTTTCCATCAACAAACTTAATCTATAGTCCAACACATGTTTAAGGACCAGGAACTTCAACACAATTCATGTCAACAGGCAGTGAAGTAGCCACAAGTCTTCTCCTGCCCCTCCACCATCATTTTAGGCTTTTGACATTTAAACCTGCACTATCTTATGCTTGGCATTTTTTTTTTTCTAATCCTAGTCTCTAATGTTTACAGTACATCCTTTTGAACTCATCTCCACGCCCACCCCCAGCACCACCCAATAGCCCAGCCTTTCACACTCCTTACCCAGGCCAACACATTCCTCATTCCTGCAGTCATGCAATCGCCCGGGTCCGGTCAAAATCAGACAGCTTGCGTCTTGGAGGCATTTTTGTGTTATGAAGAATTATGCACGTTGGGCTGCTTTTAGGGGCATTCCAGTCAGTAAAATGCTCTGCAATGCATTGGTTTTTGCACGTGCATTTGGAATTTCAGTGCAAAACCGTTTGAAGCAGTGTTCACTCTTGCTTAAAAAACAAGCAATTTTGACAACAATCTGCAACTTTCAACCCCCCCTCTGCATGCCGCACGTGACAATAAGACAGCTTTCGCAAGCTTTGCGGAATACTCTGTTAACCCCTTAAACCTTTCCCAGTCGAATTCTTCGAAAAAATGCATTGCTTGTATTTTTGGCCAATTTAAAAAGAAAGGGCCTTTTTTCGGGGTGGTCCTTAATTAAAGTTCGACCCTGTACTTTTACATGTAGATGGACACACCCACACCCACTTTCTTGCACCACCACCACCACTCCACATCCACACAAAGACGCTTTTGATCAAGTCAGCATATAGTAACAGTTTATAATGAAGATCTAGTTGCAAAGTGAGGCGACTACAGGCGGAAATCTAAGCAAATCTTAAATAAATTAAGTTGGGCTTGTGGATAAAACTGATTCTTGTTATGTGTATTCTGGATTTCGAAAACCAAAATGTAGCAATTCGAAATATTTTGAAAGAGGATGACTATGATTATTCACAATATTTCTTGCCTTCACTTTCACACAACGTTCATACAGTTCATTTAGATTTAGCCTACTTGTGTCACACTTGCCATTCCACTGCAAATATTTACCGATCTGTTTAAAACATTCTTATTTCTAAAAACGTAAAAGAAAACGTCAAAATGGATCGAATGAATTAGTGATTAAAAAACCCTCAGGGACTTCTGAATCAATGTGGATGTTTCTTAGTTTTTATAGAAAATATTAACTTGACTGGCACTTTCTGTTCATATGAATTGTGTTGGATCTTAAGTTGAAGTTCGTAACTTAGTTCATTTGGTGGGAAAAAGAATATAACATTTTAACTCCTTGCCATTTACTCCCACTTCTCTTTTTGTTCCAAGCAGCAGAGAGAATATCTCTGTTGGCATGATTATGGTCATTTTTTGCGTAAATGAATGATGGTAACCTCACGGAAGCGATCAGTTTCTCGTCATCATTGTTGGAAAGAAAGAAAAATGTAAAAAAAATCATAGGAAAAGTTGGTCACTTTACCCGGACGGCTGGGGGAAGTACGGTTTGCACGACAGGCAAAATCACAGCTCTCTTCACACGGGTCGGGCCGGGTGCACTATGCACGGCTTTGGCTATCGCCAGTAAGCTTGAAAAGAGATGAACTAGAGCAGGGTTTTTTCTCCCAGACAGGCGTTGCATGGCTGGGTCTGGGTCCACTATGCACGCAGCCCTAGTCCTTGAAGGGACAAGGCCAGGATCTACTCCCTTGTCCGTTACTCCTGGGAATGAAGATTAGCAATTTACTTGAAATTGTGTGTCATGAAGACTTCTTGTTTCTTTTAGTCGGCATATTGAAATTGTGTGTCATTGACTCATTCAGACTTTTTTCTTTTGTTTTGGTCGGTATGTTAAAATTGTGTATCATTCAGACTTTTTTGTTTTGTTTTGTTCAGTGTGTTGAAATTGTGTATCATTCAGACTTTTTTGTTTTGTTTTGTTCAGTGTGTAGAAATTGTGTATCACTCAGACTTTTTTGTTTTGTTTTGTTCAGTGTGTTGAAATTGTGTATCATTCAGACTCTTTTGTTTTTTGTTCAGTGTGTTGGAACTGTGTGTCATTTCAGACTTTTTTGTTTTGTTTTGGTCGGTGTGTTGAAATTGTGTATCATTCAGACTTTTTTGTTTCGTTTTGTTCAGTGTGTTGAAACTGTGTGTCATTCAGACTTTTTTGTTTTGTTTTGGTCGGTGTGTTGAAATTGTGTATCATTCAGACTTTTTTGTTTTGTTTTAGTCGGTGTGTTGAAATTGTGTATCATTCAGACTCTTTTGTTTCGTTCTGTTCAGTGTGTTGAAACTGTGTGTCATTCAGACTTTCTTGTTTCGTTTTGGTCGGTGTGTAGAAATTGTGTATCATTCAGACTTTTTTGTTTCTTGTTGGTCAGCTGACGCTGCAGAAAACTCTCCCTTAACAGTTTGTATAAGAAAAGCAGTTTTACCAGTGGTGTGTTAAACGCCAGTGTGATATATGTGCTTGTATGTAAAATACTTGTATATATGTATGTTTGTACAATGCTCTGTGTGCAGCTGGGTATCCACTGCTTGGTGTGTATGCGTATATGCAATACTCAGTGTATGTCGTACAGAAGATTACATATACATATGTACATTGAGCACTGGATATGCATATACAGAGTGTTACATACGTGCATTTACTCTGTCCATGCAATGCTCGCTACATGTGTTCGCGCTTTGAATTCTTTGTGTACATTGAGCATTACATAGACTCAGAGTACATGCCTGTTGTTCCCTTTCATTGTAGACCGTGCTTCTGGCTTTGTTCTGGAAACATCTGTCTTTTTTTTTTCTTACAGTGCTTTAAGACATGCTAGCTGGGTTGTTTTTTTTAATCTGGGAGTGAGTGAAACTTTGTAAGCACTGTCCAGAGTGGAGTCCAACTGTTCACTCCTGTATTTGCCCATGTGGACTGTGCATCCCTTTTTTTTGTGGCTTACAGGATATAGTTGAGCCACCATGTCACAGTTGCATATTGTTGTTCGTTTCTTGTCTGGATATGTTTTTTTCAGTGAACAGAGTTGTTTTGTGATTAACTTTTTTCCTTGCCGGACTTTGGCAGTCCCTGAAAAGGCGCCGAGTGGTCAGCAGGGCTGCAGTGATAAAAACTGGAGCTGTACAAGAATATTGCATGATGGAAAGGCCCACCTTTTATTTTCCTTTTTAATCATGTTTAAACGTATGTATTGTAATCTTTTTTACATATTCTATTTTCCAGTGCAGAATGTCTTGTTGGTTCTTAATGGCTTCTTGTATTGCGTGGACAATCTGAAAATGTGTTTCAGTTTTTGTGCATGCATACAAGATACTACCCAAACAAGCAGTTTATGAAAGGGGAGTGGGTAGATTAATGCAGCAAATGGAGACGGGAAAGGAAGTTGGCTGTAACTTATGCCTGAGGTAACTGGTGGGAGGTATGGTAGTATGCATGTTTGTTGGTGGAGGATATTGCTGGCTGGTGTTGCTGTGGTGGATAGGTACATGCTGCTTTTGGAGGTTGATGCCATGAGGGTGGAGGGTTCAGAGTCTGGCAGTAAGATGGAGACTAAGATGAGAAGGCGCTTCAAGTTGTCACTCTGCGATTACCAAAGTACCAGGACGTTGACATGGTTGATGTTGTGTTGGGGGTGGTTAAGTGTAAGGCGACTGGTTTGGGCCGATGGTGGCGGATGTCGGCCAGGTGTTCAGGGATGTGCGGGATGTCTCACCTACATAGATCTTACCACACAGCTGGCAGTAGACCGTGTACACTATGTTGTGGCTGTGACAGGAGAATGGTTGTGAAGGAGTCTTTGGGGCCATGTAGGATGGTGTCTGGTTTGGTGAGAGGGCAGGTTTTGCAATTGGGTTTTGAGCAGGGGAAAGTACCTGGTGGCTTAGTTGTGGACATTTTGTTCAGTTTAGAGCGCACAAAGTAGGTCTTCGAGATTTTTGTCACATTCAAAAGTGATCATGGATTTAGTTTCAAAGGCAGGTTTGTGATTTTCTACTATATGCCAGTTAGACTTCAGGATCCTGCAGATGAGGAGAGTGTGTGGGTGGAAGAGGAGGCAGGCAGTGGGTCTGTCTGTCTCTTGGAGGCTGGGTGTCCAGAGAAGATGTTCTGGATATAGCTGCGGTGCAGCCGAGAGCATGTTAACCCTCTTGCATTCGCATTTTCCAAAGTTGCCACTGCAGCGCTGTCAAATTTAGTATGCGAAATTGTAATCCATCATATTTCATAATGCAGAGATGTCACATGTTTGGGATGCATGTTGGTGTCATTGTCACCCTGTTTGTCACAAAACAATGGGACATCAAATGTTGACAATGTTACTGTGATACACCAGACAGACAATAACATTGTCGGCATGCATTTGTTAGTACAAATCATCAAAGGGTGGCCTACCTCAACTTGAAAACAGCAGTCCTGGTTCAGTAAATCCAGTTTGGGGTGTCACATGATTGTCACATACTCAAACATGCGGCCAGGTAACTTTACGGGCTTTTTTTTTTTCACCCCAAAAGGTGTATTTGTCACAAATTACACACAGAAAGAAGTAAAATCCATTATTTACATGCTAATGTGGTGTCCAGTCACACACAGCAGGAAGGTAAGTGTCGCCACTGTCACATGTCACCAGTATGGTAAGCACTACTCTTGATCCATGGTTTCTACCATGTTTGCCGCATGGCAGAAACCGTGTTTTCGACATCACCCCACTGATCCATGGCTCGCTAAACCGAAGATCAGTCGACCAGTAGTACCAGAGTCTTGGCAGACGTTTGATCTCCATCATGACGAGCACAGCTACGTATGCACGCATCTCCGCAGGTGTCATATCCTGCCAAAGTGGGTCAGGTTGTCCCCGTTTTGCCATCTGCTGCCTGGCGTACAGGTTCGTCTGGTCAGCAGCTGTAGTAAAAAATAGCTGCAGCAGGAAGAGAAAAAAATAATCCAAAGGTGTAGCTGTGTCTGGCAAATCATGATTTGGCCCAGTCTCCTCCTCAAAAGGCTGAACCACGGGTGCGGAAGTCGCCGGTCGCCACGTGGTCGCAAACGCAAACAAAGGCGCATCATCATCTTCATCACTTTCTTCGCCTTCTTCTCCCGCTTCCTCCTCTCCCACATCCACATCACTTTCATTTAACTCCTCTCTTTCATATCTCTCTACTTCTTGTAATATATCATCCAACTCCTCTTTCGTATAATCCAAAAAATCGCCGTCAGTAGAAGCGCTAGCAGACGCCATTTTCAGAAACAAGGTGATGCCGTCTGCAGCAATGGAATGCGGTCAGTTCACGACCCTAGTCTTTGTGAATGAATTGTTTCCCACACCCCATACTACAGCTAAGATTTCATTGGACACCTCTCGGGGATGCACGTTTATTTTTGGCCAGCCCTGACTTAAAAAACAAGGTCGCAGTGTGAGGGAAAGTAACGCAGCACCTACGGCCGGTTGCGGCTGGAACGAATAGCAGGGGAGACAAACACAGCGGCCGGATACGGGCGAAACGAATGCAAGAGGGTTAATGAAGGCATTGGGGTATCCACGGTTAGTGAAAACTGGAGATGTTTTGGCTGCTTGTAGAGTGAAGTTTTCTTCTTTGGAGCAGAGTCTGCGTAGGCGGAGGAATTCAGAATATGGAGTACTGTCTTTAGTGGATGGGTGGTGGGAAGATGTGTAGTCCAGGTATGAGGGCGCATCAGTGGGTTTATGGAAAATGGAGGTTTTGAGCAGTCCATCTTTGAGGGAGACGGTGATGTCCAGGAAGTTGACCAACTGTGAAATGGTGTAGGTCAGTTGGATGGATGGATGGAAGGTCTGAGCAAAGTTGAGGAAATTGCCGAGGTCATGTTCTGGCCTGGATGTGGCTCCCAGTCGGTCATCTGTGTATCTTTTGTAGAGCTCTGGTGTCCAGTCTGTATAAGAGGTTAGTAGGCGGTGTTCTAGGTGTCCCGTGAAGAGGAAGGCATAGGATGGTCCCATTTTGGTCCCATAGCAACACCACTGATTTGTGAGAAGGTATAGTGGTTAAATTCGAAGGTGTTGAGGGTGAGGACTAATTCTGCAAGTCTGACCAGTGTAGCTGTGGGAGGGTGTTGTTGGTTAGGGGGCAGTTTGTTCAGAAAGAATGCAAGGGCCTTCAGTCCGTCAGCGTGAGGGATGGAAGTGTAAAGAGAGACGATGTCAAGTGTAAAGAGGAGGCTGGGTTGGAAAGTGGGGTCAGTTGGTTGTATAATTTGATCATGTTGAGTGTGTGGGTTGTCTTTGAGGTGTGTGAGGAGACTTTGTACTATGATTGAAGGAGAGAATGTAAGTCCTGTGAAATGTGTTATGTAGGGGAGCACAGGTAGAAGGTGGTGGGTTGTTGGTGTCTGTCATTATTAGGACCACTTCTGGTTGTAGGTGTGTAGGAAGCCAAAGGGGGTCATGTACACTGTCAGTTATCAACAATAATGTGTAGGTGTGTTGGAAGCCAAAGGGGGTCCTGTACACTGTCAGTTATCAACAATAATGTGTAGGAAAAGCCAAAGGGGGTCATGTACACTGTCAGTTATCAACAATAATGTGTAGGTGTGTAGGAAAGCCAAGGGGGTCCTGTACACTTTCAGTTAACAATAATGTGTAGGAAAGCCAAAGGGGGTCATGTACACTGTCAGTTATCAACAATAATGTGTAGGTGTGTAGAAAGCCAAGGGGGTCCTGTACACTTTCAGTTAACAATAATGTGTAGGAAAGCCAAGGGGGTCATGTACACTGTCAGTTATCACAATAATGTGTAGGAGAGCCAAAGGGTGAGTCTGGAATTTCGAAGCAAAGTGAAAACATTACCTGTGCCTCATGGTGGAAAGAAACATCAAAGACTTGCATCAGAAAGTGGAGGAACTATGCATGTAGATGGGGGTTCAATCCCATTCACCATCTGTGAATGAAGGCATGAATTTTTTAGGATTTCTTTTCAAAACGGGTCAAAGATACAGTTCTATTTGTATAGCCAGGCCAGCTCTCTCAGGATTTTTTTTACTTCAAAGACTGTGGAAATTTTAGAGAACACAGACTTGTGATGAAATTTATGAAAGGTGTAATTGAATTGACACCAACCCTTCCCAGATATTCAGTTGCTTTTCCTCATGAAATACTAACACTGAAGGAGCTTACTCTTAAGCTGGTAATGCAAAAAGCTCTGCTGTCAAGTCAGATATGTGAGACAAGTATGAACCTTTCGATAACTTCTATGAAAAGTTATGAAACAAAATGTGACATTGATTACTGAAGGGATAAACATTTAGCAACTATTGAATTGGAAGTGTTTCCAGCGAACAAGAAACTGATGTCTCAGTGCTAAAAGATGACCTGAAATGAACACAAAACATTCGGGAAATGTGCAGTACATTACTTATCAGAGGCCACATAAACAGGTCAGTCGTGACACTTTAGCCAGGTGGCTGAAAGATGTGCTTGACAGTGCAGCATTGATACACAGCAGTTTGGTGCTCACTCAATGGTGAAATTTCCATTATAACAAATAAGAGTTCAATTTTTTTTTTTTTTTTTTTTTTATTACAGGGTGCAAAGGAAAGGGGTACCCACCCACTGGTTTACATGATCTTTATAACTGGTTGAAGGATTCCTTCCCCCACCCTCTATCTCCATCCCCTCCATGGCTGCCTCGATTTTGTCCTCTCCACAGATGGCTGGAAGCATATCACATGAGAGACAGGTCATCTAATACAGGATATTTTGTTTGGTACCATGGACATTGGTTTGATTGAATTACTGATGTGCTTAATCCATGTTTTGTGGGCAACACTATGCACAAATCATTTGCTGATGCATTTATAAATGTATTTGGTATGATTTTGTGTGTGTGTGTGTGTGTGTGTGTGTGTGTGTGTGAGCAACATTACGTTACCTGTGTAAACGTAATTTTTTTTTTGTCATTATTTGGTACACATATATTGTACATATATACAGTGATGCACTGTATTTTGTATTTACAGTATGCAGGCTTCACCGACTCGTTTATCTTGCAATGTATGCAGGGTTTTTTTGTTTTGTCCAACCCCTACAATGAATCGCCCACTATTGTACGGTATGCATTCGTATTCATTTTGTTGCTGGAAAATTTGCTTACACCATGGGGTGGAACCTCTAAATCTCCAACTTGGAGATAGGCTATTCCGCCCCCAGAATTTTTCAGGGAAAATCCAGTTACCATGGCATGCAAAAAGTATGCATTCATATTTCTTCTCTAATCCACACATACCACTTTCAAACCAACAACAACCCAGTTATAACGTATTCATTTTATTCATATTCCATCAATGCAAGTTTCATGGCTGCCTTTTTTTTTTCATGATCCACACAGAAATAAAGCGTTTCATCAAGGACATGCTAGTGTTGTCAAGCTTCTTCTACATCCTGCCCTCATTAACACACAAATGTACATTACTCATATTACAACATAATTGAATTTCAAATGCATTCAGAGATAAGTGGAGTTTGTGGGGGTACTCCTTTGTATGGGGGATTTGGGGGTGTTAGGCTATGTGCATTGTGGACCTGGACTGGTAGACTTTGGCAGCAAGTTGGAAAAACCAGGTTGATGATTTTTCCAACTTACTGCCAAAGTTATGCATTGTGCACATAGCCCAGCCCAGCCCAGCCCAGCCCAGCCCAGCCAGCCCAGCCCAGCCCAGCCCAGCCCACCCCCCCCAAAATGAGCATGTTTTTCTCCACTATGAACACAGCCTTAGACAGATCACAAATAGCTCCAACATCCAAAAGTAGCATGTACATCCTCCACAAACATCCATGGGAAAACAGAACATTTGTGGAAAAGTGCCAGTTTCTGGAGTTCTATTTAAATGGTCCATCTATTCCTGTATGTAAGGTACACTGAAATACTTAAAATAGCAGCAAGAGAAGAACAAGCAAAGGATAGAGAGCAGAGAAGTGGCACAATCAGGACAGAGAGGTACTGGAATGCAAATGGGTTTGAACAGAATAAGCTGGAGCAGCTGTGGGAATGGTCGGTCAAATTAGAGAGCTATGATAGTTTGGATGATTTGGAAACTGGAGGTAATAATGCAAAAGATGACCTCTGGAAGCCAAAGATCAGGAAATGAGCAACATCTTGATAAGGTAAATAGCACAGAGAACTGGAGTTGTCAGGAAAAGAGAAGTAGAGAAAAGTCAGGGAAGTGAACATAACAGTATGCATAGAGAAGCGCAAGAATGAGACAATATTTAAGAGATGAGAAAGGGAGTGGATGGTTTGAAGGTTGTAAAACGGAATATGTTGGAGCAAATGAAA
Source organism: Conus canariensis (assembly GCA_033310375.1). Classification (NCBI taxonomy): domain Eukaryota; kingdom Metazoa; phylum Mollusca; class Gastropoda; order Neogastropoda; family Conidae; genus Conus; species Conus canariensis. The sequence goes on from CM065739.1 coordinate 52,237,628, forward strand.
TGTAAAGAAAAAAATGGAATAAAGAGAGGTTTTAATACAACAGCAGGAACTGGGGTTGCTCTATATTCATTCATTCTTAATAAAGATCAGTACTCACTCTCCACAAAGTATTCAGTGGACAGGAGTGGTTGGTTAGGACAGAAAGAAACTGTGACGGACCGTTTCCCGTCCAGTCACAAATTTTTGTGCAACCGTAGCAGAAGCACTATTGGGAATCTTTTCTCGTCTAGGATTCCCAAAAGAGATTCTTTCAGATCAAGGCACCCAGTTTAATTCTGACCTCATGAAACAATTTCATGTATTATGTGGTACTAAGGGCATTCACACATCGCCATACCATCCTCAGGCAAATGGTCATGTTGAGTGTTTTCATAGCACTCTGAAATTGATGCTGAAGAAAACTGTGCGTTCTTACCCAAAGGCATGGCATTGATATATACCTGCACTGCTATTTGCATGCAGAGAGTTGCCTTCAGAAAGTACAGGTTTTTCCCCATTTCAGTAGTAGTTTGGTCTTGGATCCAGTCTGATGGTCACGACGCTGAAGCAAAACCCCTTTATGCCTACTTGTTCGAGCTTAAAAATGTCATTGCCGACTCATGCAAGTTGGCTATGGATCATTCTGTCGATTCCTCTGCTAAGGGAAAAAAGTATTCTGATCGTAAGGCGAGAGAACGTCATTTCTGGGTTGACGACGAAGTCATTGTTCTCCTCCCTACGGATTCAAACAAGTTACTGGCTAGCTGGTCGGGACCATTCCCAGTTACCAAGGTCTTGCATCCTGACTACAAAGTTCTCATCAAAGGAAATGAAAAGGTTTTTCATGCCAATATGTTTAGAGGTACATTCGCCGTTCTGCTGGTCTGTGTCTCAGAGTATCCCAACAGTTACCTCACAGGGAAAGTCGGTACCATGGTCAGAGATAGCGCCTCTCAGTTCTGGCAAGAAAGATGTTTCGTTCAAGAGTTCTCCAGGAATTGTTCCTCGTTCGAACCCTGCTCCAAATTCTCGTGATCCTGTAGTCGCGTACACAGTCGGTGTTGTTCAAGACTGCGATGACGCACTACCAATACACACTTTACCTGTTCTCATGGAATCTTCTATGCCAGATGAAGATATCGATTCAGTACAGTTTGATAGTACTTTGACAGCAATGCTAAGGAGTTACGAAGAGTCTTTGAAGATTTTCATGATATTCTGACTTCGAAACCAGGCTCCTTTTCAGGCAACGTGCTATTAAGATTCCTCTAACAACAGATGTTCCAGTTAGAAAAAGGTGTTACGACATCCCCTTCTCTGCTAGAGAGGTTGTTGAGAGAGAAGTTTATGTTGGAACTCGGCATCATTGAACCTTCCTTTTCTTTCTGCGTTCGCAGGCTGATACTCCTGCGGACACTCCCTGTAAAAGATGGTACATGTCGCTTTTGCATCGATTTCCGTTCTCTGAATAAGATTACCGTCTTCAACGCTGAGCCCATTCCTGACGTGGAAAGTTTATTTGCAAGATTACCTGATGCACAGTTCTTTACAAAGATAGATCTTGCAAAGGGATATTGGCAGATAGTTGTTAAGCCCAAGGACCATCCAAAGACGGCTTTTACTACGCATATGGGTCTTTTTCAGTTTGTAAGGATGCCCTTCGGTCTTGTGTCAGCACCTGCATTTAGCATTGTGATCTAGCGATATTCTCAGCTGTCAGTTTCTTTGATGATATTCTGGTTCATAGTGTTTCATGGGATGCACATCATCATGTGAAATGTGTTCTTTCCTGTCTGAGGTCTTTCAACCTCGCAGCTCGTCCCTTGAAAATCGAGGCAGGTTTCCATTCTCTGGAATTTCTCAGACATATCCTTGGAGGTGGTACTATGCGTCCTGAACAGAAAAAGATAGATAAGATTCTGAGAATTCCCACCCCTACTACCAGAAAGCAAGTCGGATCTTTGCTCTGATTTAATCAAGGATGTTGGTCGAGCTGGATGTGCAGTAGCGTTACAGAAGATTCAGAGTATTTTGTCATCAGCACCTGTATTACTGTTATCTTGGTTAGGTAAGCACTTTGTTCTTTGAACTGATGCTAGTTCTGTTGGGTTAGGTGCTGTACTACTGCAAGAGAATGATATGTTCTTCACCCAGTTGTGTTTGGGAGTCCCAAGTTGTTGGATCGTAAAAAGTCATACAGTACCATCGAACGAAAGTGTTAAGCCATTGTCTGAGCTGTTCAGAAGTTCGTTCGGTACCTTTGGGGAGTCAGGTTTATCCTACAAACAGATCATTGACCTTTGACGTATCTTCGAACGTCAAATTTTAAGAATTCCCGAATTATGCGTTGGGCATTGTCTCTGCAGGAATTCTTGTTCGAAGTGGAACCAGTTCAGGATCATCGAACATTTTTGCTGATCTTTCACGTTCTTTTGAGAACCAGTCTGTTCCTTAGACATTGGTTTGTGTACATCCTAGTTTTGATGTCCTTTTCATGTTTTTTTTTTTACTGGAATTCTGTGACCTGTAGTTAACTTCCTCTTAGTAAAAACAATTCGGACATTTTTTTTTTTTTTGAGGAAGGGGAGTATTGTGGCGGACCATTTCCCGTCCAGTCACAAATTTTCATGCAACCGTGCTATCTGGAAGGTAGTTGTCCGGAAGCCAGTTGAAAAGTTTACCTTTACTGCTGTTCACCTGTCACTGTGGTGAGCTGAAACGGTTAGGCAGTCTCTGCAGTGATTCCGGCAACGCAACTACCCAGAAGCCAAAGAGGGACTCCCATTTGTTTTTGGTGGCAGTCAGGTATTTATCATTCAATATTTATTTATAAGCAAACCGAAACCGTATTCCCGTTCAGAAGCGACTGCAACTTCCTCAGCGCACTGTGAAGGTTTTGTTTAGAAAAGTATTTGTTGTGTTCTGTTATCCTATGACTTGATAGGGTAACAAAACAAAATTATTTCAGAAAACATGAATAGATTAAGTGAGTGTTAAAGGAAGTGGTCTTCAGGAAAAAAAAAGATTGTTTATTCTGTGACTTAACTAGTTATGAACTCCATGATGAAGAAAAAGGTGTTGATTATTCAATGTGGTTTAGCTAGGCTTTGCGAGAAGAGGGAGAGTTTTGATGCTATGGATAATAAGCACCCAAAGTGACCAACAATCATATATGCTGGTTTTGATTTTTGATATGGACGAGTATTTAACTCACTCTTGATATGATCACTCTTGATATGAATATTGAACAGTTGTGTGTTTAGTAAACAAGAGTGTGCGGAAATCCTTTTTATGTGTATTTAAGTAAATGAATCTTTTGAAACAAATGTCTTGAAAAGAAATCTTCTAAAATGTGGCGATTATATGAAATGAAATGAACATTCTTGTCATGATGGAAGAGAAAAAGGAAGTGAACAATTTTGTCGCAACGAAAGACATTCGTAACTTGATGAAAAGTAATCATAGTACAATGATTATACTCATGGTTTTGGAAAAAGGTCTGGGTGGGAATCCTTCCCCGAATTTGAAAACATGATTTTGAAAGGTTTATACTGAAACCCTTTCTTGTACAGTGTTGTGATTCTGGAAAAGGGAATGTTGTAGTGCTGAAGAAAGAATATGCTGCTGTTTTTCCCAGTAGAATGAGATATGGCAATTGAATATGAATATAGTCATGATTGTAATGAATAGTAGCCATGATAATCAAGGTAGTCAATCGTTTCCCCCAGGTAGAAGTGTACCCTGGTCTGAAGGGGACTGGCTGCCACTTGTCGAGGGTCGGGGCTGTAGCTGTGATCTACCCCCTTGTTCTCCCCCTTGTGTCGGTGTGGAGAGGCTGGCCTGAGTGCCGACAACTACCCTACCTGCCACTGCGCCCGGGACCGACTACCCGCTGAGCCAGTTGGGCCAGAGACGCCGCTGCTGCCAAGCCAGAGTGCCGCTCATGAGATTTGATCCAGCGACCTGTTGGCTGGGCCATCGCTGCGTTGTTTTGTTGTGCGAGCCACAGCTCCTGTGCGAGACTGTCGCCTTGTCGTCGGCAGAGACGCCATCAGTGTGGTAGTGATTTTGAGCCACAGCTCTGTGAAGTTCCATTAGTCCTGTGTTGGACTTGACTCTGTAGACGTCGTCTTCGTCCTCTTTAGCATCCTCCTCGTCATCGTTGGAACCCTGCGCCGTTCAGAGAACTGTGCTGGACCGGACGCGGCCAGCACCAGCAGCGCTAGTAGATAGCCAATTATATGTAGATATATTTTGTGTCATGCGCCCTGTGTTTGGCATACCTGGAAGTAGTATAAATATAGTTCTGTGTGTACACCCACAACACACCAACATCATTCCATCCTAACAGAAAATGGACACCGCAGTGAAGGAGGTCCATGACTCAAAGTCCACTGTCGGTCAGTTAGGACAGAAAGATGGACAGGGCAGGAAAGGACTATGATCTCACAAAGTACGACAGTGGGTAAGGGTGGTCGTTCAGGACAGAAAGGACAGGGCAGGAAAGGTATGATCTCACAAAGTACGACAGTGGGTAAGGGTGGTCGGTTAGGATAGAAAGAGATGGACATGGCAGAGAATGGAGTCTAGAACCAATCAAAACAGCATCGACTGTTAGGAGAAATAAGGGGATGGTGGTTATGCGAAAGAAAAGGACATGTAAGGAGAAAGTTGCACACAAAAGTGCAGTGGGTGGTGTGGCTGTTGTTTTAAGGACAGAAAGAGATGGACATGGCAGGAAAGAGTCTATGATCTCACAAAGTACGACAGTGGGTAAGGGTGGTCGGTTTGGACAGAAAGATGGACAGGGCAGGAAAGAGTCTATGATCTCACAAAGTACGACAGTGGGTAAGGGTGGTCGGTTAGGACAGAAAGAGATGGACATGGCAGAGAATGGAGTCTACAACCAATGGCAATAACACGGCCACTCCTGTCCTTGTTCCCACTAGGAGAAAAATAATAGCTGGGCAAAATGAGAATGAGTTAAAATGCTGAAAATGAAAAGGGATATGTTAAGGGAGAACATGCACACATAAATGTGCAGTGTGTGTGTGTGGCATGTGTTGTTCTTCAACGTCTTCTCACTGAGAATCCAGACACTGTGTAATGGTGTGTGCGCGCGCGCCTGTGTATTCATGCGCGAGTGTGTGTGTGTGCAATTTCTTCTTGTATATGAGGGGTTGTTGAAAGTTAAACTCCTACTGGACAGCGCGATAGTGGTGGGCATAACGCATGAGAAAGCACGAAAAAGCATAATTATTTAAGATTTTTGGTGCTGTCAGTGGAGTCGATCCATTATGTGAAATATTAGAACCAGCTTTGTGCACCGTGTTCTTTACTCTTGGACAATCTAGTAATAGGTGACGCACACCAAGAGTTTCCCCACACACCCACGAAACATTTTTACTGTATTTGGTTTGAAGTGAATTTAAACTCATCCTATGAATTAAAGTTACTACCTCTCTAGATGTATTTTCAAATTTGTCTGAGTCTGGGGGTGGATGTCGGAATTTGGTTGTATACAGTTGTGATAATATTGGCTATCTGTGTCATCCAATAACCTCTTGAAACGGTTAAATGATGTTCTAGTAATTAAAGCATAACATTCTGATAGGTCTAGCAGAATGTTCAGTGCGGTCTTTCTTTCAATATTGCAAGCTGCTCTCCGAGCAGCTTGATCAACTTTCTCATTTGTTGAAATTCCACAATGTGAGGGCACCCAACAGAAAGTCACCAATAGATGTGTCACATAATTAATTTCTGTAATAGTCTCACAGGATCACAGGGGGCAGAAAGAGCTGACTTTGAATCACTGCACAGTAAAACTTGGCTCGGCACCATACCGGTATTTTGAACTTAGGGGGGGGATAAATGTCGTGGACACCTACCAGTCATGCTCTGCTTATCTTGCAAAAAAGTCATGCATTCTTTTTGTACATCTACGCCTGTGCATCAGTTGTAGAGTATGGTCACCATGGATTTGGAACACAATTCCTTTCATGACAATAAAGCAGTAGCTACAAGCAAACATGAATGAACGAACATGGGAAGAAATGATGTGGCAAGAACATCAAGGTTTGGTGCACGATTGCAGGTCATGATTTCTATCTGTGGATGGCAGAATACTATGCATGTACGCATTTTCAGTTTTTGTCGCCTACACCCTTACCTAATTCTTGAGGCCTTGTGACCTTCATGGAGCGGGCACTGGGGCTGGTGGAGGGAGATCATCCAGAGGATGAGGGGGACCAGGCGCCAGTGGTGCCCTTGCCCTAGGACATGGCACCAGTGGCAAGAAGTTCAGAGTCGTTGTCTGTGGTGACAGAAGGGACGGGTTGTTGCTGCGGTGGACTCTGGTTCCTCATCTGGCAGACTGGTGGGTGGGAGGAGGTCTCTCTGGTTGACGACCCTCACCGGGCCACCTGACAGTGGCAGGACAGCACACACCTGCTCATGTGGGTTGGCAGTGACACAGCGGATCAGGCTGCCGGAAGTCCTGGATCTTGTGGCCCAGTTTGACGCTCTTCTTCCAGTCGATACTAGACCTCCAATCGCTGACTGTTTCTAGGACCATCTGTAAAATTTTGAAGAGTAAGATAAATTTCTGTCCACTATCAGTATTGCCCAGACAGGTTTTCTATCCCCATACACACATATTGTTACCTGAATGAAAGACCAACAATATGGAATACAACACTGTGGTGATCTCGTGTTTGTTGTCCACTTCCTTGGCCTTGTAAAGATTTTCATAGAACCTTAAAACATCTTTCAGAATTTCTTCCTGCTTAGTAAGTAACTGGCTCTCCGTCCAGCTTCTCAGTTATGTTCATTGTCTTGTCTAGGAAACTGCGGCTTTCTAGGTTACAGAAGTATTTTGTAACTTCCCGCCTTTCTGAACCCACCTTGCTCTTGATCTCACTGTCATACCTTCAGTGTTTGTCTTCCTTATCTTTTCTAGCTCTGATCTCACCTCTTCTATCTCTGGTAATGAATCAACCTGAATACTACTTTCCAGGTGTTTTAATCCGTTTTCCAAGTCCCTATTTTCTGCTCTTCTTTTTTTCTTGTGAGAAGCAAATGCTATTGTTTTTCCTCAAATTTCCATTACAAGAGTTTCAAAGAACAGCTGATCACTTATTCTTAAAGTTATATCTTCATCAGGAATACTTTTTAATTTCATCAATATTGTAATCTGGAACTATAGTCTTGACTTTCAAGATTCATTTCTTTGTTTCATTAATATAAGTCCTATCTTTTAGTACTGAAAATATTTTTCCGAACTTCCAAAATGGTCTATCCCTCCTAAACTGTTCAGTTTTAAGGGACAGTCAGAATGGAATGACCAGAGCGGTATGCAGGTTCTACTTTGACACGATCTGTTTATGTACAAAGCTCATCTGTTATCAAAATGTAAGTAAGCCTGGCTCTTTTGCGGTGAACGTTCTGGAGCGTTCAAGAAAAAACACAGTGCAAAATCAGCCAACATATGGAAGCATTCGGATTCCATGTGGTCGCTCTGGGCGCATCCATTTTGTTTATATCACATCACATTTGTCCGCAGAGGAATCTTTAGTTGAAGACAAGGGCAATAACTCCTGACCGCCTATTGGTCGCAGGAGGGGAAGGGATGGAACGGCCGCGATTTGTTTAAACAGCACACTTCTGCTGACAGCTGCCAGCTTCCTCGCGCTAACCTCCCACAAGCTTTCCTCCCTACGCGTAATGTGATACTAGCTGTCTGGCTGATAGTGTGTTGAAAACAGGATGCTGTGTTTCTTCATTAATACTTTGTGCCAGAAAGCAACGAACTGTGGTCGATTGATGTCACTGAATTGTGGGGTCTTTGACCGACAGAACAATACCAAACATGAATGCGTCTTCTTTCATACGCATTGCTGACAAGCACCACAAAGATTTGCCAACAAAAAAACGATTGAAACAGACTAACGAACACACAAAGTGAACTGACATTTCAACTCAGTGGACAGCATGCGTTTCTGAAGCTATCACGCTCAACCTGGACCATACAGGACATGCATATCTTTCCTTTACAACTGACAGAAAATTATTCGCGGGACTCCTACCTGACAGCCGGTACCTGGCCAAAATAAACAGTCACTGTCGGCACTGGTCAGCTTCACGGCCTAGGCATGCTTTGCTTGTTTAACTGCGTGCTCTACGTGTTTGTGATGCATGCCGATACTGATTCTATCACAACCGCACCATGCTTTTAGTAAAGCAAGATTTTAGCATGCCACACATGCAGATGTCGGTTATAAACAATGAAATGCTTCCTACCTGACCTTGTGCTTCGCCCGTTCGAATCATTTGAAACTGATGTCACATATACATTTCGAATCATTTGAAACTGATGTCACATATACACCCAATGCAAAATGTTTTCTCATTTTCATCTTCATGGTGAGCCTACTCATGACTGGAGAGAGAGAGAGAAAGAGCGTACACACACACATACACACTGACAGAAACCACACACCAACAACAGCGGTCGATGGTGACTGACAAACTGATGTTGACACACTTTCATTAGTATTGAAGCATACATCAGACATGTCAACACATTCAAGTGCCGAGTTGGATTTGCTAGCTATGACTGGTGAGGTTTGTGCAGAGGATGTTCTAGGCTTTTTCACGGGGGTTGATACCAACGGAGAAAATGACACGCTTTCATCTGTGCGCAAGCAAAGATCAGACTGATCTAAACATTCTTGAGCAGATCTTTTGACGGGTCGGCTCTTCTTGTTTTCCAATGACCAAGAAGTCCGGCTGATTGAAAGAATCGACACGATGTACACTGACTCAAAGAAAGATCTGGATCGAAAGTTGTCCAGATTTCTGACATTCTATGTCACGAGCAACATTTTCTTTTGTAGTATAACATTAGGAATGTGCTGACATCTCAATAACACACATAAAATAAACAAGTGAAATATTGCTTGGGTATATTTAAAAAAAATTTTTGTATGATGCTACCCTATCGTTACGGAGTTGCTTCCCTTTCCATAGGATTTAGAGAGCATTTTATACACTGAATGTCAGGACAAAGAGGGTTTTAACCAAATAAGTTTTTCGCCAAGTGTATATTTAGATATATCTTGTCTGGAAATATATCTCTTTGTATATCTTTACTTTCATGTTTAACCATCAAATAAATGTTACGTCTTGTTCTTGGCCTGTTTACTGTACTGGAATAATTTCTAGCATCAAGCTTAACAATTCCAGTCACCTGCGACAATCATCTGTTCATTTCCCATCTAATCAATATGATCACTAACTGTGTCAAAAGGACTGTGGATTATCTCCACTACTTGGCCCATAAATACTTGCTAATGTAATAACGTTCTTTGAGAATTTTAACATCCATAACAACCAATTGGGTCTCTTTATTACATTATGTTTTTGAGAGACCCCCCCCCCCCCCCCCCCCACACACACATATATATATATACACACATATATATATACACACATGCTGTTTAGGTGTGTATGCAGAAGTGGTGTGTGCGTTTGTATGTACGCATGTGTGCATACGCGCACGTGTATGCGTGTCTGTGGATTTGCGTGTCAAAATAATTATGTGTATGCACGTGTTTTATGTGTATGTGTATGCACGTGTGAGTGTGTGTGTCCATGAATGTGTGCATGCGCATGTGTTTTAAACCTTATTTCATATCAATCATATGGATACTTTCCAACAATGTAGTCCTTAGTTAATACCCTTGACCATGTTCGAAATGACCTTTTCTATCAACCATTCTTAAACTTTCAAAGCTGTACTAATAAAGAAAACATTGTCTCAGGATCACACGGAACAACACGGCCCCCCTTCAAACCTCATTTCATGTAAACCATATCAAACCCTGGAATTTAAAACTCTTCAAATCAAAAGAAAAGAGTTCAAATTAATAATGAAATCAACCTTAGTGAATACTCTGTGGGATGCAAAGCATTTGCATGTTTGTTTACATTGCTGAATAACTCATTCCATACCTGCTACACATTTTGTGGAAAAAGAAAAAAAAAAGCAGACAAAACATGTTTCCCAGTAAGTGTGGTTTTATTAAAAGGAAAAAAGGAGGAAGAAGGCAGAAGGACAGAGCCTGGGGGTGGGGGGATGGGTGTGGTAAGCAGGAACAGGATCAGCTAAGAAAAAAAGAAGAAAACTGATTTCACCATGAATCATAGCAATGAGAGACATGACAAAAACAAAGTTGAAAAAGGACTGGCCTGTATGCAAACAGCACAAGACTTTTTTCTTTACAGCCACCTCAGGAACATGGTAAAAACTTTTTCAGGTTTGGACGGATTTTGTACAATTTGTTATCTGTGTGCGGGTTCCATTAATCTTGCCAGAGGTCTTTGATATAAGCCTGTGTTTGGGGTTTCAGATCAGAGTGAAGGATAGACAGTCTACTCAACTCTTTCTTTGTGGCGCTCTTAGCAAGTTGATCAACCAACTCGTTGCCTGAAAAGAACACCTTTTTACTCTTAAAAAACCCAACTAACCTTGAAGTAGTCGGTGCACTGCAGGCAGCTGGTGTGCAGGATACAGTGAATTCCTCGCTGCAACTACTGCCAGTCTGTACCTCAGTTCCAGGATCTGTCCATCCACTCTGTAGTAAAACAGGAGAAGAGGGGGTCTTGTGATTTCAGCATATGAAGAGGTGGTTTGATCATTCATGCATTCTACCTCTCCACACTACCACCCCTCCCCATCTTACCCCCTCCCTCTCCCCGACACTTTTTTTTTCCATTTATTTTTCCCCCTTCTATTTCTCCCTCCGCAGCATTGACACTGATGGGTTTCTACACCTTTGATAAGTAAACTCTGGGCATTTGGAGACACCTTACCTCCTTTTCACCATGCAATCCACAAGGACACCATTAAAGCTGACAATGTTACTGACCTGCATGCAGCAGAGTTCACTTAATTCAAGAAACCGGAGGCAGAAATCATTTTTGTTGACTATGATTTGTATTTACCACTTATGAAACTTATGAAGACAGCTTGCAGTTTGATTTCAAGAAAGAGTTTGTGGTGACCAGAATTTGTGCATCTGGTGTTACAAAAAAAAAAAAAAAATCCTTTAGAAACAGAAAGTTCAGCCTGCAACCCTGTGTCTCAGGGGGGGGGGGGGGGGGGGATATGCGTGAGGTGGAGGTTACTGGTGCAACAGGTGTGTGACTTGGCTCATAGATTTAAACTGTGAAGTTACAAAATGACACTTGGAACAGGATTTAAACCTTGAACCCCACACATGCAGTTCTTAAGGAGTCCTGAAAAATTTCAACACATTTACTAGGAAAATGAAGATGATCAAATTATATGCACAATTTCTAGTGAAAGCAACAATCAATATCATGTGAAATGTATATATATATAGAGAGAGAGAGAGAGAGACTATCTTTCACATTTTTTCTGAAACAGGTTCTAATAAACCTTATATATAAGTTGCATCAATAATTCAGTGGGGTAACAAACTTAAGGATATACCAATCTCCTGAATATCTTAAATCAGGCATGAAAAATAAGAGTTGTAAGATCTGTGGGCATGACTGCTTTGCCGAAATAAATCAAGATGAAGGTGAGGTAAGGTAATGTTGCTTATAACCCAGCCGACCGCAAAGGGCCATATCAGGGCTGCCACCACACTGACATCAACTGAAGTCATTTTAAAAAAAGAAAAAGAAAAAAAACTCATTCACACAATCCTTTAAAACACATGTTCTCAAAACACACTGGGACTTTGGTTAAAAATCTTTCCTCCGTAAAATCTTAGATCACATGAAAAATGCGCATCTTCAGAACTTCAAAGATCAGGTCAGGTGGGACGTCTCTGAACAAGGGTTTCATGGAGTCTGCTGTACAGCGTTTTATGTCTCACATCATGCAAGTCCCAACACTCTAAAAGAATATGTTTCATTGTGAGTGGTACATGACAAGGAATGCACCAAGGAGCTTTTTCACCTTTTAAAAGATAAGAATGAGTTTAAAAGAAGTGGCCTGCATGCAAACAGCACAAGACTGTCTCTTCTTTACGTCCGCCTCAGGAACACAGTAAAAACTCTTCCAGGTTTGGATGTATTTTAGATAGTTTGTTATCTGTCTGTGAGTGCCATTTCTTTTGCCAGACTTCTTTGACATAAACCTGGACTTTGGGTTTCAGATCAATGTGAGGAACAGACAATCTACACAACTCTGATCAACAAACTCGTTGCCACAAATGCCCACATGGCTGGGAACCCAAGCGAAAACTATGTTGCATCCATCCGATTTCAGGAAGGTGTACAGTTTGAATAATTTCAGCAGTTGAGGGTGCTTGAAGTTACAGCTGGCAATCGTCTCCAAAACAGAAAGGGAGTCCGACAAAATAAGGAAATCTTCATGTACTGATTTAGAGACCATTTCAAGAGCCAGGACCAAGGCTGTCAGCTCAGCAGTGTAGATGGAGCTGTCAGTGGGAATGTGTTGAGAACATCTCTGAGAAGGGTCTGTTGCACAGTACACAGCAGAGGCAACCTCCTCCTCAGATTTGGAACCACTGACGAAAATTCTTCCAAAGGATGGAAACTTCGAACACAGTTCCTGTGTGTGTGCATGTGTGGAGGCAACGTACTGTGTGTGTGCGCGTGTGTGTGTGCGTGTTTAATATAGTGATGGAACTGGTGGTGGTGGTGTGGCTGTGGCTTGTGTTTGTGTCAGTGAGCGAGTGTGCATGCCGCTGTGAGAGAGTAAGTGCGCATGCATGTTCTGTGTCAGCATGTGTGTTTGTGTACATGTATCATGTCTGCATTTCCCTTGGCCACACACCATAATTAGCAACATGCACCAAATAACTAGCATTCATGAAGTGTTCTGAGGCTTAACATAAATCTGAGCCACATTTTAGATTAAACTTGATTATACATCAAATGGACAACCCCCGACAATTCTGTTTTGAAGGCGTTCTACTGACGTCATCATTCACAATCCAGAAATAATGAGCCATTCTTCAGCCGACATCACATTCTGAGGCCTTTCCACTTACCTGTGACCCTGTTTTTGTTCCCAGCTGGTCTACCCGAAATAGTGCCGTTCTTTTCATATCAATCTGTCTGCTTGCAAGCATCTAGCATACATCTTGACGAGTATATGAAGGGAAAGAAAAATCAACTTTCAGAGACAACAATTCTCTGAGAATCTAAATATTAGCATTTTATTTCTTGACTCCTTAAGCGTGGCCTTAATGCATTAATTTATGATGTGCAGCCTGTACACAACTTTCCTCTAAACCTATTGAAGAAATAACGCCCACGTGAAAAGCATCAATCCATTTTCAACTCAAATCAACACTTTTCATGACATCTGCACACTCAGGTTGAGTCTACAAGTCCTTTGAAAGCACCTACTATTAGCTCTGTGGTAGCGTGTAATAGCCTATTTGGAATTTTTGCCCATATGTAAACGACGCTGGCTGTTGAAGCACTTGCCAATTTTAGAAACATCCTTAAAAACAACATGGTCATGATGAGTACAAACCAGTATCTTTTAGAACTTAATTCACATTTAAATTGTGTTCCTGTACAGTCACATTCTTATGACAATACGTCAGTTTTGAAGTTATATATTGAACACTGAAAATTCTTGGGATCACCCCCTGAGTGCAAGAAAAAAGATGGGACAAGAGAGAAGCTCCAACTTCATACACAATAACCTGCTCAGACTTCATACTCAACCTGCTCAGACTTCATACTCAATAACCTGCTCAGACTTCATACACAATAACCTGCTCAGACTTCATACTCAATAACCTGCTCAGACTTCAGACTTCATACTCAATAACCTGCTCAGACTTCATACACAATAACCTGCTCAGACTTCATACTCAATAACCTGCTCAGATTCATATTACATGTGTGATTCATATTGCATATGAATCTGCCTGGTTAATCTCTGTAGAGGGGAGCATCACCTGCGAACAGCATGCCTTATTTATACTTTGAGCAAATGATTATGCTTCAGTCGATTTCCTGATATAAAATTTTGACTTCTGAGTCACTGTCCAGGAAATTTTGAAATATGTTAGTAAATTTAATTTCAAAAGGAACTGCATTCCACAATTTTAACTCTGTTAGAAAAACAAGACGCTCTTTTGTTTGTATTTCTTTGCTTAACAAAGATCTCACCTTCTGAATTCCTTGTTATACTAGCTTGTGGAAAGGAATAAAATGTTTCAACTAATAAATTATCCATCCCATTCATTATTTTGTAACTTAAAACTTTTGTAAATTATAACTGAATACTTCTCTAGAGCCTGTTCGTCTTCACACCACAGCCCTGATGTGGCCCCTTGCGGTCGGCTGGGCTATAAGCAACATCTTATCTTCACACCAGAAACACCTACGACACTGACGGTGTCAAGAGACATGTATACATGATATTCTAGAACCAGGCATAGTACATGTTGAACAGGACACCCCACCCCCTTCCTGCCCATAAACCCACACCACTGTACACCACCCCACAACTACCCTTACTTCTACTGCTTAGCCCTCTGGACAGCCCAGAGTCCACAAGTCAGGGCAGTTTCACACTCATTTACTCTAACAATGCTGTTGATGTACTTTTCAACAAAAATGAGCACCTTTCTAAAAATGACTAAGCGCAAAATTCCAGTTTTTAGTAAAAGCAAGGGGGCGGGCATGTTTGATGTTAGCGGCCATTACACAGCAGAAGCTGTTTCTTCCACG
>CM065739.1:52259857-52277357 GCA_033310375.1 Conus canariensis
ACAACCTAATTTCCTGTGCTCCAAGATGTCAACAGCTCTGCTACAATGTCACAGACTCTTTGTTGTTCGTTCTCTTTCACAATGACGCTTTGTTGTTCGATCGTCTGAGAGTTTTTTTTTTTTTTGTTTGTTTGTTTGTTTTTTGCTGTGTGAGATTGATAGTCCTATAAAGACTTTGTCATCGGCTTAGCAACAATGTTTTAAATCTTTACGCTTAACGACCACACAGTGCCGCCAAGATAACAACCGTAGGAGACAAACTAAATGTAGTTGAGTTCAAACCTGATGTCATTTCCAGCCAGATCGAAAGCACAAACTCACACATCCATCCATCCATCTCTTCCCCACAGACACACATGTGCATGCATACACCAGTTCTCATGGAATGTCTTTTAATTAGTCAATTTTCTTACGTCCAAGCCTGCCACCATCATGAACTTGGACATGAATGCTTCAGAGCCAACTGTCTGACAGGATGGCGTCTGGATCCTGGTCATAGCCGTTTTATTCCAGCTAGGGTGCTGCTGGTATCATTTTCCATTTCTTTTCCTCGACGCCTGTCTTGGGCACCAAGGTATTGTCCTCAAGTATTCGTCTGAAGTCACCTCATTTGGAACCTTTGGAAAGTTGCTCACGCCTCACTCTCACCTTCAGAACCTGTTTTCTCTTGTCACTGGCTACAGCATGCACGAGAGAGAGAGAGAGAGAGAGAGAGAGAGAGAGAGAGAGAGAGAGAGAGAGAGGAGAGAGAGAGAGGAGATCCCTTCAGTGATCCACGATGCATTCATTTTCTAACCCTGGTTTCTTAGCAACAATTCAGCAGTGAGATCAACTGCCTAAGAGGATGACACTTTCATCGCTAGCACCATCAGTCTCCCGGTCTTTTCAGGAGAATTCTGAGAGGGAACGGAACAACCGACCTGTATGCTCCCTCAGAATCTACCCGGAGTGGACAGGTTCGGGAGTCAGATGCCAAGGTCGACTAAGATACCTCCTCTCTTGCCTTTACTGTACAGTATCACAAGGCTCGGGAGGATTATCAGGCAAACGTCTGCATACACGGGAAAACCTGTTCCTCAAAACGGAAATATTTGGGCTAAGAGCTTTCGCCTGTACAGCGGCCGGGGGTATGACATCACAGCCAGTGACATAATTATATTTCTAGGTTGGGGGTGGAAGGGGGGAGGGGGGAGAGCAAGGAGGCAGAGAAGAAGAGTTGCTGTCACGACAAGAGATATAATGTGCGAATTTTCATAGTGAAGAATACAGGTGGCGATTTCGAAAAGCGAGAATGTTGTATTTTGACGAGAATGTTACACCATATGTGAATAGTGCTAGAACCCCCTAACCTTCTCCTGCGCTTGTTTTTTCTCCTACTATTAGATTGTTCGTCTATGTATTTGTCTGACTTTATTCAAGTTTAAAAGGCTGTGCCAGTCTTGAATAAAAGTTACTCTGTGTTAGGTTTTCTTATGGAGCAAAAAATACCCAACTTGTTTACTGCTTTTCTAGTTGTTGATTGGACGGCTGAGGCACGTGATGGGTGAGAGAAGCGCACTGTTTGACGGACGGGTGGGTGTTCCCGATCTGTAGGGCAGACCAGGAGTTGCCAAACAGGAGGACAGGGCGCTTGACTTGGGGAAAAAGATAGTAAATATTTTTCAACCTTGGGGTTGAAACGGAAAACGTTGTTTTTCGAGCGACCAGAGAGTGGTCGGAGATGTAGCACAGACAGAAGTCTGCTAGGGATTTTGTTTTGTTATGATATTAATTCCTCACGGGTAATAATGAATGCATAAAGAGAAAATCGAAATTATTCATAAGTGAAAGCAAACTATTAATGTGATTAAAAAAAAAAAAAAAACGAAATGGAATGAGATTGTGTAATGAGAAGCATTTTGTGAAATCGCGTAATTGGTTTGTACAAAATACACATTTTTTATGAGATTAATATTTTTTGTAAAGATTTCACTTTGTATTCCCAACTGTTGGTAGGAATGTGCTACGAATTCGTGAGTATGATGTGTTACCATGTTTTATCGTATAATGTCTTAAGAAAAAAAATAATTAAAAATTACATATTCCAAAGCTAACGATAGGACTTGGGGGGTTCTTTCCAGAAAACCTCAGCGTCCAACCAGCGGATCGTACCTACCTCCTGGAAGCTTGACTACCGCTGGTAGAATTTATACACAAGGAATAATTCCTATGTAACTATTTAGTGTTCCAAAAGGAAGAACGACAAATGCAATGCTGTATGTGCTATACATTGAAAAAGACAAAGGAAATTAACGGCAAACGATTCCCTGTGTTTTGTGATGCTTGAGGATCCATTAAGGATGCAAGGGAGATCAAAAGATATGGAACAGTCTGAGTGGTCAGCTCTGCTGTTCAATAATAACCCAAGCATTGTAAGCGGCTAAGAATTGTGCAGAACAACCTTTACTTGGATCTTCTAAGAGATTAATAAAGTAAAGGCAAAAGAAAAAAATGGCGGTAAAAAAAAAAAAAAAAAAATCTAACCTGAATGAGCTCTGCGCCATGTGTGCGATACCACTGACAAACCCAGGCCCCCAAGCCAGCCCTCCCCCCCCCTCCCCCCATCAAGTCTCTCTCCTGTCTCCACCCCCTCTCTCCCAACTTTCAGCCAATCAATGGCCTTACAGGGCCATGCTCCGCCCTCCTCTCTCTCTCTCTCTCTCTCTCTCTCTCTCTCTCACACACACACACACACACACTCACGCACACGCACACACACACACGCACGCACGCACACACATACACACGCGCGTGCGCACACACACACACACAGAGGCAAGAAGTGACGTCGCACTGCATATTCAAAGCCCGTGTGATTGGTATGATAGTGGATGAAGGGCTTGGGGGAGAGGGGAGGGGGTTAGGGATGGGGGGAGGGGGGGGGGGACCGAGAGTGGGCAGTTGGGTCACGAAGCAAAGCCAGCCAAAGACCCGCCGCAAGCAACCCTGTCCCCCTCCTACTCCCCTCTCTCTCTAGTTCTCTCTTTGTGTGTGTGTGTGTGTGTGTGTGTGTGTGTGTGTGTGTGTGTGTGTGTGTGTTTCGGGGCCACGTAGGCACAGTGATTGTCTGACAGGACTCCAGCATGGGGATGATGGTGGTGGGCAGTGCAGGAGGTGGGAAGGGATGGGGTGGAAAAAGACAGTGTGAGCGAAGGCTGGACAGTTTGCAGTAGCTATTAATTAATTAAGGTGCTAATTCTGACAGGAACTCGGTTCATCTGTCTCCCTCTGTGTGTGTGTGTGTGTGTGTGTGTGTGTGTGTGTGTGTGTGTGTGTGCGCACATGTTGTGTGTGTGTGTGTGTGTGTGTGTGTGTGTGTGTGTGTGTGTGTGTGTGTTTGTGTGCATTCTCTCTCTCCTTCTGTGTGTGTGTGTGTGTGTGTGTGTGTGTGTGTGTGTGTGTGTGCATGTTGTGTACTCTCTCTCTCGCTCTCTCTCTCTCTCCCTCTCTCTCTCTCTCTGTGCGTGCGCGCACGCGCGCGCGCGCGCGCGCGTGTGTGTGTATGTGTGTCTTTATGGGTGTGTGTGCGTATGTGTGTGTGCATCGATATCTTGGCATCGATATCTTGGCATCGATATCTTGGCGTGCTCCACAAGTCCACTATTTGACTCTCTAATTCTACTTGCTCAATAGCACCCCAACATTCAAGGTGAAATGATCAAGGAAATAATCGTACACGATTTCAGCCTCTAAAAAAAAAATCACCCAGAGTTTGATCTGTTCCATGACGATACCTTTCCACACATTTAATCATCTTTTGATATTTTTGTGAAACTTAATAGATTTGGAGAAGTGCTTCACATTTTAGAACTGAAAATACAGACTTCCGGCTATAAACGTAATGGCAGGACGCCGCTCTCAACTGTGCTAATTTATCAAAGGTTCTAGTGGGTTTAGATCAGCTTTACGATCATCAGATGGCGTCAAATACTTCAAAGAAAAAAGGCGACAAATTTTACGCAGCAAGTAAAGGTCGTGAAATTGGAATTTTCAATTCGTGGAACGATGCCAGCAAATCGGTTACTGGCTTCGCCCAGGCTGCCGACAAGGCTTATGACACGCATGAGCAGGCCACGGCGGCTCTGAAAGCAGCAGGCATTCATGAGCCAATCACATATGACATAGGCATAGAGATCTTTGACAGTGACAATGAAACAAAAGGCGCACAGAACAGAGAAACGACAAAGACAAAATAACGAGAAGAAACGACACCAAAACAAAAGATTGAATCAGCATGCTTCTGCGGCTCAGAGTCAAACGAAGGAACTCTAAAATGCGCGGACTGTGGACAAAAAAATACACTTTTCTTGCACAGATTTGCCGCTATACCAGGTTTGTGCCTTTGCAAAGACACAACGAAAGTAGTCATGCTCAACATGCTGTGAAATTTATCACGACGAAAGCATTTCCGAACAAATTGACCACAAAGAGACAAAAGAACCAGAAGAAAACAACTGTGACGTTAACTCTATATAAGAACTTCTGACGTGTCAAAACACCATTATGACGTCAAACCTAAAAACTTTAGAATCTGCAGTAAGCAGCTTGGCTTCGCAAATAGGGGACATTCGGTCACACGAAAAAACTGAGCAAACGCAGATGATAGACAAACTGGACAAAATTACCAAACAGAGAAAAACCGTAAATGACTACTCAATAAGAAGATCACCAGCAAACAACAGAGATGCAGAAACACAAACAGAAGACTTGATCGTCGAGAGTAGACAAACACCTGAAAGGCCGAATCTTACCAACGAAAACTCCTCAAAACGACAGATTCTCTGCTCTAACACCAAAACAAAGTCAAAATCAAAGACCACTGATGCGGAAAGTCATCCCCATGAGATACCTTCTGCATGTCAAAAAGAGTGCTTGTCGAAACAAGATCATGATGTTGACAGCAAACAGCAGGGACACAGAAACACAAACGGAAGACTTGATGGTCAGAAAATCTTACAGACATCTACAATAGCACAGAGCTCTGGGATTCCCAAAATTGCTCAATTAAATCCAACGAAAAAACTTGCAAATGAATTGAATACTTCTTAAATAAATGTTAGCGAACCGCCCAGAGAACGTGGACAAACGAGTCACAAGACGAAACACAACTAGAAGGCGTCCAACGCCTTCTTCCTTGCGCTGAACCCTACGAAGTGATCTGAAGCGATCAAAGCTAAGTGAATTTTCATTGTTTTATTCGTTAATGTCTCACCTGATGAAGACCTAAGAGGTCGAAACTAGTTGTGTTTCGTCTTGTGACTCGTTTGTCCACGTTCTCTGGGCGGTTCGCTAACATTTATTTAAGATTTGTTTAGATTTCCGCCTGCAGTCCTCTCGCTTTGCAACTAGATCTGAATTGAATACTGTTCCACAAGGCAAAGAAAATCTAAAATCCAACAATCCTACTTCTCCCGATAATAGCAAAAAAAACCAATTTTGCAGATGGAAAAATCAGAAGAAAAAGAAAATACTCATATGGTAGAGGACAGTGGGGAGGACAGTAGTGGGTCAGAAAGCTCAGATGTTCAGACTGAGAACGGCAGTGACTCGAACACACTGGTGGAAGATGATATTTCCAGTGAACAAAAAACAGAAACTGGCAACTCTCTGCTTCCATCAGTAACTATCTTGCATGACTCTGTTCTTAGAGGAGTTGACACAGAAAGACTTGGTCAGTTTAACGTCGACATGATAGCAGCACCAACAGCAGAAAGTTGCAGGATAACATTCGACAAAACTTCCAATCCTCCAGACGTGGTATTAGTACACATCGGAGTGAATGACTTAAAGGATGGTGAGCCTCAAACAGCAAGCAACAAGCTAGCAAGTGCTGTGAGGGAACTGCGTGCAAAAGTAAAACCTACTACCCATATTGTAGTGAGTAAGGCCTTGAAGAATCGCGACGAATTCATGCAAAAAAGGGTCGATCTATTCAATGCTCTGCTGGTGACAGAACTGCATGATTTGGAAAACACATCATTCATTGGACACGACCACATCTATCCGCAATATCATCTCAAAGACAACTTCCACCCAAACCAAAAAGGAAGCAGTATCATTGCGGCTGGCCTTGGACGCCACTTAGACAATATTCTGTGGGAAAAAAACCATCAAAAAAGAAACAATTGAAGAACAGAAGTCGCGTGACTCGCAAAGAAATAAGAATGAACAAATGAAAAATCAACTTGAACCACCTGAAAACAGATTTGGGAAGCTGCAAAGAAATTAAGAAGATGAACATGTACACGAACGACCATACCGACAATGCAGAAAAGATGCAGTGCAATCTCAACATAACTCAACTCAAGACGAAGAAGGCATTCATGTGCATGAAAGAACATTGCAGCAAAATGATAAAGACTTCTGCCATAAACCCAGCTCTAGTCATCACAATGAATTAGAATGCGTCGGAAGGAAGACGACAGAACAACAAAGACATAAAGCAGAGACCAAACGTGAAAGAAAACCACAGCAACGAAACAATTATGAGATGGAACACTCAAGAGAAAGAAGACAAGAACAAAGCAATGAAGATTACTCATACAAAGGGAAACTACTGCAACAAGGCAAAGAACAAGGATGTGGATGTGAACAACAATGGAAACAACATCGTGAGGTCGGATATTATGGAAGGAATGAAAGAAAACAGCAAAGAGGATATCTTCCAGTTGTTTTGCAAGAAAGAACGACTCATGGAGAAAGACACACCTTGAATACCCACATCTACAAGGGAGAAACTTCCGTCAACAAAAACGGAGACAAAATAACGAAGACAGATATCGAGGTAATGAAAATTGGCGTTGGCGACGAGTTAATGAAACTGACTGGCAGTATGAGAAGATGCTAAGCCAACAATACGATGAAGAAATTGACCTGTACGGAAGAAACAGATATCAAACAAAGAGTGAAGACTACTATCAACAGAGATGGACGGATGAAAGAAGGTACGGAGATCATTCATCTTATTCAAGGGATATACGTGAACAACGAGACAATAGAAATGGACGGCAACGAAGGAGAACCAACACATCCCAATTACACAACTTGGATCAATGGAACAATCATGATTTGACTAGAGAGCACCAAGAAGAAACGAGCTACACTAATCATCAGAATTCTGTACAGGGACGAGATGCTAAGCACTATGCAAATCGTAATTACACATTACGGGAAATGTATGATGATGGCGACTACACTCCACAGCGAAAGTTCAAATGCCAGCCGATGAACAACAATGACTTTCCAAACCAGCGGTACAGTCGCTAAAGAAGAAAGAGGACATAGCATTTGTTACCAAAAGCTCAAAAGTGAAACGAACAATAATAGAATCGGAAAAATACAAGTTAAAATAAGTAACTAAAAAAACAATATTAACAGACACGATTGTAATCAGTGACACTTAAATGATCGATTAATGTATTAATTTTGATGTAATTAAACGTGATGAAGAAAAAGTACCACTTATAAATCTGCTAGTAACTTAGCAAGCAACTACGTTACATAGTATAAGCACAGTATGGGGAAGAGAAAAATAAGTATCCTGTCATGGAATACTAATGCTTTTATAGGAAACATTGATGGTATAAAGACAAACAAATACGAAGACTGGCAGTTTATTCAAAAAACAAAATCATATGATATAGTGTTCCTGGAAGAAACTCATCTAACATATGAAGACACAAAGAATATACATTTTCCATACTTTGCACCTGGAGTTCACTATTGTGGTGAACAACACAAGAAAGCGGTAAGGCTTCAGGAGGGATTTCAGTATTTGTAAAACATGAAATTAGAGAACAAGTCAAATTTTTACCACAAAGTAATGGAGATATAGTTCGGATGTCTATACCAAATGTAGACAAACGGGGAGATGACACTTATATATGTTGCTGCTATATACCGCCACTATACTCATCATATGGTAGAAATAACGCGGATTTGATATGGGATAAATTACAAAATGATATAGAACATTTTTCGCCGAAAGGCAACATTATTATTTGTGGCGATTTTAATGCTAGGACTGGAACATTGATAGATTATACGGAAATAGACTCAATTCATAATTGTTTTATCCCAGGTCAGTACAATCGAATTAATAAACATATAATAGATGTTCTATGGATCATGTTGTTCACAAAAATGGTAAGAGATTAATCAACATTTGTACGGACAACAGCCTTCTTGTTCGAAATGGTAGGCCATTGGGTGATTTGGAAGAAAAATACGCTTGTCATATACACCAAGGTAGTAGTGTGGTAGATTGCTTTATATGTTCAGAAGAACTTACACAAAATATAGTTGGAATGAAAGTTATGGAACTAAACCATTTTCCAGATCATTGTCCACTCAGTATGACACTATGTTTACCTATATTGAAAAATGGAACGAAAGACAAGAGTCATTTCAGTAACAGCACATTTTATAAGCAAACTAACAGTCAAAAGGAAGAATATATAAAATTTTACTGGGATGATAATTCCGCTGATGCTTTCTGTACAGCTTTAAAAACAAAGCAAATTAGTGAATCGTTACAAGAAATTAAAAATCATATTGATGAACCAATCACAGTTGATTTAGCCACTCTTGTTTTGGAAAAGGTTACCAATACATTAAAGTATGCTGCAAAATTGGCATTACGACATAAGCTTATAACTAAAAGAAAATCTAGAAAACGCTCCAAAAATGGTTTGACCAAGACTGCTATATTCAAAGACGAGATCTGAAATCTTTAAGAAATGCACTGAACAGAAATCCACAAATAAAACATTACATGAAAAGTACTTTCACAAAATGAAAATATACAAACGTTTGTTGAAAAGGAAGAAAAAGATTTATAAGAACAGTTTAGTTCAGAGTCTGAATGAAGCATATTTACAAGATCCAAACAATGTGTGGAAAACATTAAAACAATTACATGAAGCAGATTCTCAAAACGGAAATAACAATGGAGCGATAAGTAGTACAAAGTGGCTAGACCATTTACAAAATCATATTGGTACAGAGGTAAATGTTGAAACAGATGCAAAACTAAAAGTAAATTCTAAATGGGAAAAACTCTCTTCAGAATTAAATTACTCTGATCTTGATTTTCCAATATCATCTAAAGAAATTTTAGATGCTTCAAAAAATATGCGTAACAAAAAAGCGGCTGGAGAAGATGGGATTATTAATGAAATAATCAAAACCAGTTTACCTGATACAGGTGAAATAATTAGGAATGTATTTCAAAGTTGTTTTTTTTTTCTCAGGAGCATATCCTGAAGCATGGAAGAGGGGAATAAATGTCCCCATTCATAACTCAGGAGATCCCTTCAATCCTTCACATTATCGAGGTATAACAATTAATAACTCTCTCAGTAATTTGTTTTGCCATATATTAAATCACCGAATAACAAACTTTTGGGAAGAAAATCATCTACTAGCAGGAGAACAAGCAGGCTTTCGCAAAGAACACAGAACATCAGATCATCTATATGTGTTAAAGAAAATTGTTTATGATATAATGAAAAGCAGAAAAGATCGCCTTTATGGTTGCTTTATCGACTTTGAAAAAGCGTTCGATAATGTTTGGCATGAGGCACTTTTCTTAAAAATACATGAAGTAGGCATACAAGGAAACTGTTTCAGAGTTATTAGGAACATGTATGAAAATTCCAAAATAAGCACAAAAACGAATGAAGGTCTATCCCATAATATAAACGTACTTAAAGGAGTATTGCAAGGAAATGTTCTTAGTCCAACTCTATTTACTATCTTGGTAAATGATATTCCAAAGTATATTGGGGAGACAGATAGTCCATATACCGACGAAAAGACCCCTATATCATGTTTAATGTATGTTTTCTAAAACAAAGAAAGGTCTTCAAAACAAGCTTGACAAATTGAATAAATATTGTTTAACTTGGGGTATGAAAATTAATGTACAAAAGACAAAGGTATTGATTTTTACACATAAAAAACCCAAAGTTCCCATCTTATTTAAATTTGGTACTGAGATAATTCAGACAACTGATCAGTACAAATATCTGGGAATAACTTTGCATTCTGACGGCTCCTTTATTTTGGCGAAAACTCAACTTGTCAAGCAAGCAATTAAAGCTTCACATTCATTATATCGATTAATCAAGAGGAACCAACATTCGTTTTGATACAATATTACAACTTTTTGATACTTTGGTTACTCCTATAGCAACATATGGAGCAGAAGTTTGGTTGCCATGGTCTGAGAAAAGTACAATGTCTAACATGGACTCATTTGATATATCTGATTTTTTTTTCAAAATAGTATTTCTTCAAAACACCCACATGAAAACTTAAAGATACAAGTAGAACAGATGCAAAATCTAACAGATGACCCAGGAAAAAGAATATTTTGTGCCAACGACTTCAAACCAAGTACTCTATTAAACTCCAGGGAACACCAAAAAATATTAGCCAGCATATTTTTGAGGCATTCAAATCCAGGCAAAATTGAAGCACTTTTGTTGTTGTTGATGATGATGTTTTGTGCCAAGTATCTTTCAAAGGTGACGTCAATAAAGAAATGTTCTTGTTCTATTGTTCTTGTGTTCAGACTTTGGCGGCAGGATTCTCAGATCCATAGTCTTACCTGTCTCCGCACGTTGCCTCAGCCTAAACAACATTTCTGAGACAGGCACGTTATTACTATTTATTCTGGCAATGCCGGTGTCACCAGGAGATAAGCTCTGTCCAGGAATTTCAAACATAATGTATTGGCGCATTCCCCAGTGAGATGAACAGAAAGTGCACGGTAGGGAGTTGGAGTATTCAGACTTAATGATAAGAAACATTCGAGTCGGGGTGACCTGCGCAGAAGTTTGAGCTGATGCCATCTTATCTGGCAGTTACAGTGGTCTTCAATGGTTCTGAGGACTGTACGTCAGTATACTGTATGTCATTTCTTACAGCGGTCTTCAGTGGTTCTGAGGACTGTACGTCAGTATACTGTATGTCATTTCTTACAGTGGTCTTCAGTGGTTTTGAGGACTGTACGGCAGTATACTGTATGTCATTTCTTACAGTGGTCTTTAATGGTTCTGAGGACTGTACGTCAGTATACTGTATGTCATTTCTTACAGCGGTCTTCAATGGTTCTGAGGACTGTACGTCAGTATACTGTATGTCATTTCTTACAGCGGTCTTCAATGGTTCTGAGGACTGTACGTCCGTATACTGCATGTCATTTCTTACTCGATTTGTTTGTACTGATCTCATTTTTTTTCTTGTAGTGATGGATGAATTCATCTCTCTCTCTCTCTCTCTCTCTCTCTCTCTCTCTCTCTCTCTCTCTCTCTCTCTCTGTGTCTCTGTCTGTCTGTCTGTCTGTCTCTCTGTATTGTGAATGTGTGTGTGTGTGTGTGTGTGTGTGTGTGTGTGTGCGTGCATGCTTGCATGTGCGTGTGTGTGTGTGTGTATGTGCGCGTGCGTGCGCGCGCGCGCGCGCGCGCGCGCGCGCGTGTGTGTGTGTGTGTGTGTGTGTGTGTGTGTGTGTGTGTGTTTATCGTACACTTTATACATTTGTTCAGTCAGTGAAGTTCTCCATGTATTATGGGATCCCATTAAAGAAGTCACACACATTCATTCCCCAACCAATGTTTGACTTGATCATCATGGTCTGTACACTGTGGACCAACACTGTCACTTTTTTCTGATCTATCATTCTCACTACATGGTGAGCTGTCACTATCATTACGTTGGTGACTATCACTGTCACTACATGGTGAGCTATCACTATCATTACGTTGGTGACTATCGCTGTCACTACATGGTGAGTTATCACTATCATTACGTTGGTGACTATCGCTGTCACTACATAGTGAGCTATCACTATCATTACATCACTACATGGTGAGCTATCACTATCATTACGTTGGTGACTATCACTGTCACTACATGGTGAGCTATCACTATCATTACGTTGGTGACTATCACTGTCACTACATGGTGAGCTATCACTATCATTACGTTGGTGACTATCACTGTCACTACATGGGTGAGCTGTCACTATCATTACTTTGGTGACTATCACTGTCACTACATGGTGAGCTGTCACTATCATTACGTTGGTGACTATCACTGTCACTACATGGTGAGCTATCACTATCATTACGTTGGTGACTATCACTGTCAATACATGGTGAGCTATTACTATCATTACGTTGGTGACTATCACTGTCACTACATCGTAGATCACTAACATTACGTTGGTGATTATCGCTGTCACTACATCGTAGATCACTATCATTACGTTGGTGATTATCGCTGTCACTACATGGTGAGCTATCACTATCATTGCGTTGGTGACTATCGCTGTCACTACATCGTAGATCACTATCATTACGTTGGTAACTATCACTGACTCTACATAGCGCACTTTCACGGTCAACAATGTGCAATATTACTATCATACATTGAGGATCATTATCACTGTTACTAAAGGGTCGAACTTTAATTAAGGACCACCCCGAAAAAAGGCCCTTTCTTTTTGAATTGGCCAAAAATACAAGCAATGCATTTTTTTCGAAGAATTCGACTGGGAAAGGTTTAAGAGGTTAACAGAGTATTCCGCAAAGCTTGCGAAAGCTGTCTTATTGTCACGTGCGGCATGCAGAGGGGGGGTTGAAAGTTGCAGATTGTTGTCAAAATTGCTTGTTTTTCAAGCAAGATTGAACACTGCTTCAAACGGTTTTGCACTGAAATTCCAAATGCACGTGCAAAAACCAATGCATTGCAGAGCATTTTACTGACTGGAATGCCCCTAAAAGCAGCCCAACGTGCATAATTCTTCATAACACAAAAATGCCTCCAAGACGCAAGCTGTCTGATTTTGACCGGACCCGGGCGATTGCATGGCTGCAGGATCGAGTTGGCGTTCGAGAAGTGGCCAGAAGACTACAAGTGTCCCACTCCGTCATCATTCGGCTGAGAGAACGTTTTCAAGCCACTGGAACTGTCAAAGAGAGACCCCGTCCAGGCCAGCCAAAGAAGACCACTGCAAGAGATGACAGGTTCATCCGCAGACATGCTCTTCGGACCAGGACCACCACCTCCAACACCATCAGGCGTCGGCTCCAAGCTGCCACTAACACAGCAGTGTGTGAGATGACCATACGGCGGCGCCTCAATGCTGCCAACCTTCGAGCAAGGCGCCCAGTCCGGAAACCAAAACTGACTGCGGCCCACCGGGCACGTCGCCTGGCCTGGTGCACAGCTCATCGAACATGAACTCGGGATCAGTGGCGGGTGGTGCTTTTCACCGATGAGTCCAAGTTCCAGTTGAAGCCACGAGATGGACGCATTCGGGTGTGGCGGCGTCCCAGGGAGCAGCTGGCAGATGACGTCATCCAGGAGGTCGTCGCTTTTGGTGGTGGCTCCGTCATGGTAGGGGGGGGGGGGGGGGGGGGCATCAGCAGTCACCACAAGACTCCCCTGTACCATGTGGATGGCAACCTGAACGGCCAACGCTACCTGCAGGAGATTTTACGGCCTTTGGTTGTCCCAGCACTCCAGCAGATTGGGGCTCAGGCTGTGTTCATGGACGATAATGCCACCCCACATCGTTGTCGAGCCGTGAACACTTTTGTGGTGCAAGCTGGCATCACCAGGATGCCATGGCCGTCAAACAGCCCGGACATGAACCCTATTGAGAACATCTGGGGCGAGCTTGGGAGGAGAGTTCAAGAAAATCACCCTGTTCCGGCAAATCGACAGGAGCTGCTGCACTACCTGCAGCAGGAGTGGGCAAACCTCCCCCAGGCACTCATTACAACAACAGTCAACACCATGAGGCAGCGCTGTGTGGATTGTGTGGCAGCACGAGGGGGGCACACTCGGTTTTGATCAGACTGTAAAGAAACACTCTTTTTGTGAATGTCATTTTGGGGGGTAGTCTCATTCAGGCTCCCCTGTCTAATCAGAAAGAATGATTTTTTCGATGAAAGTGACAAAATGTTGTTCACTGATAATGAAATTAAACATTTATAAAGTTTCTGTCGTTTGTCGGTTTTTCTTTCTATGTTTTGTGAGACTGTGTATAAGTGGTCCTTAATTAAAGTTCGACCCTGTATGTATGTGAACTGTCACCGTCACCACACTGTAGACTGTCGCTGTCACTACATCGTAGGCTAATTGTCACTACAGTCACTACACAATAAACTATAGCCGTCACTACATCGTAGACTAATTGTCACTACACAATAAACTATAGCCGTCACTACATCGTAGACTAATTGTCACTACACAATAAACTATCGCCGTCACTACATCGTAGACTAAGTGTCACTACACAATAAACTATCACCGTCACTACATCATAGACTAATTGTCACTACACAATAAACTATCATTGTGACCGCATTGACTAATTGTCACTACATAATAAACTATCATTGTGACCGCATTGTAGACTATCACTGTCACTACACTGCAGACTGTCATCTTTGTTACATTGTTGACTGTCACCGTCTCTACATTACGGACTATGACCGCCACTACGCTTTAGACTATCACTATCACCACACTATGAACTATCACAGTTACTACATTGTAAACTGTTACTATTTACTACCGTGGTTTCTGACAAAACTCCACCACAGTAAAAAAAAAAAAAAAAAAAAATGGACAAAAGCCAGACAAAGCAGATGATCCTTTCTTCGACAGACACTGTATGGTGTCGTTAAAGGGGTTAACATTTACAGTTATATATATATATATATATATATATATATATATATATACCATATGCGGAGAGAGAGAGAGAGAGAGAGAGAGAGAGAGAGAGAGAGAGAGAGAGATGCGGATGCGGATAATTTATTCAAAAAGGCCATAGCCCCTCTTGAAGGGGGTGGTATATACATGCAATGCATGAATTCAAGAATCATACACGTAATGCAACTAAAAGGAGAACAAAATCATATGAACACAAGAAATCGAACATTCAACGCAAAGGAAAGGAGAAAGAGATCAATCACGCACAGCAAATGGAGCGGATTTTGAACGCCTTATACAAATAGATGGCAAATTGTCTTCTAACATCTTCACGAGCAGAAGTGACCAGTAAGATAAGCCTAAATGCAGAAGGGTGTCTATGATATTTTGATGGGATAAACTGGGTTCTAAGTGTTTCCAAGGCGGGACAGCAAAACACAAAATGAACCTCGTTTTCACGAGCCTTTTTACACAGAGGGCACACAAGTTCAATCTCCGTACACTCTTTACGATAACGATATCGATGAACGTTAATATCAGAGAATCCAAATCTAAATCTAGTCATTATGTACTTTAAATGGCAGTCCATTTGTATAGATAAGTAGGTTGGGATACTATGTAGTGGGTTGAAGTGTCTGTATAAATCAAATCTACTACTATCTTGAATGTGAGCATTCCAGTCTTGCCATCTACAATCTATAAGCCTGGTACGAAGCATTTTCAAAAATGCAGTCTTGTTTCCGACACACTGGTTAACCCACGCATATCCCAGTCCTAATTCATACAATCTCATTTTGACTTTTGTCACCCAGTTCACCTTGCCCCTCATATCTAAACCAAATAACATCTTATAGGCTTTCTTCAGTAATCTTGCATCTTCCATTTCAAGTAACTTTAACCAATAAGCTATACATCTTATAACAGAATTTAAATAAATTGGATATCTACTTGTTTCGCCATAAATCAAATCGTTTGGTGTCTGCACCGACACACCTAGAAATTTTTTCAGGGCAAATAAATGGACTTTTCACAGTGTAGCGCAGCATTTTCTAAGCCCCATATTTCAGCACCGCACTGTGCAATAGGTTGGATTTGGGAATCAAACAGTTTGATGAATACATGAAAAGATTTATTTCCTAACCTAGATAATCTTTGCATAATACACAACAAAGCATGTTTAGCTCTGCTCGAAAGATCTTTACAAGCGGCAGAAAAACTTAACCGTGTTGAAAAATATATTCCGAGGTATTTATAGATGTTAACCACTGGCATCCGGATTCCAT
Source organism: Conus canariensis (assembly GCA_033310375.1). Lineage (NCBI taxonomy): Eukaryota > Metazoa > Mollusca > Gastropoda > Neogastropoda > Conidae > Conus > Conus canariensis. The sequence goes on from CM065739.1 coordinate 52,275,910, forward strand.
CGTAAGTCCACTGTTCTCGAACACCTAAATATCCACCCTTTCTGAACACGATTATATTACTTTTCAACATGTTTACCCGTAACTGAAGTGAAGTAGCAGAGCGATTTAGACTATTTAATTGCGTTTGAAGGCCAATCACTGTTTCAGAGATCAGAACTACATCATCTGCCAAAAGAAGGATAAACAACTGTAGAATTTCTGTTGTAAACTGTGCACCATGCCTCCCATTATTAACAACTTCAGAAGTTAATTCATTGATAAACAGAGAAAATAGTATTGGGCTGCACACATCTCCTTGTTTTACTCCGCTAGTACATTGGATATAATCTGTTAATTTCCCTCCACATCTGACTTTGGCCTTCACACTATTATACATGCTCATTATGCATCTGAACAATTTCCCTCGGACCCCGTTTTTTTAGTAGAATAGGCCATAAAATACTTCTGTTTATAGAATCAAAGGCTTTCTCAAAATCAATGAAAGCAACATATAATTTGCGATCTAAAGAAAACTGCTTTTGAACAAAGGCCATTAGAGTAAACATGTGATCTACTGTGGAATAATTACGTTTAAAACCAGCCTGATATTCACCTGTAAGATTGTTTTCTTCCACCCATTCTTGCAGTCGACGATTTATAATAGTACTGTATATCTTACTAGTTACATCACAAAGAGAAATACCTCGATAGTTGTCAGGATTATTTACGCTACCCTTTTTATAGATGGGAAGAACAATTAATTCGGTCCACTGCTCTGGGTAAATGCCACTGTCAAAAAGTGAATTCATAAATCTAACAAGAAAATCCAAAATGATTTCCGATTTACAACTAACTTTTAAAAACTCACCAATAATACCGTCCGGCCCAGCAGCTTTACGATTTTTAATTTTCCGAATCGCAAACATCACTTCGTCTATGGAGATTGGACGGTTTAAATTACTTTCTTCCTCTACATCATCTTCGCATTGAAGTGCGTCATCGGTATTAACATCTCTTGTTAAGAGTGCTTTGAAGTGGTCGTACCAAGTATCAATACTAATCGTATTTAGAGGTTGTTTTCTTTTTACGGATATTTTATGCACTGCGTTCCAGAACTGCTTCTGACTTTTCACAGATGCCAGTAGTTCATTTAACAAGGCATCGTTAAATTCCTTTTCCTTCCTCTTTAGTAAATGCTTGTATTCACGCCTTGCACAACGATAACAGTTACGATCATCATCCTTTAGCGTACGTTTAAATTTGCTTAGTAAATTTCGTACTTTCTTTTTATGAACTTTGCATTCCATATCGAACCAGTCTTTATCTTTATATTGTTTCTCACTGTGTATTCGTATTTTCATACATTCTGCAGCTTCCTTAATACATTCATTAAAAATCCTTAAAGCAGCATTAATGTCAGTTTCAATTAGGCTAATGGCGTAAACCATTTTCCTCTCAAATTCTGATTT
>CM065739.1:52284857-52332357 GCA_033310375.1 Conus canariensis
ATCAAAATTAACACGCAAAACCTCCAAAAATTGACGAAATCAGTACTTTAAAACGGGGGCTTGCGTGCTAGATAAGATTTGGTGATCGGGAACATAGATATTTACATTCTCTCCACCGCTATTAACGTCCGCGGGACCGAGCCCTTACTACTTTTTTTAATATGTTCTTCTACTTCCAGCACTATTAATAAATCAGAACAAACAACTAACCTTCCATCTTGATTAGTTATTTTTACATCTAATGAATTTATAGCCCCCTCAATTAATTCTTTAAATTGGCTGTTTCCATCAAACGTATATAGCTGATAATCGCAAAACCCCGCCCTAATTGACGGCAAAACCTTTAGAACTGTAGACGGATAGCCATTAAACAAATTAGTATTTGTTTTTAACTGTTGTAAATGGACATACAACATTGGATTCACAGAAAAATCAGAAGGTTTATTACCTTCAAATTGATAGATGTCTTCTCTTGTGCTAAATCTATAAACTCTCTCACTACTGTGGAAGCCTAAGATTTTAGCTAGGCCTCTAGGGAAAGTGTACTCTCTTCTTTCTTCTAGTGGAAAATTTATAGTAATTCTAAGGTTTGCTTCGTTAATTGTTAACAATATGCCAGATTCGAGAAGTACTTCTTTTAAAGAACAAAAGTTGTAATAACCATCAGGTATTTGTATATGGCTTATTTGATTGCTTTGTTCGTCATCAACATTAATCCAGTTATTTTGAGCTCCTTCAGATATGTTAACCCACATAACTTTAAAGCCAATTTCTTTAAGGGCAATCCTACAACTCCCGCTCCAATTGGTAATTGGGTACGTTAAGAACAACGCTCGTTTTGTTTGGTTATATAGATGTACATCTTTTTTATAACTATTTTAAAAACTAATTTAAAAAATGGAGCCTTTTAAATATAATGAAAGTGCCACTTACAATGTAGGAGCGTTTTATAACCCCAAATCTTTGGACTTCAGTTTACTAACCATTGCAGTAGACGAATCATATGGCTTCCAAGTCAGACTTGTAAACCCACTAACTAAATATTTAAATCCGCCAATAAAGAGTGACAGAGTGCCATCAGCATGGTCATCTCACCCTATGGCTTTTTTTCAGAATCAGTTAAATTTTGCAGTTTACTGCTCAACCACTGGCTGCGGTGTTTCATATGCAAACCATTTATACCACCCCAATCTCTTAGTAAGGTCAGTATATAACTTTCATGTTTATTATCAGTATAGACGCATACTAACTGAACTACAAGTACGCCTCCCCAATGACAACGCGTTTAATCCATTTCTCAGCCCAATGGACAATAATGCATATGAAAGAATCTGCAACGAATTTAACATTAATCCTTCAACTGACTTTAGACAAAAGTTAGACCGCAATCATGGGCTAGGCACATTGTATTTGTGGGGTACAAAAAGAGAATATGATTTTGACTACTGGCCCGGCCACACCTCTTTTCAACCAAACAAACAAGTTCGATTGGGATCCATAGAACAAAAACATCCTAATGCTTGGGCAACATTTATCTTAGATGAAAGTAAAGGCCTAACAATGCCAGGAGTGCAAAGACTTAATGACTCCATACGCACGTACGTTTGGTGTCTATTAGGAGCGCAAGCACAGACCAAGTCTAGCATAGTGGATCAATCTACAGGTTTTGATGCTAGAAAACAATTTCTAGCCAATTTAGAAGATGCTATTAACTCTGCTGTTGATTTACCTTCCAGCATACAAAGGTACCAAAACGTTCTTTCACATGCTAGGTCAAAGGTTGACTTTGTTGTGGGCCATGGATTATACATGCTGCCTTCTGACCTTAGACTGCAGATTGGCATGATACAGAATTACAATAATGAAATCCTCATAGCCGGGGACGATCAAAACTTAGGACACAATCAAGGTTTAAACACAAGGCCCGCGCCAGCCATTTTTAAAAAAGTACCTATCCTTGAAGAAAGCGATCCACCACCAGTTATAAAAAGCGCCCCACAGCCAGAAAGCGATCCACCACCAGTTATAAGCGCCCCACAGCCAGAAAGCAGTCCACCGCCTGTTGATGTACCTCACACTGACAGTCACACTAGTGAAAAGACAGCCCTCGTTGTGTTTTTAACTTTTACTGGATTAGCCATACTTTATTTCACTAAAAATTAAACCGGCAGCCAGCACTCCTAACGTCCACAGATGGTCAGCCATATAACCAGCCACCTTACCTATAGTAGACAAAACCCAACTAACAACACTGCCTATTATGCCAGGCAGAGCATCAAGGGCTTTAGCTGCTAACTTCTTTAATAGGTTTGCTAGATGATGTAATTGTTTTCTAATCCAACTTTTACCAGGCTGAGGTGTTGGAGGCGCTACTGGCCCTGCTGGCGCACTACCTGTTAAAGCATAAACAAGTGTAGAGATAGCAAACCCAACAGCTGTCAATATACTAACTATTGTAATCCCCTGCTCTCTGAACAGAGTCCTTATTCTTTCTGCTAACGTAGTATTTTCATGAAGGAGTCTGTTTATAGTTTCTCTGATTCTGTTTGTTTGTAATACTATTTGTTCTCTGTTAGTAGACAGCGTTTCTAACCTGGCTGCCCTTTCTATCATTAAATCCTGTATTTTCTGTTGTATTCTAGCCTTTTCTTCTCGCCCTAAATTGTTATCATCTGCATCAGCGAGTTTATTTTTTTTTCTCTTATCTCTCTATCCAGCTCACCAAGTTTTGCCAAATTGTTTGTTAGTTCGCCCCTTATTGTCCGCAAAGCAGCATTAAGACCCCTGATTTCACGCATAGGCAATGGAGAATCGCCAATTGTTTTTAAGGCCGTTTCTTCATTAAAACTTGTTTCAACTTCTGTTATTGCTTCATCTGTTCTTTGGCCTAACTCTTCAATAGAGATCATTTGTATTTCAGATCGTGTTGGCAGCCTCCGCTCCACGTTCTGTAAAACTCTAACGGCCTCAGGCTTTAGATTTGTAATGTTTAATCGTTCTGCATCAGCAGCAGGGAGTCTTTGTTTAATTGTACTTAGACTTAAAAACCTAGTTGGGTTTTGCGCTGAAGTAACTCTTACACGGTCTACTTTAGTTTTTATATACAAATGGCCGCCATCTTCTTCAAAATCGTTAGGATCGAACACGCCTGGCAGCCCTCGTTCTATACTTTTATAGAATGATTCAATTCGTTGTCGCAATAGTTCTTGTCGCTGCCTAGGGAGTAAAGAACCCGCTTCTGCTCCTTCAAGTTCATCTTCTAATGAAGGGCCTAGTTCTGTTTCATCTTCATCTTCTTCAATAGGATCAATCGCGTCAAAATCTTCATCAGCCATATTTATATATTTAATATTTTTTGTTTTATAAAAAATGAACTCATACGGTTGTGACCTCGATCCATACAGAAAAGAGAAGGAACCCCACGGCGTAAAAGGTATAAGGCAGACTGTAATTAGTGTAAATACTCCATCAACAGTTCAGCCTGAACAAACTTTAATAGTCATGTTCCCTGATCTTGGCGCTGATGATGTTATAATGCCAGGCACCGCTAAACTATCATTCAAAATAGATATTACATCGGAAGATCCTAATGCTACTGTTGTTGCTAATTTGGGTAGGCAATCGTTAAACATATGGCAATCAAACTGGAGGGTAGAGAAGTCTTTGTACTAAGCGAGGCAGACATTTTTGCTCTCTATTCTGACCTATGGCTGCCTAAAAAAGAAAGAAAAGAGAAAGTTTATCAGGGAATACAAAGCCCAAACGGTCTCAAGCACAGAGTTGGAGCCGAGGATGCAAAGGATGATGTTAAAGATGAAGCAGTAGCAGAAGCATTTGGCAACAGATTCTGCATCCCTCTAGATTTTGAGCTGTTAAAGACGCATATGCCATATTACCAAGGCGCACTAAAAGAAAAACTTACTTATAAACTGACATTTAATCCTAGCGAGTCTGTTGTTCTGTCTGAAGATCCTAAAGCTAAATACACAGTCAGCGACATTTCTCTTGAGTTTGATGTTGTTACTAACCCTGGACTGGCCAGAACAATCTTAACCCAATATAAAAGTAAAACGGTTATTTATTATGAAAACGTTATACACTCCATTACAGAAAATAGAAACAAGCGAGACACTCTCTGGAACATACATCTAAATCAGTCTCTGAAGTCTTTAAAAGGAATTTTGTTCTTGTTTACTGAAGAAACAACTCCTTTTCATAGAGAATCAGAAGCGTTTTATAATCCAAAAATTGAGAAGGTCGACTGTGCAATAAATGGTAGGTCTGATCAGTTGTATTCGGGTCGCGGGCTTTTACCTCACCAACACTTTGATGAAATAAGAAAGTTATTTGCTGGAGGTAGGCAAAGAGATCCTGCAGTTGATCGCGTATGTAAAAAAACTTCGCCTTTATGATGTAAGACTCGAAGACTACTTAATAACCAAATATGGGCTGTGGCTGGATTTTAGATCTACATTTGACAACAGATTGTTTGGAAGTGGAGAAAGGGTAGGGCAAGATGGTATAAAAATAAATATTCACAAGAAAGCAGACGGAAACGCCCCAATACAAATGCATATTTTTATGGTTTGTGATGCTCAGCTAAACATTGAAGAAAACAGGCTAAAAGATGTGGCTTATTAAAATGCAGAAGAAATATTCTAATAAAAACAGATGGATAGTTTGAAGTTTCTGCCTAAAGACCCGCACTGTTCTCTTATCTGCGGGATTACTGGGTGTGGGAAAACTGTCTTCGTACTTGATTTGTTACAAACAATATACAGGTTTCATTACGAGCACATTGTTATATTCTGCACAACCATTAAGCACAACAAGTCTTACAAAGAAAGGAAGTTTATTTGGACAGACGAGAATATATTTTTAGTTGATCCTAGCGACAAACTGAGCGACTGTTTAGAACATTACTATAGACTATTTGAGGGAACTGAAACACTGTTTATTATTGATGACTGTTCAGCCGAACAAGACATTGTTAAAAAAAGAAAAGCTCTATCAAAGCTAGCCTTTAGTGGACGCCACGCCTTAGTTTCTGTGTGGCTCTTAACTCAAAAATACAATGCTGTCTTAAAAGACTTTAGATCGCAGTTAAAATCAGTCATCTTATTCTATACTAAGGACAGGGATAGTTTTGAAGAATGTTTAAGTGAAAATTATATAATAAGGGACAAAGATGAGCTAAAAAAAATAAAAGAGCAGTTAGAAAAATCTAAGCACGCTAAACTATGCTTACGGACTGACCCCCCAGTTCAATACGTTTGTTTATTGTAGATTGTTTATTATAATTTTAATATTAAAAAGAATGTCTCGAGGGCCAGAATCAAAAGCGCAGCTAGCTCCTAAATGCACTGCAGTAGAGCTAAAAGACCTAGCAGACACAACTGAGTTTGATTTAATAGGAGTTCCAGGAAATGTTTATGGATTTGAATACACCGACGATGGTGTTTACAAACGAACAGAAATTGAAGATAAAAAACGACAGCAATATCCTACCCTGGAAGAGATAAGAAATCTAAGGGCAAACGATTTTGGCAAACACGAATACAAACTTCATAAACGAGAGAATGCCTGGGCGTTGCTTCCTGACATTAACTGGGATTTAAAGTTTGAACTACGAAGCCCTAATGTATACTTTGATAAGAAAAACAATTTTAGAAAAGCTTTGAATGAAGGACGCCTTCTTGCTAGCCTAGTCCCAGGATTACAACAGAAAAAGCAGATTGAAATAACTAAGCAGGGCTCTGTATATATGCTGCGGAGAAAGAAGTCCTTAGCTGAAGTGGGGGGTGACACCGTCGGCTTAGAGTTTAACCCAAAACTAGAATCACTGCCTAGAAAAATGACGATGCTTTTTCGCTTATTTATTACTCCAAGGGAGGCTGATCCTAGTTTGCCAGAGCACACGTTAATCAGAGGCGTACAAATAAAGTCTGAAAACTTGGACGGGCCTCTTAGGCTTGTTATTGCTATTACTAAAAACGGGGATGAAATAAACACTTCTGTATCATCTGACAAAGTCACTGTGATGGTTGACAATGCTAAACTAACAGTGCTTGATTTTATTTTTATTAAGTATGTTGATTTTATTGCGTTTTACTCTGTTGATGAAGTGCTGCCAGAAGGGTTAATAAAAAAATATGTACAAGATTAATCTTAATTAAAAAATTAATCTTAATTAAAAAATGGAGGTTCAACAGTTTAGATTAGAGCAAATAACTGAACTTCAAAAGGAAATAGAAAGTGACTTGGGATAAGTATAGGGCTACTAGAAAGAAATATGCTAAAGCTTTATATACTCTTTCTTCTATAATCACCGGCTCATCAGCTGTAGCTAGCGTAAGTGCTGGGTCTAGCGTTGCTCTTTTAGCTACTGGGGCCGGAGCGCCAGCCTCTTTAGCATTAGGGAGCATTGGTTTGGGTTTAGGTGCTATGTCTATGATTGTGAGTGCTGTTTTAAAAATATTTACGCCTAAACTACAAAAGCACACTGCCATTGTAGCCCTAGCAGCAGCAAAACTTTGTTCATTAAGATTAAGAATAAGCAAATCATTACAGGATGAAAACATTACGGACGAAGAATTTCAGAAGCTTATGGCCGATGGTGAGGATTATAGACGACAAAAAATTGAACTTCAAAAGGAGTGGAGAAAGACTTTTACTTCACAACAGGTAGACACTGATGCAATTAAACAGAACATTGAAAAACAAACACATGATTGGTTAAACCCAAAATAAGCCAAAAAAATAAGTTTAACAAAAAAATAAATTGTAAGTTTAGCAAATACTATTTTTTTTTTTAACTCACTGTGTTTGGTGGAACAACTTGCAACTCTTCACGAACAAAGGATCTTTTAGGGGCAGGTTTTTTAGACGCAGTAGCACCGCTAGAAGAGAGAGTTTCTCTTAAATAATACACGGGAGGGGTTGTTTTCATAATTCTTTCAACTTCATATACATCTACGCTCCATATAGGATCTGTGGCTCTAATTCTAACATCACCTTCTGCCTCTCCAGGAGCATACAAGTATCTTACTTTTAGTCCAAACGGCAAGAGTTTTTGAGTCCCCTGCACATCTTCAGTAATGCTAATTTTTTTTAATTTGATCGCGTTTACTGGTTTAAGGCCTGTTGCTTTAAATTCTTCGTTGTTCATGGCGCGTAAGACTGCCGGCAATCTTCTAACCCATTCTGTGTTACGCGTTCTGTCCATAATTTCTCTGTGATATTGATAGGTAAACAAACGTTCGGCTAGATTCTTATTAAAGTTTTCTACTAGGGCTTGTGACCGATGGTTGCCTGGGATCCCTCTCTTAACTGTAACATGATGTTTTAAAAACAGTTGGTTTACAGAACCTTTAAACTCTTTTCCATCATCAACTTGAATCATCCTAGGATACTTTAATGGACATCGCATGTATATTTGTTGTAAAGCCACAGCCACGGCAGTTGAGCTTTTATCCGTTAAAGGCTCAGCGTCTTTGTATCTTGAAGCCATGTCAACAACAGTCAGAGCATACTTAAACTTTTTTCTTCTAACTTTATCATGTGGAAGATACAGCAAGTCCATCTGGTGGGTGTCATTTGGAACTGAATTAACAAATTTAGGCCTTATTATTCTTTTTGGGGCAGGCAGATATATTTGCCAAATTGCCTGTTTTGAAAGCCAGTCTTTTGCATCTGATTCAGACACCCTAGCAGCTTTACTCAGTTTATCAATAGCGGCCTTTCCTTTCCAATACCCTCTAGGAGAATAATATATTTTGTACTTCGTATCGTCCATAAGAAGGGACTGTTTTTTATTACATTTTTAACAATGTTTTTAGATTGAATATGCAAGAAGAAAGATTGCTCCCATAGCGCCTATAATAAAGCCTATTTCTACCATTTTCTGATCCTCAGATGGTTCATAAAAGTCAGACAGTTCTGGCGGTGACGATGTTAGAAACTTCTTTCCTGTCACTAAGTAATATTCATTCATTGCGCCATCAACGTCTGTAAATGTGTGCTCTGCATGACCCTGTTCTCTTAACTTTTTATTAATAAAGTCTAAGTGAGCAATTCGTCTTTTCTCGTAAGCGTCTCTTGCCTTAGCTAAATCTTCCATTGCTTTGTTATGGCGTTCTCTGTCTTCATCGGACCGCAATTTACTAAACATATAATTGCTTCCAGAAAAGGCCAAAGCATTAACAATAGCTCCTCCCACCATCAGAACCAATCCAGACATCTTTTTATAAATCAATATTTTCTAGATTAATCTGCCTAAATGCATTAATCTTTCTATGCATTAATCTGCCTGTGCATTAATATTTTCTGGGATAATCCCCTGCGTAACAAGAAAGTCTTTTGAGGCAATACCTGCCGTTATTACAACTATAACCTTAACAACATCCTCAATGTCTAACCTTCCTAGATCTGCCGGCTTCATTTTTAACATGTTTTTTGCTAACACGCTATAGCCTATACTAAGGCCGCTAATTACAGCAGAATGGTAAATCGTATTGATAATCTTTTTTTCACTCATCTTTTTATTAACTAAAAAAATAATTAAAATAATCATAATACGAAAGGCTGTCTATGTGCTTTTTAATCAGATAATCTTTTGTTGTTAAAGCTAAAAATAAGGCTGCAACTAGTCTTGGCGAATCTTCTCTCTTTCCCATGTTGGGCGGTTTTATTCCTAACAAACATTTTGCGAGGGTTGAATAGACTATAACACCAACGATAGGCACTGCATAATTAACCAGCGTTAAACTCATGGTTTTAAAAGTATTATATTATTTTTTATTGCTTTTAAAAATGGATTGTGACGAACTATTAAAGTGTGAGGAGCAGGCAGACCTCTGCCATAAAGAAAGATTATACTCTCTGGCCGCGTGTGGAAAAACTAAACAGTATTTAGGTGTTGAACTAAGTATTGAACAAATCCAACAACTGTCTACATCAGACGTTGAGAAGTATTACGCTAGGTACGAAGCACAGCTAGGATAAAAATGGTTAGATCAGTAGGCCAGACAATGATTAGCCTATATGCTAAGTTAGTAAGTAAGATGGCGCTGGTTGATTCAGAAGAAGATTTAAAATATGACTTATCACAAGATCCGGTTTTAAACAAGTCCCTAGAAACTCTTGCATGTGACATGTATTACAGATTTGGGTCTATGTTATGCCCATTCATCATGGGATTAATTACTTTTAATCATATTAATTTTGATCATATTAAATTTAATTGCAATAAAAAAAATGAGCGATCAGGAGAAGAAGATTGCGATGCCGCAGGACAGTTCGCAGGAGCAGAATGCGCTACAGAGCATCCCACAGGTGAATGTACCACAAGTGAGTAATGTTACTAAGTCTAAAAGTCCTGGGCGTGTTGAGGCCGGTCGTAAACTAGCTGAATGGAACAGACTGCAAAAAGCAAACCAATCAACAAAACAAAAATTGTTAGATAGTAATACAGCATCGCCACCGTCAACAACAACACAATTAACAACAACACAATCACAATCAAACGATAAGATGTATTATTATGTATTTGCTGCTGTTGTTGTTGGTGGGGGTTTTTTTAGCATACAAGTGTCTAAAACCATACTTAGCAGCAAAGTCACAAACCCCCACAAAAACAGTAAAAGAAGAAGAACCAACTTCTGTAAAAAAAGTACAACCTCCTGCTGTAGACCCATTTTCTATGGAATAGTTTTTTTAAAGAACTAAATAAAGTACAAGTTAAGAACTAGATAAGTACAAGTTAAGTTAGTAATAGAAAGTACTTTTTAAGTTAAGTGCAAGTAAATTACAAGTTAAGTGCAAAAAAATTGTAAGTTCTTGTTAAGTACTAGTTAGGTTCTTAAGTAAGTTCTTATTAGGTTCTTAAGTAAGTTCTTATTAGGTTCTTAAGTTAAGTACAAGTCAAGTCAGTCAAGTTAATCTTTTAAAGTTCTCCAATGGCCTACAGCATATGAAAACTCAGGATTAACGTAAGTTCGCTTGTTATTGTTAGAGACTAGTGATTTCTTATTAACAGCAGTTGTGTTTACTTGATGCAGAGTAGAGCGCAGGTTAACATTTGTGTGATGAAATACTTTGTCTTGAAAGAGAGCCTGTTTGTAGTTGTCGTGACTTTTTTTTTTTTGACAACTTCTTTATCTATGCCCTTAGCTTTCTTTGTTACAGAAGTCTGGGTAGCAACGCTATACATCTTCGACCGCAGGCCAACATATTCTTGTATTACTGTCCCATTAAATTCATCCTTCATCTTTCCAATCACTTTCTTGTTCACAGTTGAATGTAACGGCGAATCTTTTGGGTAGTCGCATGTGTCGTACCACCCATCAGCTCCTTTAGCTACTTCTGTTTCCATGTCCTTATAGAAGTCTTCAGTTGGGATGTCTAGAATAAAACTATCGGTATCTGTGTAAAGGACATTTGATTCTGGGTACAGCGGCTTAAAGTAGTCGTATAGAAATTCAAGCATTAATAACTTTGACAGCTCTAGCACGGCAAACCCGATAAACACCGGTTTGTCCAACTTCACACTCAGTTTCTTCATCATAATGCCAACCAGGCTATCGCTAAATCTTCTAAAGTCTTGGTAGTTAGGTTTAGAGACCAGCTTAATTGCTTGTTTTTCTTTCGTAACTAATCTTACATCTTTACGATTGTGTACGTTCTCCATGGTTTTGCCAAAACAGCTGTTGTTCATCAGTTTAAAGAAGTCTTTTTCCGAAGCGTCAGTGGCTTGGGTTGTAAGATCAGTATTCTTCTTGATGTATGGCCTCATAAAGGGCTCTTGGTCACAGGTAATTATTCTGTGAACGGCAGTAAGTTTTAATCCATGTCTTAGGTAAAATTGTAACAGCCTGTAATGGCAAACGTACTTTCTCTTATGTCGAAGATTAGGCACAAGCTTAGGCGGTTCGATGGGACTCATCTTTAAGCTTTCTGCGGCCAGGGGGAAATCGTTATGAAGGTCATGCAACTCTGCTGGATAGTCTAAGTCTACTTCTAAGATTAATCCTATTGGATTATCAGGCGTAAGCTGTGATAACATTCCTAACACAGTATTGACATCATGAGGCCCGTTTATCATTTTAAAGTTACGTAATGGAAGCGGTTGACTCATGGCCCATCCATACAGATTGTTTGCGTCTAAGTACATCAGATAGTTGGATGGTTTAGTTGGATCATAATCGTCTAAATACTTGTTGTTGGCTCTGCGGTAAGGATGACAGGCCATGCTAATACCTCCTCTCAGCCCGCCTTCAATCATCTGGAGTGTATCCAGATCCGATATTAAGTCGATCTGAATGTTTGTAGACTTCAAGAATGCATCCCAAGACAACCCTGGGGAAGAGATGTACTGTGACGAATCCAGACCGTAGTGTTTCATGCAAGTAGCTCTGTAATTCTGAAAGACGTCAGCTAATAAACACACGTCAGCCAATAAATATTGATCATGATAATCGCCCATTGTTCGGCAGTGTAATTCTGTCCAGGCTTTCTGGGCGTGTTCATAGTCGGCGTCAGATATGTCCTTTCTTCTAAGACTAGAAAAGAAAGCGCCTTTAGGAGGAAGTGAGTCTTCATCAAACCTGCCCCACGAGTTCATGTATTCATAAGGATAGACACCTTTACGTACTAAAGATGGATCAAAGTATTGTTTAGTGATTGGAAAGTCTTGTAGAGATCCTGCTAACTTATCTAAACTCCCCATCAGATGCTGGGCAGAGTCATAAAAGGATAAAACAGTCAAGAGTAAAAGTCATGTACTTTTCTGAAGACTGTGCAATGCAGGTAACCCTCTTATATTCAGAAGTCACTGCTTGCATGATAAAATGAGAATCGTAGCCCCGCAAGTTATGAAAGAAGATAGGCAGCTTCCATTTTTTGGGGTCAACCTTGAGTTGAAGATTACAACTGTTGTGTGCTGCTCCCCTGAATTTCCCAGTAATGTGATCGTGGTCTCTCACTGTTGGGTTTGCTTTACTATTAGGTGTTAGCTCTGAGCCGCATATCCAGCAGTGTGTAGATGATTCGTAGCGCCTTCGGTCTTCGGGAGTCATCTTAATGTCTGAAAGGTTCAGCTGATTGGAGAATTGATTGCGAAGGTGTTTCATCTGCTCCAAAAATCGATTAGCTGCGTTGGGACCTCTGTAAATCTCTGGTTGTGTGTGTCCACCGTCTGACCTAACAACGACGAAAGCATAAGAACAGATCTGATGACGGGACAATAAGGTTGTTTTTTGTTCTTGTTGCTGAGGGCCGTAGTATTGTGGCAAGATTGATTCAAAGTCAGCATAAACCACATATGGGCTCATCTGCATTTTGTGTACATTCTTAAAACTAACTTTAGACCCGGGTTTGGGCGTAAGAAGTTCGGTTTTACAGTCTACCATACTTTTACAATGTTTCTTATGACTGGCAGCTGCCTCTATAGATGGAATTCTGACCAAACACCTTCTACAAAGCCCTTGTTTAGCATGATCCTTTGACGTATAGGCTAACAGTCTGCTTATTGTTCTGATTAATACATAATGGCTCTTTGTACTATCCGCAAACAGTATCAAGTCTACATGATTGTTAAGTGGTTCGCCAAAAGTAGGAGCGTTGGGAGAAATCCTTAGAGGCACTAGATTATCTACTGCAGACCATGTGTATACGTTTACGGTGATTGGGGTGTTTTGCTCTTCAAACTGAGATATGCTTTCTATACTCACTGGAAAGGTTATGTTATCAAAGTTCAGCTCGTTAAGATGAGCCATATAATTAGATACTCTGTTTGCATGATTTTTGACAGGATGTAGATGCGCTAAAACGCACCACATAAAACACAAGTTGTCAGAATTATGTATGTTTAATACTGCTCGTTTTAACTCTAACTCTCTTGGGAGAGGAATGTAAGAATTGCCAACTATAGGATATAACTTTGTTTGTTTCAATATAATTTGAAGGATTGTTCCTTCAGGCCAGCCAGAACCCCTTAACTTAGCCTCCTCACTTGCATGGTTAAACTGTGTAAGCATGTAATCAGCCCAGTCAGAATTAAAGTCGTAATAGCCGATTACTTCTTTCTGTCTAGTTGAAACCCAGACTTCCATGCTATATAATCAATCAGAATGGTCAACAGAACTTTTACTGGCGGCTCCATCTGAAGAAACTCTGGGATTTTAGAGATAGCATGTGCCGCGCTTTCATGAACGTTTGTGGGGTTAATGATGTCCATGTCTACTTCACTAAACGTATTGCTTAATTGTTCATTGCTGTCAAATATCTCCTCCCACGTATATAGTTTTCCATCCTCAAATTTACTTGTGGTCACCATTTTTAAAGCCACAATATTTACGTAAATAAAAAAATAAATGTAAATGAAAGTAAGTAAACGGGCTTTTTATTCTTCTCCCAAGCGTTGCAACACTTCAAGACACGTTAACCTTACAATAACACCTGCTAATATTTTAGCTTTTTCTGAATCACTACAGTCAATGTTCATCACTTTAACTGCTTCGTCAAATAGTTCACTATGATCTTTTATTATATTGTTTACATCATTCTCAAACCCAAATTCACTAAAATCGATGTTTAATACTTTCATTGTTTCGTCAAATAGTTCATTACAATTCTTTAAATCAGATTCACTGAGTTCGGCAGCCATTTTTAAATGTAAATAAATAAAAAAAATAATTGTAAATGTAAATTCAGCTATTGTTTATTATTCATAGTCTTTTCTAATCATTAAAGTGAATAGCTACTCCTTCAGGGCTGGTAGAAACAGTCAGATTAGCATCTTCAGGAGTCATATTATCAACTAAAATAGCAAACAACTTTACAACTGGTTGGGGCCAAGAATCTGGTATTTTACTAACGACTTCCACTACGCTTTCTCGTATAGTTAGACGCTCAAAAAGATCATTAATCAATTCTTCAAACCTGCTCTTTAACTCTTCTCTATCGGCCCCCCACCCCCTCTCCTCCTCCCAAATTCTGTATATATTATGAAGCTCTGTAAATACTTCGGGCTTCATTTTTTAAACCAAAATATAAACGACAATTAAAAAATAATTAACTAGCCGTTCCTCTTGTTTTGCGCAAGAATCAGAAGAGAAATCAATAACAGGTAGCTGATTGAGTGCTACCGCTGCACGCTTGTGCTTGGGCCGCCCACGGTTGTTTTAACGTGACTCATATGTGGCGTGATCGTCCCACAATCGCGCCAGAAAAATCTATTGCCGCAATGCGCAATTCAGTCGTGCATGTGCCGCCGACAGAGGTAGATTTCATCATTCTCTCACTGACTGTCGTGAGAGAAGGCTGTGTTTGACTGTGCTCCTACTGTGTTTGGCTGTGTTGTTATTTTAACAAGGCCTTAGTACATCTACCAGTATGGAGAGGAGTAGTGTGTAGCCAGCACTATCTCCATATAAATGCTCCAAATATACAATGACGGATGTACTACTACTGGCGATTAGAGCCGCCATAAAAGCTCGGCTACAGCAGTAACTGCTGTAACTCTGCCAAAGCCAGTTGTAAGCCTGGTTGAAAAAAGAGGAACACAGCAGCGGTCTAGACTGAGCGTTTTCACAGGAGCGTTTGACCTAATTGCCAGCCCTGTAAATTAGGTCAAACGCTCCTGTGAAAACGCTCGGGGCCTACAAGCAGTGCAGTAAACTAGGTCAAACGCTCTTGTGAGAACGCTCAGGCAAAGCAGTGCAGTAAACTAGGTCAAACGTTCTTGTAAGAGCGCTCTGTCTAGCTGATTAAAGGTTTTACTTAGCTGAGGGAGAGAATGTAAATATCTTCGTTCCCGATCACCAAATCTTATCTAGCACGCAAGCCCCCGTTTTAAAGTACTGATTTCGTCAATTTTTGGAGGTTTTGCGTGTTAATTTTGATTGTAAAAAAGGTGTTAATTTTGGCCAAAACTGGCATGAGATGGACGTGATTTGTATGTGAAAAAGGGGGGTTTTCGTGCAAAATAAGATGGGTGGTTGTGAACGAAGATATTGACATTCTCTTCTTACGGAAAATATATTTTAACAAAATTCCCTAGTGTTTTTTTTTTTAGAAAAGCTGTTTTATAGTGTGTGTGTGTGTGTGTGTGTGTGTGTGTTTATATCTGTTCTAAGAGTTGACTTCAATCAGGTGACTGCCCTGACATGGCCCTTTGCGGTCGGCTGAGCTATATGCAACAGTCTCTCTCTCCCCGGTGGGTAAGAAAAGGTATCCATCCAAATTTATCTCCCGGGCAGTAAATGTAGACTGTTCTCCCCCTTTGCTCTAAAAATACCCCATTTCCTAAAATGTATTGATCAAAGCACATTCCACCTGAATCTGAGGGGAGAGTAGGGGCCGGAATAGCTCATTTGGTAGAGTGCCGGACTCGTGATCCTGGGGTTGCAGGTTCGAATTTCGGTACAGGGGGATTTTTGCCTCGGAGTTAACATTGGTTCTGACTCCATTCCCCACACAGTCCTTCGAACGAGACTATAAACCGAGGTTCCGCGTGTGAACGCACGCACAACATCTTGCACACACGTAAAATCCCATCATCAACTTTCGGAAGAGGAGGCCAGTTTGGCCGTTGGTATGGATGACACGTTACACATAGCATGCACCTTCCCCGAAGATGGAGTATGGCTGCCTTAATGGCGGGATAAAAAAACGGTCATACACACAAGACTCCATTGTCTGTCTATACAGGCAGTGTCCTCAGGAGTATCAGCCTGCGTACGCAGAAGGAAAGAAAGAAAAAAGGGGAGAGTAATTCTGGACCCCAGCCAGAACTATTAGACATGTTCCACAACATGTCACTGAGGCAAAATTGGGCTTGTGGTGACGTTTACTTTGTTTGTTAAAAACAACCACAACAACAAAAAAACGGAAACCACATGTTCTTCTGTGGATCAAGTGATTTGAAGAAGTGTACATTAGTTGTATGATCATTGTTGTCGACCTCAGTAACAATCATTCAGGGGATTTCCAGAGCCTTCATCACAACTGTACGTAGAGTTACACGTCAGCGTGGCGTTCAAGAGCGTTTGTTTGAATGTTTTATTTCCCCCTGTACCAACGCCGCATTCATCACACACACACACACACACACACACACACACACACACACACACACACACACACACACACACACACACATTGTGTTTCGCTTACCCTTCTTCTTGGTGTAACTCAAAGATTGTTTCCAGCAGTGGGTTTTTTTTTCTGTGTGGGACTATTTCAGTGCCAAAAATTCTTAGATGATGCTAGCACACGTGTACCAGTAATTGTTTTTCTATTCTATGTTTCATGATTTGAAAACTACCTGCGCGCAAATTACCTATTTTTCTGAATCTTGTTAAATAAGAGATGTACCCATCTGAAGAAAGTGTTCCTCACAGAGATATATACAATTCCTTGTGGACCACTTTTTCTGGATAAGTGATGATCTTATTCGAGAATGTATGCATATGTTTCTGGTTAAAAAAAAAGAAAGAAAAGAGAATGTGTCATAAACATCAGAAAAGGTCTCTCAGACCACCACGATGTATACGTGTTGTGTTACATTATGACACGATCTATTCGTGTAGATGATTGGCGTTTGTCATGCCTGTGTTGATGATTACTGCGATAGAATCGTGCACAGCAATGAAATCATCAACAAATGCAGCTTCTCTTGGGTGCTGTTCTCTTTCAGTGACGCCGTATGTTTCACACATGTTATGGTAAACTGCCATGATGGGCTTTTCCCTTACATTCACACATGTTATGGTAAACTGCCATGATGGGCTTTTCCCTTACATTCACACATGTTATGGTAAACTGCCATGATGGGCTTTTCCCTTACATTCACACATGTTATGGTAAACTGCCATGATGGGCTTTTCCCTTACATTCACACATGTTATGGTAAACTGCCATGATGGGCTTTTCCCTTACATTCACACATGTTATGGTAAACTGCCATGATGGGCTTTTCCCTTACATTCACACATGTTATGGTAAACTGCCATGATGGGCTTTTCCCTTACATTCACACATGTTATGGTAAATTGCCATGATGGGCTTTTCCCTTACATTCACACATGTTATGGTAAATTGCCATGATGGGCTTTTCCCTTACATTCACACAGTGCTTCATACACATTGATGCTGATTGCCATTATACATACAGGGCTTTCCCCCTTCTCACAACACCGTATACGTCAAACAAGTCCACTCTTCCCAGAAACCTAACACAATCTACGGGATGGTTGTGGTCATACCCCAGCCTGAGTCAGGCACCAATCTAGTGAACATGTGTTTGACTCATTTTTGGTGAAAAGACAACAGCTCCTCTGACCATTTGCCGCCACAATTAATGTGGGCCACCCTCAAGGAACAGTGAACAATAAGAGGAGAACACTTCCTGGCTTCACCGTGTCCGATGTCAGGGCAGATGCCCGGACTGTGGTTGATGCCATGCATGTGCCCTCTGCTGATCAGCTCATCATCAGCCTTCAGACCGTCCTTGCCAGTCCAGATGGTCCCAGGTGCTTCGGAGTCGCTGTGCTCCTTGGCACACGTCCGTCGGCTCTGTTTCCGCTCCATGAATTTAGAGGAACGTTGTGCTGATCGTCGGTCGCTACATACAGCACTGACGAGAGAAAGGCACCTTCTAAAGCAAAACGATCGCCGAATTAGTAAGGCACACACTGTTTCAAACGTTCAAATATCTGCTACTAATTCCTGCAAAGAGTTGGTCGCCACTACTAACATCAACAGAAAAGAGCGTACACCCCATCTGTCCGCATTTTGGAGACCCGTCATCCCGTCTGTCTGCATTTTGGAGACCCGTCATTCAGACAACACACTGGTCGAGTTCAAAGAAAGAAAACACCGTCAGGAAAAGATCCCTGGATGTGGTGTCTACATGACCTTAAAGAGGAGACTGGTCTATCGAATCACCTGCAAGCAGACCCAGATTGTGGACTGTGTGGCGAGGGCGAATCAGCTTTTGTCGACAGATGGTTGAGATGATGTTGGTAACAATGAACACTCAAATATTTCTTGTGCAGCTAACTCTTGAAGAGAAAAATTGAGATCGATAGGGCTGACTAACAAAGACTCGTGCACATGCGATGAGTCCTTCCCACCGTCATTCTGTGCGCCTAGTGTTGTGCTGGTGTGGAAAAAAGAACAATATTACTAGAAAGAGTCTTCTGCTTCTGTAATTCCAATAAGTTTAGTGGTAAAAATGTTACAATGACAATTCACCCCATCCGCAGTTCTTCATCCAGTATCTCTGAGAGACCATACTGATTTTTATAATAATGCATCTCTTTCTCTTAAAAGGCTCTAGTTCTACTGGCAGACTTGCCAGCAAGTAAAGATGCTTTCAACCTGTGGGAAAGGGTGCAGGTCTTGTCTTCATCTCCAGCAACTCCACTCTTTTGTGCTAGCTGTCATCAAATGGACACTGCATTCAGACGTAAGAGGCGAGGGGTAGGGGCGGAGTGGTTGGGGATAGAAGGGAGAGTCTTCCACAGTGTCCAGCTATTTGGGAAGGTCATACGTCTAGGCAGTCTGGCGTGTGTTAGGTTTAACGCCTTTGCCATGGGCGAGTTATTTTCGTGGAGAAGAGGTGGCTTTAATACTCCACCTTGCACCGTCTTGGGAGGAAATGACAACAGACAGACACTTACGTCAACGCTCCAGCATACGACAGACCATTGGAGAGCTGACTGCTCACACCAGCTTCTGTGCTTAAACCTTTACCGTGCTTCCTGGTCTTCCATGACCCAGTGACTCAATAGAAACATCATATCTTATGAACGGATAGAGCTATGTCACGAAATCTTAGGAGTTTGCCCACGATCTTAATAGCCGTTGGTCACAGAAATTTCATGTATGGGCACAATCAATTATCAGCGTAATTAGTCGCGGTTCCCCCAGGTCCTATACATTTTAATGGGTCGCACATAACCCGCGCTACTGGGTGAGAAATAAGCTGCTGAACCGCCCTTTCTCCAGTGTGGGTCTTGCAAGACCCGCGTGATCTGAAAAGGGATAAGCATTAGGGAAAAACCTCTACAAAATGTGTGGGTCCTGGGCGACCCGCACGATCGGGTCTGTGTCGTCAAAAACATCATTCGGTAAAGGTTAAAAAAAAGTGGCTGTATCTTTTCTTCAGTTCTAATATTCTGGGCAGACTCATCCAATTGCCACACCAGGCTGTCCTGTGAGATGGAATGGCCGCCACTGCAGTTTGCACAATAGTCCAGCCCCTCACATGGCTCCTCTGCAGAAGACATCACAGACCTCCTACCCAAGGCACCAATGTCCAGCACAGACGAACTTCTGACACCTGAAGCAGGGCACAGGAGAATGGACATAAAGATGGACTGACACATCCGGATATTCCACCTTGATAAGTTGCAAAACTGAGTGACTGAGGGCGGAAAACGAAGCAAAATTTAGAAAGAGAAGGGGTTAGTTACCGCCAAGGACATAGACAAACAAGGTACAGGACAAGACTCAATGCATTTCGACCTCTTGGGTCTTCTTCAGGCAAAAACAAGTAACAAACGGAGAACGAAAAACCACTTATCTGGTCAAATATGATAGTCTGTGGCAATGAAGGGGCACAGAAAGAACTCCTTCTTTCCGCTCACAGACTGAATTCGGTAATGTCGATTATGTCCCGTAATGTGAGTTTGGATCTCATTTCAGCCTTTGAGATACCCTTCAGATCTGGACGCTTTATAAATCCTTTTTCTGTAATGTTTAACTGTTTGTGTTCGGGCACTTTAATGTTCTGTCCACCAGCAAAGTAGCCTGCAGGAGATGACCTGAAGGGCTTTTCGAATTGCGCTTGACCAAGGAAAGAAAGGTCCAATCTTCACACTCTAAAACTGAACTGGAGCTGCCTGTCAAACTCGGAAAGTCTGTATCTATCAGAAACAGGTTGACAGGAGGCACAGCTCCCTCGTCTCCCAGCCCCGTACACCTAAAACCTGCCTCTGCTCTAATGTCTGCCTTTGAACTTAAATCGCCGTTATAGTGGTCCAAGGATGCCCTGGTCGTTTCCTTTTGGGGGTTTGGTGGTGGTGATGGCAGGTGTTCTAGTTGGTGATGGCGATGGCGGTGGTATTTTTATTGTTGTTGTTGTTGCTGCTGCTGTTGTTGTTAGAGCCATGTTTTATACGTCTCCCCTCCCCCCCCCCCCCTTCCCTGTATCCACACACCATGGAGTCCAACTACAAGCCATGGTCAAGAATTCTCAGTGTTGACTGTTCATGGTGTCGAAAGGAATATACTTCAAACAGCGTCCAGCTCCACCAGTTCCTACTTGATCACGCTCCACTGCACAGGACAGAGAGCTGAACTTTACAGGAGCTACCCGGCCAAGTTGCCTACCTGTCTGTCAGGACCTGACGCCACATAGGGTTAGCCTGCTGATACCCATGGACCAATATGTACTTCGCCTCTGGCGCAGGTTCGAACCGAACATGACGTGTTGAAAGCCACAGCTTCATCAAATTCCAGCGCGTCTCCTTTCTCTCCATCACAGATCGCATCGCACGGCAACTATGGCGGATCTAAAGAACACACGAGAGAAAGGGAGAATGCGGAAAACACAATGGTGTGGAGATAACATAAACAAATTCAAAAAGACGTAGGGCGGGGAGCAGGGGAGGGGGAGGGGGGGACGGAAGATATATATAAATACCATACACGTGGGTCCTTGTTAGTCTCTGGACCTTTACCGTTGGCCTTGGACATCAAATCCTATCGCAACATCATTTTGGCTATACAGTTCTAGAAGCAGTCTGGAAAATGAGTGTTTCACTAAAGTGAAGATGCCTCTCTGAAGCATGGCTAGAGGGAGACAACCCAGCCACACAATAAAAAAGCCGTCTGACCACAACAAGGTGGCCATTCTCTGGAGGTGATTTAGCAGGTGATCAACTCTCCAGAGAGGGTTGTCCCTGGAGATTCACTGATGAAGTCTTCTACAACTGCGGCAAAGGAATCGAAAGGCTGTGAGTTCCTCCGTAGTTATAGGAGACTGCTCCACTGATTTCACAGGGTTTCATTGAGAAAGTCGCATAGAACAGAGAGTAGGCCTGCACACCCGTTGTGTGTGTGTGTGTGTGTGTGTGTGTGTGTGTGTGTGTGTGTGTGTGTGTGTGTGTGTGTGTGTGTGAGAGAGACAGAGAGAGAGAGAGAGAGAGAGAGATTCAGATTCAAATGATTTCTTCACATGATAGGCCAAGGCCCCT
This sequence comes from Conus canariensis, assembly GCA_033310375.1. Lineage (NCBI taxonomy): Eukaryota > Metazoa > Mollusca > Gastropoda > Neogastropoda > Conidae > Conus > Conus canariensis. Next base: position 52,306,121 of record CM065739.1, read on the forward strand.
GATGAAGGGGTGTGTGAACATGCATAGCACTATAGTCGTAAACAATGGAATTAAATTACTGAACAAAAAAAACGAATAATAGGGCAGGGGGTGAGGGTTTAAGAAGTATAAATTTGTCTATTCTTAAAGGATTTGAACAAAAGCAATGATTTTTAACAGCTTCAGCAGACGTAGATGAACAGAGTAGGTTCAGAGAAAGACAAACAGACAGACAAACAGACAGACAGACAGACAGACGGACGGACAGACAGACGGACAGAGAGAGAGAGAGAGAGAGAGAGAGAGAGAGAGAGCGAGAGACAGACAGACAGACAGACAGACAGACAGACAGACAGACAGACAGAGAGAGAGAGAGAGAGATTTGTGAAAACCGTCGACCTGTTTCACTCGTTAAGACCATCGACCCAAACAAAGTTCTAACGTACATTAATGCATTTAACTGAATTCACATAAAACATGCATGTTCACGCACACTCACGACACCATCTCAGCACAAACCACATGCACTCTCTCTCTCTCTCTCTCTCTCTCTCTCTCTCTCTCTCTCTCTCTCTCTCTCTCTCTCTCTCTCCACACACACACACACACACACACACACACATACATACACGCACACGCACACGCACACACACACACACACATCCCAAGAGAGGAAGGGAGAGAGAAAGAGAGAATGATACACACGTGCAAGTACAAATACCATGACCACTAAATTCACTCCACACTCATTACCACCACCCCTTCACCCCTCTTCCCACCCCTCTCTTCCCAACCCTACCTCCCCTCCCTTCCAACCCCCACCCCCACCCCATCTCCCACCTCGACACGCGCTGAAAGACCAGCCACCATGCCAGTCCCAGTCAAAAGATCTGCAAGGGAGGAATTGAACCCCGGGATTGAAAGGATGTTTTCTTGTGTGGTCGACAATAACAATACTCCCTTGAAATGACATGGTTTGGTAAAATACTTGGCTGGATGAATTTGTTTCGGAGACCATGTAGTGCAGGAAAACTCAACGACATGTCAGTTCATCGTCAAGGAAGGAGGGCTGGAATGTCTGGAACGATGCCAGGCAATGTCAGAGACATCAAACCTCAGTTGAGCTGACGTGCTATCATCGATTCATTTCAATATTGATATATGGTTCTAATTCACGAGGAGCCCTAAAAAAGTCTGCACTTGATGAATCTATCTCTTTGACAGACATGATTATGCTTATGATGTCATCAACAATCAATAATCCTTTCTTTAAAACATCTTTAAAAAAAAAAAGGTACATTTTTAACACCCTATATGTCCCAAACAAACCCAAACCCATACGAATTCAAGTACTGTCGTACCCTGGATTCCCACGTCTTTTTACCATCATTATCGACGAACAACAACATTCTGCACACTGTACAAGGTATCCTACATTCATCCATTTTAGTTAGTTTGAACCATTATTATATCAATTTTACATACGAGTTCAGATATATTGAATGTCTTCCGAATTCTCAAGAAATCCTGTCATTTGGAGTTCTGATGTCAGCATCTAAGAAGCGCTTAAATGCATATGCATTAACTTTCTCTATGATTAGACTTTTTCTTTTCGAAAAGTCCATATTTCAGCTCAGTACTGCAACACTTAGTAGAAACACTAAATGAGTTCAAATCTAATGTATACAAAAATGTGAAGGATAAATGTGTGTGTGTGTGTGTGTGTGTGTGTGTGGTGTGTGTGTGTGTGTGTGTGTGTGTGTGTGTGTGTGTGTGTGTGTGTGTGTGTTTTCTATGTTTACGTACCTTGGCATGCAAAATTAAAATTAAGCTTTGTTGTGAAGTATATTCCCAGACATTTGTACTCATTAACTACAACGACTCTTTCATTCCTGCGAGTCGATCTCTCAATCTGTGCTTAGTTCCCTCCCTTCCGAAATACAACAATAATTATTAGTCATATTCATATTGACTTTTAATTCCAGTCTGATTACTGATGAATATAAACTATTTGGTTTCAAAACGGAGTGGCTGAGGACGGAAAATGAAGCAAAATTGAGAAAGAGAAGGGGGTTAGTTATGCAGTTTGCGTTTAGATGTTCCACAGTCATGGCCATACCAGTCATTCGGGATGATATTCTTGTTTATTGGTGTTCTTTTTCCCATATTTTCAGCTTGTTCTTTAACAATCATATTAAGCTGATTTATTGCTTCATCGAAATCGACATGCATCAGATCTTCAATTGCTGAACGTCTTCTGTACTCAAGGAAAAAATGAATTGCAGAGTAAAACCTTGGTCCCAAAAATATTTAACAAGATACTGGTCACGTACACTACATGAATTCGAGTTGAAAAACATCCTGTCATTTTGTTCACTTATACATAACACTGACTGACTGACTGAAACCATTTACTGTCAGATTAACATAATGTTGTACTGACATACATAATACAACAGGTAAGCGGTCAGGTCAAAATCTTTCCAGCGCCTTTCAAGTGAATTTGTCACACGAGAACTCAAAAAGCTGTACAGAAACTAGGAAAAAGAATCATTCACACCGTTTCCTGTGTCAGAAATGTATGTGAAACGTCCCTCCGAGTCGCCATTTCATACTCCCTGTAATTGAAGCATGCAATTCAAGTACAAATGGTTGAACTCATATTTCGACTTGCTTTGAGTAACGCTGCGATCTGATCCAGATATGGACTCCCGTTTCTTCAGTCTTCAGACAATCCTAGGCAAAGGCTACCCTTGATTTTAAAACAGATGGTCTGGTAAATCTTTGGTACCTACTAGCCTTTCACAGAAATCTTCTAGTCCACAATGACACCTGACGAGCTTCCTCAGAATCAGGAATGTCAGTCTCTCGACCTTTAGTATCATGGGAGATCTCAACGATGGAAATTGTCCTTGAAAAGGGAATCGGTCTTCTCTGGGTTTTAGCAGTAACGTGTTGATTGCTGTCAAAGCCTTCCTCTTCTGCTTTGCTTTTGTCATACCCCCACTCTCTCCCCCACATCCTTCCCCCTCCCTTTCACTCCTTTTAAACCCTTCATCACACCCTATGGTCCCCCATATCTTTTTGTCCTTTGAGAAGTGAAGATCTCTGGTTTTGAAGCTGGAAAAAATCTGTGTTGGTGACGTGGCAGTGCGTCTGTTGTATTCACGGTAAAATAACTTGAGATTCTATGAGATTGTTTTTGCACGGCAGTTCAACAACACACCTTCACAAAATGATCTTGTACACTAAGTTTCGTATCAGAACTTAATACGAATGGTGGGTTTGTTTGTCAGTGGAGTCAAACGGGAGGAGAATCCCTTTTTTTAACTCATCATTTAGGCTTGTTGTTATTATTATTTTGTTGTTGTTATTATTATTATTCAGTTATTGTTTTATGCTTTCGTTGCTTTTTTCACAAAGTCATGGATACATTTTTTTTTCACGCTTGCAAAGAATCTGTTTATTTTTGTTTCGTGAAAAAGTACAAATGCAAACGTACTTCAATACAACAAATGACTTTAATTGTTCCGTGCAAGGATCGGTACTAGGGGATAGGAAGGAGGGAGGACCGGAGGGGGGGGGAGGGGTTGCTAAGGGGAGGGGCTTGCTTGTGGGGGGGGGGGGGGGGGTGGGGGGGTGTGGGAAGTTGTGGTTGGGTGGATTTGTGTGTGTGTGTGTGTGTGTGTGTGTGTGTGTGTGTGTGTGTGTTGTGTGTGTGTGTGTTGTTCTTCTTCTTCTTCTTCTTCTTCAGTTTAACGTCCTTCCACTAAAAGTGATATCAGACGATGTGTTGAAGTATATGAAATGTGCGTATCAACTGTGTGGTTGTTTCTAAAATGTGTTGTATGAATAAACATTTCTTATGATATGAGTTGAGATTGGAGATGGCCAGATACAGGGACAAAGTGTGGATGTGAGTTTGCGTGCGCGCGCGTGCGCGCGCGCGCGCGCGCGCGCGCGTGTGTGTGTGTGTGTGTGTGTGTGTGTGTGTGTGTGTGTGTGTGTGTGTGTGCGAGTCCGTGCGTGTGTGCGCGTGCATGCGCGTGTGTGTGTGCGTGCGCGCGCGCTTGAATGTAAATGTGTCAATTTATCCGGAATTAGGCAAATACGCTTCAAACTAAGTGTAGCATAGGAGCAAGAGTACTGTAAGTAATGCTAAGTAATTAACAATCTAATACTAAAGGATAAAACATCAAAGGTAAATGCCCACTGGGCTGTGTAACAAACAGAGAACTATAAAATACCAATTCTGGCTCACCCACCTCCGCCAGCTCCAACCAGCTAAAGCCGGTTGGAGCTGCTGCTCCGGCGGGCGATCCAGAATAGGCATTTTATAGTTCTCTCTATAAGTAAAATAAATTCTTAAATAAATTCTTATACAAGTCATCATCAAGTTCTTAACAAGTACTTAAATAGATTTACAAACATACATAATGTGTAGGATTATCTGTTTTTAATACTAATTTAGAAAACTTTTGAGACTTAAGTTTTTGCTTAATCCTTCGTTTTTCTTGATCGTTTTCAATAACATCGTTTTCTTTCATACATTCATCAAATGCGTCTCTATCTTTCATATGAAATAAAACCACCGTCTTTAATTGCTCTCTAAAGTCTTTTAAAACTGAATTATATTTTTGGCTTAAAATCCATACACTTATCCCAGCATGTCTCCCACTGAAAGCCAGTTTTGACAAAGTGTTTCTTTTTTTGACTATATCCTTTTCTGCCGAACAATCATCTATAATAAATAATGTCTGCGTTCCCTCAAACAGTTTAAAAAAATGTTCTAAACACTCACTCAGTTTATTGCTAGGGTCAACTAAATAGATTTCATCATCCGTCCATATAAACCTTCTGTCGTGATATGCTTTGTTCCATTTGAGTGTTGGACAGAAAATTACAATATGATCAAAATTATAACTATAAACTGTTTGTAATAGGTCGAGGACAAATATTGTTTTTCCACAACCAGTCTGTCCACAAATCAATGAACAATGAGGGGTTTTTGTCATAAAGTTTAACATCGGCATTGACACCAAAGTCGTCTGCTCCATAGTTTTAAAACAGAATTTAATCTAATCCAGTTATTGTTTTTATCATACTCTCTGTCAAAACTTGTTCAGTATAATAAAACCCTATAAGGCCCAAATGTGTAAGATTAATCCAGTTCAGTTCTGTAAGATCGTTTCTATTTAGACTAATATTAATTTTGTTGCTTGTTGTCATGACCTTAATATCCTCGCCATTGTAAAGAACAACGACAGTAACTTTAAGTTTGTCAACGTCTAAGTTTTGCCAGCTAATAAGAATTCCTTTCATAAGATTGTCACTGACGCCCAGAGCTCCATTTCTCGCCTCATCTTTTAAGACAGAAATTTTAAATATCATTGTGAACGTGTCTCCTAATTTTGTGCGTGGAATGAACTGTAATTTTGTAGAAGCTTTCTTTAAAACCGATTCTCTTCTGTGGAGGATGTACTGTTTGTCCCCAAACGGCTTTATTTCGATCTCTTTCCGACTGTTGTCCTCTGGCATAAGACTTACATGTAAAGGGCCAGAGTTCAATGCTTTTCTGAAACTTTTTTGACGGTCAAAAAATGTAAATGGGCTTAAGAATTCAAATTTTATGTCCCATTCTAAATATGGTTCTAAGTGCCATTTATTGTCAGTTTTTCGAACTATTTTATATTCATACTGACCCGCATTATTTGCTTCTACATTGCGTAGTTGTTCTAGTTTAGGAAACCTTTTGCTGTCGCTAACCTCTTTGCGTTTATAATAACCATCTTTAGTGTACTCAAAACCATACAAAGTGCCTATCTCACCGTTCTGTTCAAAGTCCTCAACGTCTGCAAGGTCTTTTAATTCTAAAGTTACACACCTCTCAGGCGCTAATGTAACTCCTGATTCTTCTGGCCCACGAGACATTATTTTTTAGTACACCTTATTATTTTATTTCTAAAACAATGTGCAGGTTATCACATTTCACGACTTTCCCTGTTTTATCTGTGATCTTTATATTAAATGATCTGACCCTCCCACAAGCTAATCTTTTAAACTGTAAATTAGGGAATTGTATAATTTCATAATCGCAATATGCAGCTTTCCCTGATGGAAGAGCTCTTAAAACAGTTGAGGGCCTTCCATCATATAAGTTTTCATCAGTGCTCAGCTCGTCCAAATGAACATAGAGTAATGAATGTAATGCAAGATCGAGCGGATATTCTCCCTCATAAGTAGTTTCGTCTGATGTAACTATAAAACTATGATTGTCAGTTGCAAAGCCTAACATTTTAGCTAGCTCTACATCAAAAAGGTAATGGTCTACTTCTTCTTCAGGTTTGAATGTCAATATTATTTTCAAATTTGCATTGTTAAGTTTGAGAGTAATGTCGAAGTTACTCATTGCTTTTTTAGCGAGCAAAACCCGTAATAACCATCAGGTATGGTTAACTGGCTAACTAAGTTTCCTCTGTTATCAAATTTTTTAATCTTATTATTCTCCTTGGATTCAGTTATATTAAACCATACGACTTTGTAAAAAATTTCATGGAGTGCGACCCTTTGGGTTCCGCAGTTATTATTAATAGCATATTCTAAAAACGAAGGACTGTCTTGAGTTGTTATTGTTACAAACATTTTTAAAACAAATTTAAAAATGAGTGCATTCAAATATACTAATGCAAAATATTCTGTCGGGCCGCACTACAATCTTAAAAATATAACAACTGACACCCTCGACATTTCTGTGACTCAGACTGACGCCTTTCAAGTAAAGGTTAGTACTCCATTGGATCGTTATCTTAACCCTCCTATTAAAAAAGACTACATCGCGAAAGTGTGGTTTAGTCATCCGATGCAGTTTTATCAGAACCAGTTAAACTTTGCTGTGTTTTGCGCATCAACTGGGTGTGGAGTGTCGTATGCTGATCATTTAAATCATCCTGATCCTTTGGTGAGGTCAGTGTATAGATTTCATTTTTATTACACCTTCAGACGTATTTTATCTGAACTGCAAGCGCCATTACCAAATGACAAAACGTTTAATCCATTCAGCAACAGAATAGATTACAAGGCTTTTGAAAGGATCTGTAACGAATTTGATATTGACCCAAAGACAGACTTTAGACAAAAGTTGGATCTTAATCATGGTTTAGGCACCCCTTATTTTTGGGGCGTGCACAGAAAGTATAACTATGATTGGAATCCTCCTTACACATCTTTCTCTTCAGGCACAACTGTTCACCTTGGATCCATAGAGCAAGAGCATAAAACAGCATGGACAACATTTATTTTGGATACTTCTAAGGGCCTAACAAAAGCGGGAATAGAACGAATAAACGACTCTATTCGTACTTATGTTTGGTGTTTGCTAGGTTCGCAAGCACAAACGAGATCAAACATAATTGATCCTTCTACTGGCTTTGACGCCCAAAAACAGTATTTAGCAAATTTAGAGGATTCTATTAATTCTGCAATTGATTTGCCTTCAAGTATTAAAAGGTACCAAAATGTTTTGCAATACGCAAGATCGAAAGTAGACTTTGCTGTCGGCACTGGTTTATACATGCTGCCTTCTGACCTCAGACTTCAGATAGGAACAATAATAAACTATAATAATGAAATCCTTGTGGCTGGTAAAGAAGAGAAGGTCGGAAAAATCGACATAAATTCTAAGCCAGCAATAGCAATAAAAAAAGAAGTCCTACCACCTCCAGAGCCACCCAAATCAATCCCCACGCCCTCCAAATCAATTCCTCAACCAATTCAAGAGGTAGATAAAAGCGACCCCCATGAATATGAAAAGACAGCACTTGTTATTGGATTAACTGCCCTAGGATTACTTGGTCTTTATCTTACTATAAAGTAACCCAACTATTAAGACAACTAATGTCCATAAGTGCTCGGCCATAAAGCCAACTACTTTACTTGCGGCAGACAAAAGCCAGCTAACGATCCCTCCTATTATACCAGGTAAAGAGTCTATGGCCTTAGTGGCTAATTTTTTTAATAAACTTGCAAGATGATCAAGTTGTTTTTTTACCCATGATTTATCTGATGGTGGTCCTGGTGGCACTGCTCCCCCACCACCGCCGCCTGTAAGAGCCAACACCAGTGTACTTATTGCAAATCCTAAGGCTGTTATAACGCTCGCTAATGTGACACCTTGCTCTCTAAACAGTGTTCTTATTCGTTCTGCTAACGTTGTGTCTTCATACAAAATTCTGTTGATGGTTTCTCTTATTCTGCTTACTTGAGTTCGTAATTGTTCTCGGTTATTAGACAACACTTCTAGTCTTGCTGATCTCTCTTGTTCAAGATCTTTTAGTCTTTGTGTTATTCTTTCTTTAACACCAGGTCCTAAGTTGTGGTCATCAGCCTCAACTAGTTTTTCTTTTTCTCTTTTTATATGCTCATCTAGTTCACCCAGTTTTGCTAAATTGTTTGTTAATTCGCCTCTGATGCTTCTCAAAGCATGATCAAGGGCCGTTATTTCTCTCATAGGTAGCGGTGGATCGTGCATAGTTTTTAATGCTTCTGAAAAACTGGTTTCTGCTTGTATTATTTCGTCTGCTGTTGGGCTTAAATCTTTAAGTTCCATGTTTTGTATTTCTGTTGGGAGTTCTTGTAGTGTGTTTTGAAGTTTAGCAACTGCTTCCCTATCTAATTTTGGTTTAGTAATGCCAAGGCGATTTTGTTCGCTCACACTGAGCCTTTGTCTAATTGTACTCTTTTTTAAAAACTTTGATGAGTCTGGTTTAGTTGTAAGCTGAACAAGTTGTCCTTGCTCGTTTTTAAAAAACAAATGGTCATCTTTTGTTTCAAAATCATTAGGGTCTATAAATTCGGGAGGTTCTTGGCCTAAACTTTGATAAAATGATCTGACCTTACTTTCTGTTAATTCATGTCGCAATGATTGTAATGGATGTGTTAAAGGAGTCATTTCACTCATGTCGTCTCCAGGATCATAAACATCATAATCTTCCATGTTTTAAAAATAATTAACTTTTTATTTTGTTTTATAAAAAAAAATGTCACAAGCATATGGCTCAATTCTTAACCCGCATAGAAGACTGAAAGAGCCCTTTGGCGTGAAGGGAAATAAACAGAATATTATTGTTCCAAATAATCCATCTACTATTGATTCAGATCAAATTCTTACTGTTAAATTTCCAGACCTAGGAGCAGATGAAGTGATTGTGCCGGGATCTGCACGGCTTACTTTTAAAATAGAACTCGAATCAGCAACAGACGCAAACAGGACAGTAGTTCAGAATCTGGGACGGGCAATCGTTAAGAAAATTTCTATAAAACTTGAGGGGCAAGAAATATTTTCTTTACACAATGCAGACATATTTTTAATCTATTGTGATCTATGGCTAACCGCGAATGAAAGGGCCGATCTTGCGTTTCAAGGAATCGAAAATAACGAAGCACTAAAACACAGAATAAGCGCCGCAGATGCTGAAAATGGTAACAAGTATAAAGCTATAAGTTATGCGTATGGAAATCGCTTTTCCATACCCTTAGATTTTGAGTTGTTAAAAGCGCATGCACCATACTTTCAAGGAGCATTAAAAGACAGATTGTCATATGAACTAACTTTTAATGAATACAAACGTGTCATTAAATCTACAGACTCTGATTCCAAGTACAGCATTTTCGACATCTCGTTAGAGTTTGACATTGTTAGCAACCCTAACTTAGCAAGGCTGATTGAGCAACAATATCAGTCAAAATTAGCAATATATTACGAAAGAGTGATTCATCATTCAAAATATATCAAAAGCAGGGCAGACACTATATGGAATTTTAGTTTTAGCGCCACAGCACGATCACTTAAAGGTATTTTATTGCTGTGTGAAGATGATAAAGAACCATACCAAAGACAAAGTGAAAAGTTTATCAATCCTAAAATAACGAAAGTACAATGTTCAATTGAGGGTAGTCCTAACCAAGTCTACGGTAGTGGGCTTAAACCTTATCATCATTTTGATGAAATAAGAAAATTGTTTGGAGGCGGGAGGTCTAGAAGTCCAACAGTAGACCTTGTGTCTAAAGATCTACACCTTCACAGTGTTAGACTTGATGAATATTTAACAACGAAATACGGTTTATGGATTGACCTAAGGTCAACAGAGGATAATCAGTTGCATGGGAGTGGGAGAACAGTTAAAGACGTAATAAACATTCAAATTGATAAAGAAAAAGAGAGTGATAAACCACTTAATGTACATTTGTTTTTAATATATGATGCACAGCTGAATATTCAAGATAACAGATTAAAAGATATCCAATACTAAATTATTTTTATTTTTTAAAAAAAGCATGTCTGTTCAGGTTTATCCAAAAGTGCCCAAAGAAGAGATAGCTGTTGCTGTAGACATAAAAACTTTCAGATTAACAAACATAACACAAATGCAAACCCAACTAGAGCAGGACCTTTCAAAATACAGTAAAACCAAACGAAGGTATTCTGCTGTCTTTAATGCTGTTACATATGTTAATACTGGAGCATCGATCACTAGTGCTCTATCAGCAGGAACAAGTGTAGGTCTCTTAGCAACAGGCGTAGGTGCACCGGCAGCTTTACCTCTAGGTGGTTTGTCTTTAACTCTTGGCCTGTGTTCATTGGCTGTAAGTGCTGTCAGCAAAAAAATAAAAGCTAAACTTCAAAAGCACACAGCTATGGTTCAACTAATAACAGCTAAACTTAGTTCCTTCAAACTGATAATTGATAAAGCATTTGCTGACTCGAACATCACGGATGAAGAATTTAGTCGCCTACAGGCTGATTTTGAGGACTACAAAAGACAAAAGTTTGATCTTCAAAGAAAGGCAAGGGCAACTTTTTCTCAACAACCAGACACCGATCAGATAAAAAAGGAATGTTTAAAAAAAGTAAACGAGACATTAAACTCTGTTCTAAACAGCTCACATTAACAACCCCAAAGAGTGTTTATACTTTAGTTTACGAGTCCAAGCACAAAAAGGCCGTTGATATTGATTCTGATTAAGACGACTTTGGAGTCGATGTATTTTTTTAATTTAAATAAATATTTTGAGTTAGAAAAGAAACTCAAAATGGAATACACTGATTTTGATTCTTGGTTTGATGCAGAAGAGAGTTTGTCAAAAGCTTTGAAGGATACAAATATAGAAGTTATTAATCCAACAAATGTGTTAGAAAGCGTTGAGTATGCTATTTCTCAAATCCCCAATTATTTAGCAATAAACCCTCCAGTTAAAGTAAGGTTAGTTGTTTTAGTTGATTACATAACAATAAGCGAAGAAAATCTAGAAGTCTGGGTCTCAACTAAACAGCAGGCTATTCTTTCTTATAATGATTTAACGCCTGATTGGGCAGAACAACTTCTTACTCAGTTTAACGACTCCTCTGAAGCAGCAAAAATGAGAGGTTCTGGTTGGTCAGAGGGTAAAGTATTAGAGATTAGATTAAAACAGGCTAAATACGAGCCAATTATAGGAAAGTCTTTTATTCCTCTACCATCAGAATTAGTTGCAAAGAGAGCGGTTCTGAACATAAAGAATTCAGATAACAAATGTTTTATGTGGTGCGTTCTTGCTAGGCTACACTTTGTTAAAAAAAATGCAGAGAGAGTTACTAACTATTTACAGTGGGCTAATGATCTTAACTTTAACGGCCTTGAATTTCCTATGGCTGTAGACAAAATTGATCAGTTTGAAAAACAAAATCCACCAATAACTGTTAATGTCTACACATGGTCTGTTAAATCAGACCTTCTGCCAATTAGAGTGTCAAAGAAAAGTCCATCAATAGGAGAACCAGACAAACACCATGTAGACTTACTCCTGATGCAAAGCCTTAATGGGTTGCACTACACGCTAATACGCACAATGAGTAGACTAATTCAGCATACTTCAAAAGATGGGCACAAACAAGAATTCTGTAGAAAATGTTTAACAAGAATTCCGTCCGTTCAAGCTGCGAGTGAACATGTAAAACATTGTCTCAGTCCAGTTGACTGCAATACAGAACTAATTATGCCAAGAGAAGGAAGTAAGGTTAGTTTTAAGAATTACAAAAAACTCCAGAGGTCGCCATACGTTGTTTACGCAGACTTCGAGTCGCTTATTGTTCCTTATGAGGGGCCAGCTCCAAAACATTTACCAAAAACAGTTATAATGAATAACCACCAGATTTGTTCATTTGCCTTCATTGTTGTCAGGTCAGATGGTGAACATTCAAAGCCAGAATTATACAGAGGACCACATGCAGCAAAACATTTCTTAAAACGCATGCAAGAAGTTCGTAATGTCTGTTCTAATAATCTAGTCCTATCCGATCTTAAGATGACCCCAGAAGATCAAGATCGCTATGACTCAGCCACTCACTGTTGGATTTGTGGATTAGAGCTAACCCCTGAAAGTTTAAATCCAACAGTAAGAGACCATGATCACATTAGCGGGGAATTTAGAGGAGCAGCACATAACAATTGCAATCTTCAACTAAAGTTTGATCCTAGGACTTGGAGACTTCCTATATTCTTTCATAACTTGCGAGGTTATGATTCTCATCTTATATTGCAAGCAGTAACTAGCGCCTTTAGGGTGTCATGCATTGCGCAGGCATCAGAAAAGTACATGTGTTTCACTTTAAATAATTTATCTTTTTATGACTCTATGCAACACCTGATGGGGAGTTTAGAGTCACTAGCAGGATCATTAAAGTCCTGCCCAATAACGGAAGAATATTTTGACCCAACACTTGTTAGAAAAGGCGTTTATCCTTATGAGTACATGAACAGTTGGGAAAGGTTTGATGAAGACTCACTTCCTCCTAAAGGTGCGTTCTTTAGTAGTCTTAGAGGAAAGGACATCAGTGATTCTGATTACCAGCATGCTCAAGATGCGTGGCAGAAGTTAGAGTGTAAAACGATGGGAGACTATCATGATTCCTATTTAATGGCGGATACCTGTTTGTTGGCGGATGTCTTTGAAAATTACAGAAAGACCTGCATGAAACATTATAGTCTAGATCCTGCGCATTATATTTCTGCGCCTGGGATGAGTTGGGACGCATTCTTAAAATTTACTGGTGTACAGATTGACCTGTTGTCTGACCTACCAATGCTTCAGATGATTGAAAACGGATTGCGTGGCGGAATTAGTATGGCGTCTCACCATTACTGTAAAGCAAACAATAAATATTTGGATGACTATGATCCAAGTAGGAAGTCTAACTATCTTATGTATTTAGATGCAAACAATCTGTATGGTTGGGCTATGAGTCAATCACTACCGTTACGTAACTTTAAAATGTACACAGGACTCAAAGACACTCAAAAGTTTTTAAAATGGCTACCTACTCTAGAAGCTGATCGTAAAAGAGGTCTCATTCTAGAAGTTGATTTAGAATATCCTCATGAACTTCATGATTACCATAATGACTATCCATTAGCAGCAGAAACCCTAAAAGTGTCAATGACAGAACCGCCTAAACTTGTGCCTAATCTTCGTGACAAAAAAAATTATGTCTGTCATTACAGACTTCTCCAATTTTATTTAAGACATGGTTTAAAGTTAACAGCAGTTCATCGTATAATTGAATTTGATCAAGAACAGTTCATGAAACCATACATCATGAAGAACACTGATCTCAGAACTAAATCCGCAGATGCTTCAGAAAAAGACTTTTTCAAGTTGATGAACAACAGCTGTTTTGGAAAGACTATGGAAAATCCGCACAAGCGCAAAGATGTAAGATTGGTCACCAGAGAGAACGAAGCAATTAAGTTGACTTCAAAACCAAATTATCAAGACTTTAGAAAATTTCATGATCAGCTTTTTGGAATAATGATGAAGAAAAAGAAAGTCAAATTGGACAAACCTGTTTTTATTGGGTTTACTGTTTTAGAGCTGTCAAAGCTTTTGATGTTAGAATTTCTTTATGACTACTTTAAACCCTTGTATCCAGAGTCCAGAGTTCTGTACACAGATACAGATTCCTTTGTAATCGACATCCCTACTGAAGATTTTTACAAAGACATAGAATTAGAAGTAGCAAAAGAGCATGCCGGATGGTACGACACATCTGATTACCCTAAAGATTCGCCTTTGCATTCAACGGTTAACAAGAAGGTTTTAGGTAAGATGAAGGATGAATTATCTGGAGGTGTAATCAAGGAGTTTATTGGTTTAAGGTCGAAAATGTACAGTCTTTCAAGCCAAAAAAAAGTTGTCAAAAAAGCAAAGGGAATATCTCGTAGTGTTGTGCAGTCAAACATATCACATGACAACTACAAAGAAGCATTGTTCAATAAAAAGACTTTTCATCATGACAATTACAAACTACGATCTAATCTACATGAGATCAACACAACTGTTGTAACAAAGAAGTAATTAGATAGAACAAACACTAAACGAGTATTTGTTAATCCAGAGTATTCATATGCAATTGGGCACTGGAGGACATTTGGTCAAGCGCAATTAGATACTCAGTAATTTCTTTATCCAGTATAGCCGGATTATTTGTGGTTGTTGTTTCAAGATTTTTGATTTTTTCATAAATATTAGGATCAATGGGTAGTTTATTCTTTATCATTGTTTTAATAATAAATCTATACGCAAATAATTTTTTTTGAGCTTCCATTTTAACTCAAATATATTTACGTAAATCAGTTAAAGCGGAACTGTGTCTGGGGGGATTATCTGCAGTTCTTCTTTCACAAAAGATCTTTGAGGGGCTGGTCGTTTTGTTGTGTCAGTTTCTCGTAAATAATACACTGGCGGATTCATTTTCACAATTTTTTTTATCTCATATGGATCAACACTCCAAACTGGATCGGTTGCCCTGATGCGAGTGTCCCCTTCTGCTTCTCCCGGTAAATAAAGGTACCTTACTTTCAAACCAAATGGTAATAGTTTGCTTGATGAACTGGCGTCTCCTTCAACAACATTTATTTTTTGTTTTTTGATTGCTTGTACTGGTTTTAGACCTTTAAATTCTTCATTATTCATTGCGCGCAAAACTGAGGGCAGTCTTTTTACCCATTCTGTGTTGCGAGAATTGTCAATCAGCTCTCTGTGATACTGGTAGGAGAAAAGTCTTTCAGATAACTGTTTGTTAAAGTTTTCAACCAAACCCTGTGATCTGTGAACTCCTGGAATGCCTCTTTTAATAGTAACTCTATGTTTTAACAATAATTGATTCACTTGGCCTTTAAATTCTTTTCCATCATCGACTTGAATCATGCGAGGATAAGTTAAAGGGCCTCGTTGATATATCAGTTGTATAGCGACAGCAACAGCAGAAGCACTCTTTTGTGTTAATGGTTCCGCATCTTTGTATCTTGAAGCTATATCAATGACTGTAAGTGCGTACTTAAATCTTTTTCGTCTAATCGTATCATGGGGTAAATATAGAAGATCCATTTGATGGGTGTCGTTTGGAGTTATATTCACAAAGTGTGGTCTCTGTAGTTTTTTAGGCGCTGGTAGATAAATTTGCCAAATCGCTTGTTTAGATAACCATTCTTTTGCTGTTTGTTCACTGACTCCCGCTGCTTGGCTTAGCTTTTTAATTGCTGTGATTCCCTTCCAATATCCTTTTGGAGAATAATAGATTTTGTTCATTTTTTATTCAGCCAATATTATGTGCAACAAAATACACAACGGTCATGCCAAAGACAATAAACAATATTTTTTGCATCTTTTGTTTTTCTGATGGTTGATAAAAATCGCTAAATTTTGGTGGAGGCAATGTTTCAACTTGTTGGCCTGTTACTAGAAAATATTCTTTTATTGCCTGGTCAACATCTTTAAATGTGTAAGCTGCATGTCCCTGTTGTTTAAGTCTGTCGTTAATAAAATCTAACTGCTCCATTCTTTGCTTTTCATAGGTGTCTTGTGCAGCGGCTAGTTGCTCCATAGCTCTGTTATGTCTTTTTCTCTCATTGTTATTTTGTAGTTTACTAAACGCGTAATTACTTCCGCTGAAAACAAGCGCGTTAACCACTGCGCCGCCTATCATCATTACGAGTGAAGCCATTTTTATAAATGTATTTTTTTTTACATATTTATATTTTCTGGAATTATTCCTTGCTTAACTAGAAAATCTTTCGTAGCAAACGAAGCTGTAATGACAGCAATCAACTTTGCTGAGTCTTCAAAATCTAGCTTGCCAAGATCTGCTGGTTTTATTCTTAACAAGCTTTTACCAAGCATTGTGTATCCTACACTTAGACCTCCAATAACAGCAGAATGGTATACGAGGTTGGCAACAGTTTTTTCGGTGCTCATTTTTAAAAAATAAAATAATATTTATTATTATTAATAAAACATGAACTGCGATGATTTACTTCCTGAACTTATGATTACAAATGATCAAGTTGATGACCAAGCTATTATGCGCCAAAAGGAAAGGCTGTATTCTTTAGCAGCATGTGGAAAAACAAAACAGTACCTCGGAAATGAATTCAGCATAGAACAGATTCAACAGATGTCGCCACAAGACATTGTAAAGTATCACAACAGGTATGAAGCGCAACTGGGGTCAAGAATGGTAAAAAGTGTTGGACAAACGGTTCTTAGTTTGTACACTAAACTAGTTAGTAGATTTGCTCCCATTGATTCTGAACAAGATTTTATGTATGATTTAACGTAGGATCCAGTTTTAACAAAGTCATTAGAGTCTCTAGGATGTGATCTATATTACAGATTTGGAACATTATTGTCGCCAGTAATTATGGGGTTAATTACTTTTAATCATATAGATTTTGTTTCCCTTCAAAATGACCGAGCCAGAAAATCAGCAGAATCAGAAAACATTGAATCAGGTGGAGAAAGTGACCAGTAAAAAGCCTCCTCATCCTGGGCGCGTTGCAGCAGGAAAAAAATTAGCAGAGTGGAACAAACAAAAAAAATTAATGTTGCAATCACAGAATATAACTCATAATGAAAACATAACACTGCCAACGCCAACAGTTGTTTCAATGCCAGCTGTAAATACACAAGAACAAGTTGATTCAAGACCTACAACAACAGGGTTGTCTACAACACCAAAGTATTCATGGATTATTTGGATTAAAAGAGTTGGCATTTTTGGCGCCATTGCTGTTGGTGGGGGTGGTTATTACGTTTATAAAACATATAAAGAAAGACAGCAAAAACCAAAGCAGCCCAAAAAATCACAGCCACTAAATACAAAATCTGAACAAAAAAGAATACCAGAACTGCCAACAACAAAATCTCATTTTGATCCATTTGATATGCAGTAATATTTCAAGAACTTAATAAATAATTATAAGTGACTTGAATAAGAACTTAATAACGACTTGATGACAACTTCATGAAAACTTAAATAAGAACTTGATAAGAACTTGATGACAACTTGATAAGAACTTAATGACGACTTGATGACGACTTGTTAAGAACTTGAATAAGTACTTAAATAAGTACTTGAATAAGAACTTGTTAAGAACTTGATGATGACTTGTTAAGAACTTGATGTTGACTTGTTAAGAACTTAAATAAAAACTTGTTAAAAACTTAAATAAGAACTTGAATAAAAACGTGATGCCGACTTAAATAAGAACCTAGAACGACTTAATGACGATTTTTTTCATAAAACACAATTAATTGTTACATTCTTTTCCGGGGAGACAACTCCTCTGAAGGGTTTGCTGCCTTTATGTAGTATCTAGGTCAGACATGTCTGGCCATGGCTTACTCAACTGCATAATTGCCGAGTCGAAGCGTCGCACTGTTTCCGGGTTCGTGTCAAGTTACACATAACGGATGTAAGGGCGTCGTTTACTGCAGGCCGCCACGCGGCATTGTATAAATTTAGACGGCATAAATTCCCCACCGGCGTCGTTTAGTGCAGGCGTTAGACGTCATTGTATAAATTTAGGCGGCTAAATTCACCACCTCAAAATAATCTTTTCCCAATTTTATGTATTAAAATCAGCATTTTTATATTCAATCTAATAAAATATTTAAAATAAATTTTATTAAAAAGTAGTGACTAAAAAGTAAGGTAAGATGCACTTTGTTAATTAGCTTTTAATTTTGTTTTACAAAAATAAAAAACAACTTTACACTAGGCAAGTAGACACCATAGAATTGTAAAGCTTTCTGTGTGCTCTTATTCTTATATTCTTGTTTGTCATGGTATTGCAAAAGTCTAAATTTACCCTCTTCCCTGCCCTCTAGTGACTCTTCCCATTTCGTGTTTCGTTTGTCTGGGTCACTGGCGCGGCTATAAACGCCCGTAAACCACATGTGTTGTGTTGTCTGGGTCACTGGCGCAGCTATAAACGCCCGTAAACCCAAATCTGGAAGAGTCACTAAAAAGGGGGTAAGGGGACTGCCCCAAATTAGAAAAATAGTAAGCAGGCAACCAAGTATAAAAGTATACTACTGTTGGAGGCATATTCTCAAAACCCTTCACATCTGGCCGTGTTATATGTGACCCTCTGGGTCTGACTTGGGGCCCTAGGGCGCCATAGGGTCTCAAGTGAGATCCAGAGGTGATCAGTAATGCGGCCAGATGTGAAGAGTTTTGCAGAAATTTATTTCACATTTGATGAATGTATGCGGGAAAATGATGTTATTGATCAAGAAAAACTTAAGTCTCAAAAGTTTTCTAAATTAGTGTTAAAAACAGATAATCCTACACATTATGTATGTTTGTTATAAGAGAACTATAAAATAGGCATTCTGGGTAAGCCGGCGGAGCAACAGCGGAGCCGGGTGAGCCAGAATGCCTATTTTATAGTTCTCTCAAACATTTACAAACTGAGGAAAGAAAAGAGTAGTCATTCAAAATCTTGGACACAGATGACGGACTGGATCCGTCAGACAAACTACAAACGCCCGACACATACATCTAATGTTTTTACAGAACTTCGTACTAAGGGAATTTAACTGCTTTCTGTGCAGTAAACTAGACAGAGAAGCAAGGTGATTGACGAGGCTTTCGAGTTGATTTTGCCACAAAATTTAACACAACTCTGATAATACTGAGTATCCGAGTTCATTATCAAGTTTCTGAAGCTTTCGTCCGATGTTTTGTTTAGAAGAATATTGCATTCTGTTAAATCCAAAGGAATATTAAGGGGAATTGAACCCTCAACATTTCGAGCTGCCTTTCTTGCAGCCTGATCGACTCTCTCATTTGCTGAAATGTCACAATGAGAGGGGACCCAGCAAAAACTAACTGATGTGCCTTTATCGGATAAAAGATGTAGAACATGATTTATTTCTGTTATTATCTCCAAACGGATTTTTGAATTTGAAGACCGGTGTGTGTGTGTGTGTGTGTGTGTGTGTGTGTGTGTGTGGTGGCTTGGTACCACTGAGTAATGATCCAGTCGTGAGGGTCACCAGCAGTCCTTACCAGACAGCCAAAAGCCCCGGGGTTCAATTCTCGCTTGCAGATCTTTTGACTGGGACTGGCATGGTTGCTGGTCTTTAAGCGCACGTTGGGGTGGAAGAGGGGGGGGGGGGGGAGAAGTAGGAAGTAAGGTTGGGAAGAGAGAGTCGATGGGTAGGGGTAAACGGGAGGTGGCAATATGTGTGATGTGAATGTAGCGGTCGTAGTATGTGTACGGACATTTCATTCATAAACAGGCCATTGCCTCTCACGAAGGGGTGCATCTGGTAACCATTCAAATCATTTAACGGTCAAACTAACTCAACACCATGCATTAGGGAATGAGAACACATCGCAACTTAAATGCTTTACACAAGTAAATGGATAGGTTTCTAATTGTTCGTTCATTATTGGAAACTAGAAGTAAACAATCTGAAAAGACTTGGAAATTTATTGTATTTTAAATATATGCAATGTTCCCTTATTTCGTTCAGTAAAGGACAGCACAGAACAAAATGTACTTCGTCTTCTATCTCTTCTTTATACAATGGACAAATGAAATTAACAGGGGTATGCTGTTTGTATCGATATCTATGTACAGCAATATCTGAAATACCAAACCATATCTTCTTGTAATAATCTTAAAATGTCTGTCTAGATTCAACATTAAATGCATCTTATCGATTGCTGTTGTGCAAAAAGCCTTATATATATATACTAAATCTGTCACTGTTCTTGACATGAAAATCACATTTTTGCCATCTGCAAAGTACTAGTCTTTCTTTAAAGCCAGCGAGAAACTGTTCCATTCCCTCAACACCTGGATTAACCGCACATACCAAAATCCAAACACATGTAATGCACAGCGAACGTCAAATGTCCAGTTTGTTTCATCTAACTCAAACTATGTTATATATGCTTTTCGTGGTAATCGTGACTCATCTATTCTTGTCAATTTTAACCAACAGCGCATACACCTAACGGCAGAATTATGTAAATAGGGTAACTACTTGTCTCTCCATATACCAGATCATTCGGTGTATGTATTTGAACTCAAGAAAGCTTTTCAAGAGCAAAGAGTTGTACTTTTACACAAAGGTGTGCAACATTACTTAGCCCCCACAATTCTGCACCATACTGAACGATTGGTTGTATCTGCGCATCAAATAGTTTTAAATATACAGCAGGAGAATTGCATTTTAAGTGAAGTAATTTTGCAATATACATAACAACGCATGCTTGGCTCTGCAGGCAACGTTCTAACAGGAAACAATAAACCTCAACCGTGTTGAAAAACAGATGCCTAAATATCTATAAGCAATAACAACAGTCATAAGGATTCCATTGTAAGTCCAGTGTTCACGAACTGCCAAGAAACTACCTTTTCTAAATAAAACTGTCTTACTTTTATTCATATTCGCATTCAGATGGAGTGTTGTTGCTGCCCTATGCAGACTATATAGTTGTGTCTGCAGCCCAGCTGTTGTTTGCGACAGAAGAGCTACATCATCTGCCAAAAGTAATATAAACATTTTTTTAAATCATGCGCAAATGTTGCACCATGCCTCCCATTTCTAATCACTTCTACTGCTAATTCAGTGATAAATAAAGAGAACAGCACCGGACTTGTAACATCCCCTTGTTTTACCCTTTGGGTACAGTTTATACAGTCTGTCAATTTTGCACCAGACCGAAATTCTAGCTCTGATAGTAGTATACGTGCATGAATACACCAAAATAATTTTCATTTAATACCATTTTTACCGCAGTAGGCCACAACAGGTTTGTTTCTATGGAGTCAAAAGCTTCACAACGTCAATAAACGCAACATAGAAATTACAGAGAGAGAGAGAGAGAGAGAGAGAGAGAGGAGAGAGAGAGAGTATGTGGCTGCGTTTGTGTTGAGATGGTTGTGAGCGTGCGCTGACATGTAAGTTGTGTGTATGTGAATCAGTTAAATGCATCGGTGTGTGTTAAAAACTCTGTGTGGGTCGATGGTCTTCAAAAGTAAAACAGGTCGATGGCCTTCACAAATAAAGCCCTCTCTCTCTCTCTCTCTCTCTCTCTCTCTCTCTCTCTCTCTCTCTCTCCCCCCCGTGAGTGAGTGAGTGAGTGAGTAAGTGAGTGTGCAACATTAATTTCTTTTTTCACGTGTAAATAGCATCCTCAATCAAACCGCATGAATTCAACGGAACAGTCTCCCATAACTACGGAGGATCTTTCATCCTTGTGATTTCTCTACCGCAGTTGCAGAAGACATGATCAGTGAATCTTCATGGGCACCCTCTGGAGAGTTGATCGATCACCTGCTGAATCCACTCTGGAGAATGGCCACCTTGTTGCGGTCAGACAGTTGGTGTGGCTCAGTGATACCTCTAGCCATGCTTTGAGGGGGGGGGGGGGGGGGGGGGGAGCATCTTTACTTTTATGGAACATGGGTTTCCAAGCCTGCTTCTAGACCTGTACAGCCAAGATGCTGACATTATAGTATGAAAGGATCTGAAATTCAAGGCCTGCAGTGAGACTGCAGACTAAAAATGACTCGAAAATAGTGGAGTTTTACGTCCTCATAGCGAAAGCTTTTAGGGACATGTCTTTCATTCACGGTAGTCTTTGGAGTGTAAAAATGACTCACGTTTATGGCATTCATATATCTTCGGTCTCCACCCGCCCCCTCACTTTTCCCGTCTCACACGCATCATTTGTATCTTCAGATCTGCGTCATCTTCTTTTTCACATTTTCTCTTTTTCTGGCTAAAAAAAAAAGAAAAAGAAAAACTACTATGCTGCCGAACGAAAGAAATAAACGCATTACAAGACAAACACGACGCGTTTCGACCTCTTTGGTCTTCATCATTCAAGACAAACAACATTCAAGACAATGAAAAACGAACAGCGAACCATCATCACTTATCTCTTCAAGTTGGGCGTAAAATGGGTGTGGTGTTTGTGATCTTGTGACTCGCTAGGTTTGCCATACAGCGCGACTCGTGACGGAGCGGAAGGAGATGTTGGAGATTGATAAAGCAGTCGCTCTCAACGCATGTCTTTGGCTCGCAACTCTCCTGCATCACTCAGCTGTCCTCTATATATGGAGCGAGGTCATGACAACCAGCTACTCAACGAGTGAACCCTTGTATGAAGTGTTCAGCTCTCTAGTCTCGGCAGCGGAGCAGGATCAAGTAGGAAATGATGGAGCTGGATCCTGTTTGAAGCATATATATGCCTCCTGACAGCTGGACAGGTCAAGAAGACAGAAATTTCTTGACCTGATCCGCAGGTGAACTTCATAATGGGTGGATAATGGAGTGATTAAAATAAATATGTACACAGATGTATACATGAATAAATGAAATTAATTCTGAATGAATAGATCAATAAATGCATAAATAAACATGGTTTCTAACAACAACAACACCCCAAACACACAAAAGAAGGAAAAGATGCCAAGGCCATCCTCGGACCACCTTCGTCAGCGTTCCAGTATCTGGTAGCGTGTGAACTCGTTTTACCCTGTTGGGATACTCACACTACACTCGAGAGTATAGTCAGTTCACTCCGACTTCGTGTGTGTGTGTGTGTGTGTGTGTGTGTGTGTGTGTGTGTGGTGTCTCTATTTGACGCCAGGAGCACAGACACAATCAGCCGTGTCTCCCTGATGAGTTCCGATCCAGCGGACGAAAGGCCTCGGAGCAGGCAATACAAATATATCTGCCTTCAAAAGGGATTGCGATGGTTCCCTCATGCAGCTAGTGAAGGGTTTTCATATTTATAATATATATTTTCCCATTTTCTTCATATATATATATAATATATATATATATATATATATATATATATATAACGAAGAAGCTGAGACGTTAGCAGTCAAAGGAAAAAAATATAAACAAAACTACGTGCAGACCAAACTTAAAACAAGAGCAAAATTAGAATTATTGTGTCGCCAAAAAAAAAAAAAAGAAGGAACAAACAAATTGCAAGTCATGCATGTGTTTCTTCCTTCGCTCGGCAGCCCAGTTATTCTGATTTTGTTCTTGTTTCAATGTCCACCTACAGACACCTCACTTTGAAACCAGACCGCTGGACGTTGCTGAGTTTGTAAAAGGCTTGATTGACACGCAGAGAAGCAGCCGCATGTTGCTGCTTCTTTTGTGACGATGTCAATGGGGGAGAAAACTATTGCCTTGACCTTCGAGTAGAGGAGGCTGAGACAGGCTGCGTGCAACCTTACACAAATCAAACCTGAATACAAATTAACGTACAGACCAGGGAAGACGTAGACCTCCACCGACAGAAATTCAGAAGCGAACAGAAAAGAAGAAGACAGTCAAGACGCACCAACGACGATGAACCCTTGTCGAGAGAGGAGAGAGAGAGAGAGAGAGAGAGAGAGAGAGAGAGAGAGAGAGAGCTCATATTAATGCAAGCGTAACTTACTTCCATAACTAACAGAAATTAGCAATACAAAGAGAAGAAAGAAAAGATTCCCGTCAACTGCTTTTCCTCTTGGTAGGAAACACTTGAAAATTCTTATCTAAAAAAAAAAAAACAACAAAAAAAACATACAAACCAGGATGAAAGATAATGCGTATTTAGCATATAATATTTAAAAAAAAACAAAAAAAAACAGACAAGGCATTTTTTAACAGACCAAAGGGAGGGGGGGGGGGGTATACAAAGCTGTACTCTCCAGAGAGCTGTCTCCTTGCTGACAGTCATCCAGGGAGAACTGCTCTGTGCATTCCTTGACTAAAGGATCTCGTCCAAGGAGATCAATTTGTTTCCAGTGTCTAAACACGTTTTCACCGAGAAATTTTTAACGAATAAATTATCAGAGAAATGTTTTGTGCATTCCTCGACTAAATGATTTTTTTTTTTTTTATCATATTATCAGTGAGAAATTTTTACGAATAAATTACGGTAGAACTGTTCCGTACATTCCTTAAATTTAAAAAAAAAACAAAAAAAACCCTTGCCAAAGTAGTAATTCATTTCATTCATAGCGCAAGTTGGCGTGTAGCGTTACTGACGCGTAGTTCTAATGAACGTGATGGTAATGCTACGTAAACGCAGTTACCACGTAGCGCTGTTGACACCGTAGTCCCAACGTAAGCGGTGAAGCGTCATAGCGCCATTGATACGTGGCGCTATGGACACGTAGCGCCAATGCCATGAAGCACTATCGACATTCACACCCACCGTGACGAGCAGTGGCTGTTGTATACTCTCCTAACATTGACAGTGCATTCTTCAACCAATTAAACAAAAAAAACAAAAAACAAAACACACACACACACACACACACACACCACACACACACACACACACACACACACGACATACGACACGACACTGTTTTAGGGAATACGAAGACACAGCAGATTCTCGAAGCATTTCACACACACACTAAAACGGGGACTAAGGAGAGCGTAGACATCCACCGGAGTGGCAGGGAGTGTTTCGATATAGCCCCCGCTCCATACTCCACCAGCGCGCGCATCTACTTCCAGCAGCTCGTATATATATATATATATATATATATATATATATATATATATATTATTATATATATATCATGAACAATATAAAAATGTCCTTACAAAATCTGAAAATGCTCAACCCCTTGGGGAGCAACATCTGTTAAAAATATTTTTTTTAAATGAAGTATTAAAATCTACAAGCTTGTTTCAAGCCTTGCTATCATCATGATGTCTTTTGTGGGGCACGCCAACGATCTTTTATGGCGTGCGGGGCTTGATTTCAACTCTGTGTGTGCAGGCGGATCTCGTTTGCTGCACGTGCGGCCTGTGGTTCTTATTGGGGCCTGTTCAGATGGAATGTGCTAGCAAAGATTTCCACTTGTGCCTGCAATTGTTTACAATTTCTACTTTTGTGTTCAGAGTTGCTAAGTGTGGTCTACATAATATCAACCATTTTTCTGTGGAGCATAGATTACATCTTTTTGAAATATTGTTGTATGGTGTTGCTCTTTTTATGATTTTCCATGATATGTTGTAGTCTATGTTTTTATCTTTAAGTCTCCAAATGTATTTACTCAGCTCTGTTTGATTTTTGTATTTTTCATTTTTGAATGACTGTTTGTGGTTTGCGTATCTGGTTTTGAAAAGTGTTTCCAGTAATCCCTATATATGTTTCTTTTTCATTTTCTGATGTTACTGTAGCTTGGTATACAATGTTGCTGTGAAGACATTTGTTGCTTAGGGGGCACTGTTCTTTTTTAGTGCAGTTGCAAGATGTCCTTTCAGCACCCTTCTCTTTTGTGTTGCTTTTCATTTTGTTAGATGAATCAATTATGTTTTTGAGGTTAGGCATACATGAGTATGATACTTTAATGGTGTTTTGTTGAATATTTTGGACAGTTTGTGTTCTTTTGGAAATGATGTTGCCAAGATTTTAAAGAATTCTTTTCCTACATTTGTTTTTACTTGTCCATCGTATGGTGGGTTGTACCATATGATCTTTCTTTTCCTATTTTTCTTATTTCTGTTCGTGTTATTGTCTGGACTGTACTGTAGTTTGTAATTGTAACCACTTTTTGTAATGCTTCTTGATATTCTGTTGCTGCATCATTGAATGCGTTTTCATTGCATGACAGGTTGGATAGTCTCTTGTTTATACCATTGGGTATTGCTTTTAGTATAGATGGTGGGTGGTTGCTTTTGATGTTTACGTAGATTGGTATGTCATTGGGTTTTTTGTATGGTTTGTACACATGGTCATTGAGGTCTAATGTTATGTCTAGGTAATTCACTACTTTTTTGTTTGCTTCTATTGTGATTTTTAAGTTGTGGTTTTTAAAGATTTTTTACATAATTCTTTTTTCTTGTTTTCAATGGTTCTTGGATTATTGTTTAAAGCAGCGAGGCCGTCATCT
>CM065739.1:52337357-52352357 GCA_033310375.1 Conus canariensis
GGGGGGGGGGGGGGGGGGGGGTGGGGACAGGGGGATGGGGATAGGAAAGAGGAGACTGTGGGGGTGGAAGGGGAAAAGTGGGGAAAAGGATGGGCAGAGGAGGGGAGGGGAGGGAGGGGGAGCAGGTGGATGGAGGAGAGGAGGTGGGGAACGAGGGAACGGAGGGGTGGAGGGGGTGGAAGGCGGAGAGGGGAGGGGGGCATGGCAGGAAGGGGAGGAGGGGAGGGGGAAGATGTGGGAGAGAGAATGGGACAGCTGCATATAAATAATGCAAAAAAACCAACTATAATTACGTTGCTATTCTTTATACATCCTTATCATTTCAAACTCAAATTCATTATTTAACAAAATGGCGACACCCTACCCACACCAAATGGCCTTGAATTTGAATGAGCAAAAAAAGAAACAAAAAGAAGAAGAAAAAGATTGTCTCACTCCATTTGGTTTAGACCTTCTTGCTTTTTTTTTTTTAAACCCGCATTTATGCATTACATTAATACATTGAATAAGCTTTTGAACACAGGTAATGTCGGTGACATCTCTGCGTGCCTTTAGAATCTTCAAAACTATGAAAATTCATAGATAAAAAACAGCATAGTTTTCTTTTTGTTGTTGTTGTTGGGGTTTTTTTTTTTTTTTTTTTTGTTTTTGTTTTTGTTTTTTTGCTTAACCATATAATGTTGACGCAGATAGTTGGCTTGCGAACGGTTTCCATAAAAAGATACAACACCACAGGCAAAGGTCAACCGGTCACGATCCATATCCACCAGCATCCATGGAGTATGATGATTTCATTGTTCGTTATTGATTCCTGTTGGAATCTAATCGTATTTGTTGTCGTTGCCATTACTATTGTTGTTGTTGTTGATTTGTGTGGGTGTGGTGATGGAAAGGCATCACTATTTAACACTTACAAAAGGTGATTCAATATACTTTAATTAAGCAAGCTGAAATGAAAAGAATGCCGTCTTGTTTCATAAAGAGAATTGCAGGTAGTTTTTAATGTTAAGAAATGTACAGACACTAGCGCGGGGGAACACACACACACACACACACACACACACACACACACGCGCGCGCGCGCGCACGCACGCACGCTCGCACACACACACACACGCACGCACATACATTCACACACATATAAACACACACTCACATACATAGAAACAGAGAAAGACACAGACTTACGGGCGCGCGCGCACACACACACACACACACACACACACACACACACACACACACACACACACACACACACACACACAAAGTTATATCAAAAAGAATTAAATACCCTTTCTAATTACATGACTGAAAATGGTTTGCAAATATCAACTGAAAAAACACACATGATGTTATTTAACACTGGATCTGATCCAGTTGATATGCCTTTATTTCAAGTCAACGGCATACCCATTAAATATACAAAAATGGTGAAACTCCTTGGAGTAAATTTAACATCAAACTTGTCATGGAATGTTCATATAGAGCATATTCTAACAAAAGCTCGAAAAAGTTTAAATCTAGTAAAGATTATTAGCAAGCATGCTTGGGCTCAGGACACAGTTACTCTTTTGCACCTTTCTACTGCACTGGTTAGATCAAAATTAACGTATGCACAAGAGGTATTCTTCAGTGCACCCAAATACTTACTGAAAAAACTTCAAAGTATTGACTCCAAGCATATAAGTTATATCAGGTGTCCCTGTGGCTCAGTGGTTAAAGCGCGAGTCATTAAGTGGAAAATGAGCATGTCAGAGTGGTCATGGGTTCGAATCCAGCATGGCTCGTCCCAAAGAGGGAAAAAAAGGCAGCAGAGGGACATCCGGGTCATGAACGGGTGTGCCCAACCCCCTAGTGTCAGGAGATAAGGGCCGAAACACTTGCTTGAAGGGGCTTCTCTTCTGAGGACTCTCTGCTGCCACGCTCTCCACGAGTTTCTTTACTTAGCTATGGGACTACCAGTCCATGCCTCTTGTACAAAAGCATGCAGTGCTGCTGGGATATTACCACTGGAAGAATGTAGGAATCTTGCATGCACCAAATTTTTTGTTAGAAGTTCTTCTATAGACAATAATTTAGGCCCTGAAATAAATATTAAATCGGACACTGATTTTCCTAAAAGGGCTAAAAACAAATCATCTCAAACGACTCTTAGAACATATACTTCCTCGATTTTAGAATCCTCAGATATCAAACTAACATCTATTGCAAAAAGATTTATTGTGTCTTCTGTCCCTCCCTGGAAACTAATACGAGCATATTTTGATAATGAGCATACAGATTTAACAAAGGCTGAAAATACTAATTTATTGTTATCCAATATCAAAATGCATTTGCATGATCACTATTCCAACCATTTTAAGAGATCATTAATCAATGAACATGCAGGTGCAGCATACATTATCCCAGGCCTTAACAAAGAAAAGTCTTATTATCTCGGAAAAAACAAATCTATATTCACTGCTGAGTTAATTGCTATAATTATGGCTTTAAAGTTTGTTGTTGTTTACCCTCAAAACTTATTTAAAGTTGTTTTATGTGTAGATTCCAAGTCAGTTCTTACTGCAATGAAGAAGTTTAAATTAAAAGTTCGAACTGAGATGATCACTAAAATAAATAATTTAGTACATTTCCTCTCAGAGTGTCATGTGATGTAGCCTCACATGGCGACATGTGACGTTCCGTCGCGTACGCTCTTACTTGTTATAAAGTTACACCCGACATTTTGAAGACCATGCAGAGAAGCGACGAGACATTGACGACTATACTTCCTACTGCAAAGCATAGTGTTTCTGACAAACCAACGGACAAGCCGATGTAATACTGGACTCTGACATCTTCTACACACATGTACCGGGACAAGACGACAAACAGATTGTGGTTCCCAAAGTGAAAATGGCAAATGCTGAAAAGGTTTTCCATGTAAATATGCTAAAAAAAAAAAGTATGTTGAACGTACAAATGTTGCCATTAATGAGTCAATTGAATGGATATGTCCAGTGTCTGGAACAGACGTGGCTGTTACAGAAATCATTGATTCTGATTTTGTACCTGATGTCACATACAGAGACAGAGCAAAGACTGTGCAAACAACAAATGTGGGATTGTTAATATCTATCAGTAGAGATGATACTGTACGTCTGCCCGTTCTTTCTGTCCAGGGAGAAACTTATCGTGATGTTGTTGTGTGTGATGATCTATCTTTGATTCAGAAGGAACAATTGGAAGGTATTTTGAAGGACTTTCAGGATGTTCTGACTGATACCCCAGGGACAGTGACAGCAATTGAACCCCATACTATTCACTTGAGTATGGAAAACCCAGTTCGAGTCAAGCCATACCCTCTCCCATTTGCGAAAAAAACAGGTTGTCGAGAGAGAGATTCAAGTTATGCCCGGGTTGAAAGTTATTGAACCGTCCTCGTCACCATACAGCTCACCAGTTGTTTGGTGGACAAACCTGATGGCTCGGTGCGGTTTTGCATCGATTACAGGAAGTAAACAAAATCACTGTGTTTGATGCAGAACCTATCCCAGACAGTGAGGAACTTCTTTGTCAACTGTCAGAAGGAAAGTATTTTGTCAAAATAGATTTGACTGAAAGGATATTGGCAAATCCCGATGGCTGAAGCAGACAAGGAAAAAACGCTTTTCGGACACCTTTTGGGCTGTTTCAATGGACGAAAATGCCATTTGGATTACAAAACGCCCCAGCTTCTTTTGCCAGAATGATGCGGCACTAAAACTTCATGAGTGTGGAGCAGTACAGTTTTTTTGATGACATTTTGCTTGCTGCAAAGTCATGGAATGATCTTCTGGAAAACTTGAGAGCTGTTTTTTTGTAAACTCCGGAATTTTGGTCTGACGGCTAGACCGTCCAAAATTCGAGCTGGATTCAAGTCTCTTGAGTTTTTGGGTCATGTCATTTCTGTTGGGAAAATGACACCAGAGGAAAAAAAGTAGAAAAGATCTTGACCTTGAAAAAGACCCAGTACAAAGAAACGATTAGATCACTCATTGGATTGTTGTCCTATTACAGAAGATATGTACCGCACTTTGCGTCTTGACAGCCCTTTGAGTGACTTAACAAAAGGAACAAAAAACAAAAGTATCGTCTGGTCAGATGAGTGCCAGAAAGCTCTGGAATGTGTTCAAGATATCCTCCATTCATTCCCTGTGCTGCTTTTGCCCTCTCTTTCAGAGGATTTTGTTTCGAGAACTGATGCCAGCTCCAAAGGCATGGGAGCTGTACTGTTGCAGGAAAAGAATGGATTGTTACACCCTGTCCAATATGCAAGTAAAAAGTTCTCTAACACACAAATTAAATACTCAACAATTGAGAGGGAGTGTCTTGCCATTGTTTGGGTTATGAGAAATTTGCCAGATTCCTGACTGGAAGACAGTTTCGGTTACAAACCGACCACAGGCCATTACGTTTTTGCAGTCGTCCAAGACCAAAAATAGCAGGCTGTTAGATGGGCTTTGTCATTGCAGGAGTTCAAGTTTGACATTGAGCCATTACCTGGCACTCAGAATGTCATGGCAGATTTTCTGTCCCGTGCGTGAGTGCACAGTATCCTTCGTGCTGCTGTAACTGCTGTTTGTTTTCATTGTGAACGGACTTTATTATTCTGCTGTTTGTTTTCATTGTGGAAAGACTTTATTGACATTTTGGCAGGGATATGTCTGCTATTGTCAATCTGAATTGATAAGTAGTTGTCACTGATCTTTCTTCTGAAGTGCATATGTATTGGTATTGGTGGCTCGTTGTAGCATGCTACTTTGTGGGTGCAGAATATTCATTTGATGTGTTACAAGTGCTTTTTGTTGTTGTTTTTTTTCACGTCGGTCCATTGTGAAGAATGAAAAAAAAATGTTAAACTTTCGAGTGGACTTTACTTACTTACTTAGTCCTCTGAATTCCCTGGGGAACATAGGGCCGCAACCACACTCTTCCAGCGGACACGGTTTTGGGAAATCTTCTTCAGCTCGGCCCACGTCATTCCGGCGGCCTTCACTTCCGCGTCGGTACTCCTTCGCCATGTCTGTCTTGGTCTTCCCACTTTTCTTTTGCCCTGAGGGTTCCATTCAAGGGCTTGTCTTGTGATGTTGGATGGAGACTTTCTGAGGGTGTGGCCAATCCATCCCCACTTCCGTTTTCTGATTTCTAAATCTATTGGAACTTGCTTGGTCTTGTTCCACAGTTCTGTGTTGGCAATAACATCTGGCCATCTGATGTTCACAATGTTTCGCAGACATCTGTTGATAAATGTTTGGAGTTTGTGGGTGTTTGTCTTTGTTGTTCGCCACGTTTCAGAACCATACAGAAGGACAGATTTCACATTTGAGTTGAAGATTCTGATCTTGTTGTGGAGTGAGAGGGCAGAGGAATTCCAGATAGGTCGTAGCGTAGTAAAGGTGTGCCTGGCTTTATTGATGCGGCTCTTGATATCCTCATCTGTACCTCCATCTTTGCTGACCACACTGCCGAGGTAGACAAACTTGTCAACTTCAATGATGTCTTCCTGTTGTAGTCGTAGTGGGTCTCGTTGCTGGTTGTTGACTCTCATGGCTTCTGTTTTCTTTGTGTTGATTTAGAGGCCTGTCTTTCCTGCTTCTTCTGCTACCCGGCACAGCTTCTCTTGTGCGTCTTGCTGTTTGTGGGAGAGAAGGCTGATGTCGTCGGCGAAGTCCAGGTCTTCCAGTTGCTTGGTGAAAGTCCACTGGATTCCTGTCCTCTTGCCATCTGTAGACTGCCGCATTATCCAGTCAACGACCATCAGGAAAATTGTTGGCGATAGTAGACACCCCTGACGGACGCCAGTTTGTACAGTGAAGGGCTTCGTTAGCTTCCCGTCGTGGACGACCTGGCATGTGGCATCCTCGTAGAGTTGCTGGATGATGGCAACGAACTTGGGTGGGAAGCCATAGTGGTGCATGAGTTTCCAGATGGTATCTCTGTCGATGCTGTCAAACGCCTTCTGGAAATCCACAAATACTGCGTACAAGGGGGTCTGCCACTCCAGAGACTGCTCGATGATAATTCTCATGGTGGCAATTTGGTCCGTGCATGAGTGGACTACCATATTGTATATTTTTGCTTGAACAAAGACTTTTCACTTGCCATATTTTTCTCATCAAGTGAGTCATGAGGAAATTCTCATTTTGTGATGATGTTGGGACATATGATTATGTGACAACACGCTAGAAAAAAATGTTTACATTTTGTTATATATATATATATATATATATGATTGGCATTTGGAATAATCAGTATCATATGTTCTTCGTGTCTATGTAACTTGTGATTAGTGATGGAGTATGAATTTTTTTTTTTTTTTTTTTTAAAGGAAAACTGTTTTTGCATTTTTTTTCCCCAAAATAAGATTTGGAAAGGCGATCTTTATGATGTTCGTAAAGGTTGCTTCTATGCATTGATGAAAATTCTTGTGTAATGAAAAATTGATGATTGAAGTTGTATATTAACTAGATATGTATGTGTATTAAAAAAAAAATTTTCTTGGCGAAAGTTTTTGTTTTTTTTTTTCACCCCGGGATGGGGGGTATCATGTGATGTAGCCTCACATGGCGACATGTGACGTTCCGTCGCGTACGCCCTTACTCGTTATAAAGCATTTCCCTAGGTAGGGTAAAGAAAAGGTAAAAGAAACAATAATTCACGTGGCCTGACCAGTGTGATCGGTGTCGCTGGTGGCTATTGACGTAGGGCGATTATTGGTTGAATGGACGGACGTTGTCCATTGGTCAGCAAACAAGGCTGGTTAATGCGTAGAGTTAGACGAGTACTCACTGAATGTGAGCGCAGGAGGGAAAAAGAAAGTATAGAAAGGAGATGGCTTGGGGACACTGACCGGACAGGTTGTTTGAAGAACGAGTTCCACCTTCAATTCACCATTACCAGGTGAGGTATAGACAGATGGGGAGAAAAAAAGAGAGTTAAGAAAAGGGAAAAAGGGAAAAGAATTTATCATTATTCAGATTTTGAAATAGATTACTTACACGGACTTCATTCGTGTTTCAGCCCTTCCCAGTGCTGTGGCAGCACCAGTTAGGCGACTGAGGCAGTCGCACAAATATTTGGGCTACAGTGCTGCGGCAGCACCTAATCGTCTCCAGGGTTGGAGAATCGAGCTGTAGAAGACAACGACTGCACCAGTCGTGAGAAAACAAAGCATTTGTCTTGTTGACCCATAATGATTTTTAATTGTCCCCCTGATGAACTCAGTTGATACTACTATATTTTAAGCCATCTTTTGATTTTTCTTTGAAAATGTATATAATGTTTCTCCAGTGAGGAGGAGAAACCGCTGAAAGAAGTATCTGTGAGATAGTATGTAAAATGAGATGAAATTTGGTCCCAGCTAGTGGATCTGTGGAATGTTTGTACCTCCACTGGTGTGGAGGAACAGAAGTTATAAATTGGAAAACAAACCTGTTGTCCCTTGTTTGAAAAGCTGATTACTGTTTAGTAAATTATTCCCGGAGAGGAGGGGGAGAAGAAGAGTTATTGTAGTGCGCCTTCTGGTTGTTTGGAGAGATTGCGTGTGCACGGAGTGAATGCTGGGCTGAGTGCAGGCATGCATTTATGCGCAGTGTGACACAGAGACACTGAAATAACATTTCTTTGGGTGCCCTCCAACTGTGGGCTATATTATAATGAAAAGGTTGATGTTCTAGCAAAGAGAGGAGCAAAACGATCATCAGATTCGCATTTTTTAAACTTCTCTATGTCAGTGCAAGAGTGCTATACTTTGACAGAAAAAGTACGATCTTCTCATTTTCATTTGATAGAAAGAGAAACTGGGTGTTTTGGTTTACACAATGAAATGAAAAATATTCATGGAAAGTTAAGTAAGTACGATCAAAACATTTATCGTAGAAGACAGATATGTTCCTTGATCTGTAGATGGAAACTGGATTGTTTTAAAACAAAGTATGTCAAAAATATACATTGTATATGTGGTCATAGCATTTCAACTGATCACATTCTTGTGTGTAGTTTAATGAAAAAATGCATTCCAAACACGTCTGTACAGCCTATTCAAAATGTTTTCCCGTCAGCAAGTGAAACATATCTTTTCTTTTTGCACTTAGCTAAACGTCCAATCGGCAAATACTTATAATCGATAACAGTCAGTGGTGAGACAAGACAGAAGAGTTATATGTTTTTTTTTTCTTTGATTAAATGGATATTCTATTTTTGTGTTAGAGTTGTAGATAAGTTAATGTTTTTGACTCGTTGTGTTAGCCTAATATCACGTAATGTGGAAAGACGTAAAACAACAACAACAACAACAACAACAACAACAACAACAACAACAACACACACACACACACACACACCACACATACACACACACACACAAAAGAAAATTTACTGCTGCTTATAAACAAAATCGGGAGATTCTTTTCAAGGGATTTTACGAAATTAACGGGGGAGGGGGGGGGGGGGGGGGGGTCGAAAAGTGAGGTAGGTAACTCCATGAAAAGGAGAAATATTTCAAGATATTCTCCCTTTTCAATACTTCATCTGTCAATTGTTCCCCCTGTCAAGGTACACGGGAGTATACTCCTAATGATTAAATTTAGCTGTGAAGACTAGGCCCGGACAAGGGTCCCTCTCAACTGCATCATTCCCAGGGGAAAAGACGGGCACACAGAATAACGTTCTAAATCAAAATCTTCTACTTAACTTTCACAAACAACAAACAAATCTATCCCTCTTTTGCTCTCGCAAAGAAAAGAACAGCTAGTATTCGCTCACTGAAATGGTCTACAACTCTTAAATAAATGTTAGCGAACCGCCAAAAAAAAAAAACGTGGACAAACGAATCACAAGACAAAACTCGACGCGTTTCGACCTCTTAGGTCTTCTTCAGGCAAGATACAAAACAATTATTACAACAGAAAATGAACGAGCAATCACTTATCTTCAATTACTTCAGTCTACGACTGTAACTAGACGTCAAAAAGACTTCCAGGCGAAGGCCAAGTCCAGCATCGTACATCGAGGTGAAGTTCGAGTCCACCGTCTTCATCCAGGTGAAGCATAGGTCCAGATTCCTCATCAACGTCAAGCTCACGAGTAGCGTTGTTCAAACGAATGAAATTCGGGTCTAATGTCCTTCCTCCAGGTGGAGTTCAGACTCAGTGCCATTCATCCAGGTGAAGTTCAGGTCCAGTGTCATTCATCCAGGTGAAGGTCAGGTCCAGTGCCATTCATCCAGGTGAAGATCAGATCCAGTGCCATTCATCCACGTGAAGTTCAGGTCCAGTGTCATTCATCCACGTGAAGGTCAGGTCCAGTGCCATTCATCCACGTGAAGATCAGGTCCAGTGCCATTCATCCACGTGAAGATCAGGTCCAGTGTCATTCATCCAGGTGAAGGTCAGGTCCAGTGCCATTCATCCAGGTGAAGGTCAGGTCCAGTGCCATTCATCCACGTGAAGATCAGGTCCAGTGTCATTCATCCAGGTGAAGGTCAGGTCCAGTGCCATTCATCCAGGTGAAGATCAGGTCCAGTGCCATTCATCCAGGTGAAGTTCAGGTCCAGCAGTGCCATTCATCCAGGTGAAGGTCAGGTCCAGTGCCATTCATCCAGGTGAAGATCAGGTCCAGTGCCATTCATCCAGGTGAAGATCAGGTCCAGTGTCATTCATATTTGAGTCCTCTGCATCACCTGTCCCCTGGCACAACCAGAACAGCCAGTTCCAGATAAGGGAAAACCATCCCTATTATTTTCAATCACTGGAAGGGCAGGTAAAAAAAAAAAGAAAATCCGGAGCACGCCGACCAGCTAGCCCTTCCTTTCCACCCTCATGCTCTACCATCCCCTCTTTCTCTTCCTGTCCCCTGCCCCAAACCCCAGCACTGCTAACTGATCTCACCATTCTTTGAAACAAGATACAACCATGAAGGAGAGTGTGTCGCGAGTACAGTGGTGCTGAAGACCGTGAATCAATCAAATGTGAGTCGTCAAGAAAGTTTATCAAATTAGGTTTTGCACTGAGTGATAACAAATACAATTCTATAAATTTCCATAATGACAAAGCTACCCAGAATGTCTTGCAAAACTAAAGGAGGATATACCAGGAATTCTGGCGAAAGAATGAAGGGAAGCCTAAACGATTCGAAGCAAATGGATGTATACAACATTAAGTCTTGTTTGCTCAAATTCCTGGTGATCGGATTTCATTTCTATATTTCTAACTCACAAGCTTGCATGCGACAAGAAGAAAAAAAAAATTCTGACGTAAAAGGTACAAAACGAAATATAAAAAATCTGCATAAGAATTTTTTTTCAACGTGAAGAATCATTTTAAACCATTTAGCCAACAAGTCTAATCAATTTCCTCTGAATTGAGTTCATGACACAACCAATGTTCAAAGAAATTTAGAATTAAAACACAAATTCATATTCCAGTAGGTCCTGTTGGATTAAATGAAGAAACTGAAATTCTCCCCCGAAGTCGGAGTGTGGCTGCCCACGTGGCAGGGTAATCAAAAACGGTCACACACGTAATGTTCTCATCCCCAGCTGATGCATTTGTACCATAGTGTTCAAGTACTTTGGCTGTTCGGATGATCCCTGGAGTCTTTCAGCCAGGGTACGACAACAAGAAGAAGAAACTGAAATCAAAATAAGTATCTCCTTCAACTTTCTGTTCTATAAGACTCAGCTTATCAGCTTGTGTGTACACAGCAGAGGAAGTCGGCCACTCAGTCTTCTGACCCGAAATTTGATACAAATCCCCACAGTTCTGTGGCGCTGAGATGGATGCTGACAACGTCAGAGTGGTCCCCACCACAAAACATGCATAGAAAGTGCCTCGCCCACACGAACGAGTGTGTCTGTGTTTGTTTTCTACTGCTGGGTAGCGATCCCGAGCCAAAGCAAAATGTCTCTCCTTTCAAAATAATTTCATATCACAGTCTGCCTCTTCAAACCTTTCAACGTTCCATTTCATTCCGATTCTAGAGAGCTTTCGCCAAACCTCGCCAAACTCGAACCGAACGAACTCACTCACAGTTAAGCCCAACAAACATGCAAAGAACGAACCAAGCCATACTTCCTGCTGCACGCGCAGAATTCACGAGCCTATTTTATTTCCACTCTTCACAGGTGGCCAAATGCTTTCAGTTCCGGTGAAGAGTGGGAGAAATCTCCATACCATACCAAACTTTCCCATCTTTTACATTTTTTTGCAGGGTAATCAAACGAAGACACATCAAAGTTATTTAGACACTGGCCTGACCCATAACACCCTTTGGCCCGGCGTGTGATGGAGGTGGGAGCGAATCATTTGTTCCTTTTCCACATACCCATGTTTTTTGGTGTGTGTGTGTTTTTTACACTGCTGATACATTCATCTAGAGGGCCAGGTGGGTTTGCCATCCTCGGTTAGAATATCAGAACATGATAAGCGACTGAAGACAGACTGACAGATTAAAGCCAGTGAGAAACCATCGTCACGCTCAAACCAAACGCAGTTTCTGGGAGGGGAAAGAGGTCCCGTCAGATCAAAAGCAACATAACAAGGGACCAGAACCTGGATCACAGGACCAGTAGAATGACAGAATGTCTGTAAGAGATGAAGGGAAAGAGCTCAGGATGTTGCACAGTAACCACAAGCTCATGCGTTCAGATCATATGTCAAGTAACGTGTTATGCAGACAGAGTCTGCCACAGACAGACTACTCTCCCCCAGCTCCCTAGACCATTGCTTTAACCCCCCCCCCCCTCTCTCTCTCTCTCTCTCTTCTCTCTCTCTCTCTCTCTCTCTCTCATTCTTTCCCCATTTTCTCTGTAAATCGAATACGCGCAACAAAGTTTGGCACTGGTGCAACAAAAATCCCAACCAGTTGTAAACTGTCACAACCGACAGACAGATCAACTCTGGAACAAAACAGAAACCCGGACAGTTGTAGGCACCCACTTCTGAGTAACCAGAACAACCTAACATCTGTAAGCACTTGAATGCCATAGACACAAGAGCGAAGAAACCCCAGACACAGACCATCAACCAACAGATGTATGTGTTGAAGATATATATATATATTGAGCATGGTGCAGGGCATTCAAAAACCTCAGCATTTGCAGCATCTTAGGCTGTTCGTTCAAAATAGAGATGCAAAGTATTTACTGGGTTACAAAACTAGACAAAAAGGAATATATACAAAGGAAAAAAGATATTTCAAAATGGGAATAAGTGAAGAAGTGTGTGTGTGTGTGGGGGGGGGGGGGGGGTTCGCGCGCGTGTGTGTGTGTGTGTGTGTGTGTGTGTGTGTGTGTGTGTGTGTGTGTGTGTGTGTGTGTGTGTGTGTGTGTGCGTGCTGCGTGCGTGCGTGCGTGCGTATGTTTCTTTCCCAAAGAAGAAATGTATGTGAGATACAGTAAGAAAGATGCACCATGTACCTGCATGCAACTGAGTGGGGGGGGGGGGGGGAGTTTAACGATGTCACTGCCAGCAATATTTTTTCAGAGATGCAGCAAGCGTTAGGGAACTACAAGCTCATAACTGTGTTCCGATATTTCCGTCAGGCTGTATGCATACGCTTGGCTTGTAACCATCCGGATTCCTCAGCTATCTGCTGCGAAGCTGTTTAGAGGAAAAAGGAGGGGGGGGGGGGGGGCAATATTAGTCACTCCCGGCAGCAGCTGTAGCACTTACCTGTCTGCTCCAGGTAGAGTCTGAGAGCGCGGACAGAATGTTTGGTCTGTTCCCTCTCAGAACTCTCCTGATGACGATGGGGAAAACTGACGGTGCCAGTGGACACGGTGTCAGTTTCAACGCCCCCCCCCCCCCCCCCACCCCCTCGATCTGACAACTTGTGTGGTGTGTGGTTAAAAAAGAAAAATCAGGGTTTGGTAAAACTTTGCAAGCCACTTGACTACAAGTGTCGAGGGTCTCTGAAAGGTCGTGTTTCGTCCTGGATCTGCAGGCTGCAACCAGTGACAGGAGTGAACAGTTTCAAAACGGAGTGACTGAGGGCGGAAAATGAAGCAACATTTAGAAAAAGAGGGGGGTAGTTACCGCCAAGGACACAGACAAACAGAGTACAGGACAAGACACAATGCATTTCGACCTCTTGGGTCTTCTTCAGGCGAAAACAAATACCATTTAGGACAGTGGAAACGAAGAACGAGAAACCATGCATTTTCTTTCTTATTTTGCTCCGAATATGAGAAGTGGTTTCTCGTTCTTCGTTTTCACTGTCCTAAATGTTATCTGTTTTTGCCTGAAGAAGATTCAAGAGGTCAAAATGCATTGTGTTTTGTCCTGTACTCTGTTGTCTGTGTCTTTGGCGGTAACTAACCCATTCTCTTTCTATTTTTTTAAGGAGAAAACAGGTTTTGATGTGAGATCGAATTGAAGAGCGACTTTCCAAGGGTCCAAGCACCTAAGGATTATTCCCGGCGCCTGAAACATGCCAGGTGCACAGCAAATACTTCAAAGAAAATCAACAGTGTATTAGACAAAAAAAAGGTCCTGACTCTAATCCAGAGACCAAACCAGTTCAAGAGCATTGATGTCCAAGCTCCTAGACGATTGGGCGAGGGTGGCAGGGAGAAGGGGGGTTGGGACGAGAGAAGAGAGAGGGGGAATTTGATTGAATGTGTATGTTTGTAAGTTTGACTGTTCCAGAAAAGACCATCAGTTTTAAACTTACACATGTCTGACATGTTCCTGCTGCTTTTCTGTAACTGATATTATGCCAGTCTCGAATAAAAGTCTTATTATATAAACATGTGTCTAGTTCTCAGTCCTTAAACTGTGTTTTATTTACAGGTAACACGACGTCAGGTCTTGTCGATATTGTGAACACCTCCCTGCAGCTGACGACGTCAGGTCTTGTCGATATTGTGAACACCTCCCTGCAGCTGATGGCTGTGACGACCACTATGGCCACCAGAACTAA
Source organism: Conus canariensis (assembly GCA_033310375.1). Classification (NCBI taxonomy): domain Eukaryota; kingdom Metazoa; phylum Mollusca; class Gastropoda; order Neogastropoda; family Conidae; genus Conus; species Conus canariensis. The sequence continues at coordinate 52,351,299 of CM065739.1, forward strand.
CCAATCAGATTATTCCCAAGCTGGTTCCAGAAACTGGTCAGTTCCAGATGGCTGCATGATGGTCAAGTTCAGTGAGATAGACCTCTCTTATTGGAACAACCCTGATGGTGTGGTCAGCGCTGATGGAAGGGTGCTTGTTCAGACGGTGAGACACTACACACAGATATTGCTCTTCCTGATTGGAGTACCGACGAACGTCATCAACATGGTGGTGTTCTACAAACAGGGTCTGAAGGATCGTGTCATGCTGTGTCTGTTCTTCCTGGCCTTCACTGACGGAATGTATCTGACTTTGCTCACAGTGTCCCAGGTGGAGGAACTGTATAATCTGTTTCTTTCAAGAGAAGAGATAGGTTCTTTCCTGATTTTTGTGATCAACAATAACTTATTAGTTCTGATTGGTGTATTTTATGCCTCTCCTGTCTTCTCCGCCATAATTGCCATTGAAAGATGTCTCTGTGTTTTCAATCCATTGACATTTCAAACCCTGCTTCGCACTAGGACCATGGCAGCTATCATCTTTGTGGTTTATGCTCTGGTGTATGCTCTGTCATTTGGCCTGTATGTCCGATATCATATCGTTTGTATGTATGATCCCATATATGATATTCGCATTCAGGCAGAAACTCCAGGGGAATTCTACAAAGCTAACAAAGAGTTCGTCAATATCATGGAAAGCATAGTGCTTTCTGTAGGAGTTCTTGGAGGATCGATGGTGGTGGTGATGATCACTACGATACTGACCATCATGAAGCTTCGACATCTCAAGAAATGGCGGTCAGAGGCTTCTTCCTCCTTCTCTTCACGTGACGTAGCTCTGACTAAGATGCTGGTGGCTAGCTCCATCTTGTTCATCATCTGCGTTTTGCCTAACGCTGTCTTCAACTTTGTACGGCTGTTTTTCCCAGAAGTGGCGTATGGGCAGCTTGAGCATAACTTGTTTCTGTGTGGAGCATGGATTGGTGATGCGTGCCTTTTAATCAGGCCTTGTGTCAACATCTTCGTGTATTACACCATGGGTTCCCGCTACAGGGAAACGTTCTGGGCTGTCTTCGGGAG
>CM065739.1:52357357-52382357 GCA_033310375.1 Conus canariensis
GGATGGACGGACAGATGGATGGATGGACGGATGGGCAGATGGGAGAGAGAAAATAAAAAACAATTCAAAAGTTAGAACGTTATTTGGATACTCCATAACCCCTAAGATGGGAGCTGACACATGTGTTAGTGTAGAGAACTTGAAGCGTGGCAGCAGAAGTCCAGAAAGAGCCCTTCAGCAGTGTTTCGGCTACCTGACACTCTAGGGTTGCACACCCGTTCATGATCCGGATGTCCCTCTGACATTACAATATATAGTCAATAATAAACAAATGTACTTGATATATTCAGTTATACGACTATAAACCAAAATAGTTTCAGAGATTTTTCATCTGTCTTACTAACACACAAAGAAAGCAACATCCTAGAAATGATTGATTAAATGGGTCCGGAATAGCTGAGTTGGTAGAACGCCGGACTCGTAATCCAAGGGTTGCGGGTTTGAATCTCCGACGGGCCGTTTCGGTACAGGGGGATTTTTCCCTCGGAGTTAACATTGGTTCTGACTCCATTTCCCATACAGTCCTTCGCATGAGACTATAAACCGAGGTTTCGTGCGTGAACGCATAACGTCTTGCACACACGTAAAATCCCATCACCAACTTTCGGAAGAGAAGGCCAGTCTGGCCGTTGGTATGGATGACACGTTACACATAGCATGCACCTTCCCCGAAGCTGGAGTATGGCTGCCTTAATGGCGGGATTAAAAAAAAAACGGTCATACACACAAAACTCCACTCCCTTTGTTGGGCAGATGGGATTAATACTTGCCTGTCTATACAGGGAGTGTCCACAGGAGTATCAGCCTGCGCACGCAGAAGAAGATTACAGGCAGTGCCCCTCGCTGAAATTTTGATTACAGGCAGTGTCCCTCGCTGAATTTTGATTACAGGCAGTGCCCCTCGCTGAAATTTTGATTACAGGCAGTGCCCCTCGCATGTAATGCACTGATTTTTGTTAAGTGGAATGGTCGAGGAATATACTTTATAAACTACGGGACTGCGAATGTACTAACAAATCATGTAAATCTTCTGTCAGTGATAACTAGATTCGACTCGGCAAACATTGGTGGCAGTTTCCATTTCGGCAGACGTTTGTGGTAGTTTCTTCGCCAAAAGATGAAACTGAGTGACTGTAAATATGTACGACATTCAATCGATCCTAACTTTAAGGAAACATCCATGTCTCTAGCTCTGCCTGACTCACTCACTCACTGAACGGGGCACTGCTTAAATTCTGAAGCAATATTAACTGAAGTTACTGCAGAACAGTCTATTTTGAAAACAAGAAACAGCAAAGCCACCTTTGACTGCTTTTCTCTCAGATTTTAATACACTTTCTGATAATGTCCAGGAATTCCAACAGAACAGTGCGTTCAAACGGGCATTCAGTCAGGTCATGACTTGTTCGTCAGTTCTGCAGTACTGGAACACCAGTCCAGTGAACATGGGTTTGACTCGTTTTCAGTGAACCACAACGTCTCCTTTGACCATCTGCCTGTTGTTTCCTGCCTCACCATCCGTGGACCACCACCACCACCACCCACCCCCACCACCACCCCAAGAGACCCGTTGGAGGAGGAACATCCGTGACATCACCGAGTCAAATTTCAGGGCAAATGCCCGAGCCACAGTGGATGCTGCGTATGTGTCTTCTTCTACCCAGCTAAGCATCATCCTCCTACCCGTCCTTCACCCCACCCCCACGCCCTGTCCAGATGGCCCTCGGTGCTTCAGTGTCCCCGTGCTCCTAATAGCAGTCAGTGACAACAGTGCATGGGCTTCCATTCTCACACTTTCAGACCTCAGTCTTCTACAAGTGTGGTAAGGAGATCACACGGTTCGAAAGATCCTCCGCAGTTATAGAAGACTGTTCGACTGAATCACAGTTTTTGCCGGGGGAAAATCACGTGCATGTGAGAAAGAGAACATCCACGGTGCGTGCATTTCAGAGAGACAGACAGACAGACAGTCAACAGACAGGCAGACAAACAGGCGGACAGGCAGGCAGGCAAGCAGGCAAGTAGACAGAGATTCATTTGTGAAGACCGTCGATCCACTCAAAGTTTACAACATACTCTGATGCATTAGATAGATAAATACACATGCATAGATGTTTGCACGCAGTCGCAAGCATTCACAACACACACACACACACACACACACACACACACACACACACACACAACACACACACACACACGCACGCGCACACACACACACACACACACACACACACACACACACACACACACATACACACACACACACACACGAACACTAACACACACACACTACTACTACTATTACTACCATTACTACTGCTACTACTACTACTAACTACTACTACTATCTACTACTACTACTACCACTGTAACCACTACCACACCAAACCCACCATATTAGCATCACTTCCTCTCCACCCCTTCCTCTGTCCCCCTCCTACCCCGCTCCATTCCCCATCGACAAGCCAGCTACTATCCAGTCCCAGCCAAAAGCTCTGCTAGTCAAAAATTGAACTTCGGGGCTTTGGGTTGTCTGGTAGGCCAAGGACTGCTGGCGACCTTAATGAACCATCGGGCCCTCACCCAGAGATGCCCGTTCCCCTGATGATTTCACAGAACACTGGGGGAAATTTGTCGGCGGCAGAAATTAACCGTTTATGTGTACAACTGTTCGCTAAATGAAACATGGCGACACGCATCATCCAGCCTGCCGTGAGAGACTTTGAAATCTAGTTCACAGGCAGGGTCCCAGGCGTATAATGCACTGGGTTTTTTTTTTTCGGCCGGTCGTAAGGTTCTTGTTGAGAATAAATCTGCGAAAACTTTAGATTTTTTCTTGGAGTTAGTGTCAGTATTTACAAGGTGTTTTTTGTTTTGGTTTGTCTTTTTTTTTTTTTTTTTTTTTTTGCTTTTTTTTTTTGCTTTTTTTGTTTTGTTTTGTTTTTGTCTTTTGGGACAGACACCCTCCATCAGTCATTGCGCCGAACAAGCGGAAGTGAAGGGGGGGGGGGGGGGATCAATAGTGCACTTCCGGGCATAGTGTCTTATCACTGGTTACTGATCACAACATCACAGGTAAGTGGATGGTAGATGTACATGCTTTTGAAGCTACAGGATTGCGAATGTATCAACCAATCATGGAAATTGCCAGTGATACAAGATTCGACTCGGCAAACGTAAGAGGTACTTTTCAACTCGGCACACACACACACACACACACACACACACACACACACACACACACACACACACACACACACTAACACACACACACACACACACACACACACACACACACACACACACACACACACACACACTGAAAATCATCTGTGACACTGCAAACAATAAAGTAAATAGAGAACTAAGGAGGCTGCTCAAAACGTGTTCGACATTTCCACACCAACACACAAAAGGCAGACAGCCAGACAGACAGCCAGACAGACAGCCAGACAGACAGACACAAACAGACAGAGCTGCTATGGAAAGCCTGACAATCAATGAAGATGTTAAACGTCATAGACTAGACATGTCTATAATTCTGTTGGTGTCATCTGATCATCTGAAAATGAAGGTGCCAGGATTTACAAGAAATACTGAAAATAAATCTTATTGAGCAAACCACCGTCTATTCGGTGAAGTTGGGAAAATCGCAACACTTAAATAGAAACAGCAGTTCACAAAATTCGGATCGGACAATGACACCCCCCCCCCCCCCCCCCCCCCCCCCCCCTCAAAAAAAAAAAAGAAAGAAAGAAAGAAAAAAGCGCTGAAGGCACTCATCGGAGACGAAATCAGAAAAAAAAAAAAGCGTATGTATGTAAATAGCTAAGTGCCTGATCATTTTTTTTTCTATCTTATCTGCAGACCCAGTTAGCGCTGTTAGCACCCCAATCGAAATTGCTCCAGGTAGCGGAAGCTGAACTTTGACATTTTTTCCAAGGTTCAAATCTGTGTCACTGTAAATGGCACCGTATGCGTTTCATGCAGAACTTTTTTTTCTCTCTCCTAATTTTTCCCCAGCATCCAAACAGATGACAACAGCTGAAGAAATAGGAAAGAGATTAAGGCACGGAAAGATATTAAGATATAATAAAGATATTAAGACATGTTCCATTTTCATAACTAACAAACGTGTTTCATTGTTTAAGTTAATTTCGAAAAAAAAAAACATCAGTACAAAGAGTAAACAACATTCTAGCTGTACACTGTTTAAGAAGACGTCGAGTTCATTATAATTCTTGGTGTGACATTTCCGAAATCAGTATAGGCCTACATGTTTAAGGGTACTTCAGGGTAGTAACCTGCAGACGATAAAGTTCATTTGGTTCAGTGTTCCATCCTCATGCAAACAATGCCCGCGAGAAACCGATTCCAAAGAACTCTAACCAGCCTTGTCTATTGGCATTTTTCCTTTCTGTCAATATCCGCAGGTGATGAGAATGTGATACTTCGTTTATATTACACACTCACTATTACATTGTGATTGTTCGTTAGGTACGATGATGACCTAATGTGCCATATTTACGAACACAGATTTGAATCTGAAGTTTATTGATTTTGCACTGGCTCTTCTTCAATGATCCCTGTTCTGGACAGATCATCACGAAAAGCTATGATCAGCGCTGCCTGTTTTGTCGTTTTGTTTATAATTATTATTAGGTAATAAGAATGTCATTTAAAGTTCATTCACACTTCAGCAGTATACACTCACAATGACATTATTATTCTTCGTTGGTAGCATTTGAAAGGACTCGTATTGCTGTTGCATTGCAATTGAGTCTTCAACACATGAGCCACACACACAACACACACACACACACACACACACACACACACACACACACACACACACAACACACAACACGCACGCACACACGCATGCACGCACGCACGCGCGCACACACACACATACACACACACACACACACTTACCTCCATCTTTCTCCTCCAGTGGGGGGCGTGGTCAGCGGGCTGCGGGCTGGTCAGTCAGCTGTTAGAAGACCCAGACTCACACGTGCTGCTGCTGGAACGGAAGCGGATGAGGAGTCTGTCCTCCTTCACTGTGCTCCATATAGGCTCCTATAAATACTTCTTCAGCGTCCGGTACAACTGAGTGTTTTTCATACAGTCTTAAGAGACACATAGCTGTTTTGCCTACGATGAACCTTCAGTTTCCAAGGGTGGTGCAGGGGTGCTCCCAGCTGGTTCGTTCGTTCGGCAGTTGGGGGGGGGGGGGGGGAGGGGCGGGAGACAGTGCTTCTCTGGGTCTCACTCGCGCATTTGGGTGTATCTTCTTCTTCTGTCTTTTAGCCGACTCTGAGGAAAAGGCCCAGTGATGGTGAGGAAAGACCCACTGACCACAGGGAAAGTCCTGTTGACAGCTGAAAAGACTGCGACCCGGTCTCCTCTTCTGAGGGTACGTAAGACCACGTACGGCGGAAGCTTAGCCGTGTTCCCACTTTCACATTCGGGTGTTTGTTTTGTTTTCTTGGGTGTTTTTCACACCACCTTTCACCAATCACCTATCCCGGGGTCTTGAAGACCGTTGGGACGCCACATAAGATTCCACAACCAGCTTCCTCCACTCCTGGTTCTCAGACACTCTAAGGCCGTTACTGAAGTGAGAAACCAGTCATTGCACTTGGTCTGGACCTCCAAGTTGGTAATGTGGTCTTTGTATGAGATGCTAAGGATCTTGCGGAAGCATCTCATCTCTAATGCCTGAATCCTCCTCTCAAGTTCAGCTGTCAGAGTCCACGTCTCACAGGCATAGAGAAATAGGACAATGACCAGGGAGCGCATCAGTCTGATCTTGGAACTGGTTGTGACGTTTCTGTCATTACAGATGGGTCTTGGTCTGGTTAGCTCTGCTGTCGTTCGCTCAACTATGGAGGACACTCCAGGTTTTTGATCCCTCTTCTGAAACAACTGCCCCGAGGTAGTTGAAGCTCCGAACTGTTCTAGGTTTTCTCCCTTGATTGCGATGTTAGCGTTGATGCCGTTGGTGTAGTTGGTCACAAGTGTTGTCTTTTCGGCGCTGATTTTCCCACCCATCTCAGGCAGACAGTTCTTTAGATTCTAACGAACAGGTGAGGAAGGACAGCAGAGACAAAATGTCGGTGAAGACGATTGCCGTACCTGAAATCACGAAGGATGAATGGAAAAATGTGTACGCGATGTAAATAGATTCACACGCGACACACACACACACACACACACACACACACACACACACACACGTGTGGGTGTGTGTGTGTGTGTGTGTGTGTGTGTGTGTTTGTGTGTGTGTGTGTGCGCGGCGCGCGCGCGCGCGCGCGCTCGAAAGGGCCCACGATTCTGAACCCAGCAACTGCCCCGGGTATCATCAAGTACCTATGTGGACGCCATTCAGAAAAGCTTCCAAAACACATATTGGTATCAGTGGAGGGACATTTGCGAAAAGCTATGTCAGCATACCAGGATTAAAAAGGAAATGTCCATGTTGGACTCCCGGTATGGTTCATTAAAAAAAAAAAAAGAAAAAAAAAGAAAACCCGGTTCGAATCTTACAGGCAAGGCGCAGACGATACTCCAAAAGCTAGCCCTGTTAAGCACAGTACCTTACAAACTTTCAGGGCAGGGATTCTGATTGGTTCCCACCCACCCCCTCCCTCCTCCCCCTGCCCCCTCCACACCCTAAGAGATTAAAAAAAAAAAAAAACCAACGTCATGCGCCCAAGGAGAAGTCTTGTACGGGCAGAAATCTTTCTCTTCTCCGCACGTGTTGAGTTCAAACATCTCAAGAACACAGGCTTTCTCTTCAAAGTGAAACAGTATAACCTAGAGTGGAGCGACTGGTGCAAAACAGAATCCTCTCCAAGGAAGCTCAATGCACGAAGCAGGACAAAACCGCGCGAGCGCGCGCATGTGTGTGTGTGTGTGTGTGTGTGTGTGTGTGTGAGAGAGAGAGAGAGAGAGAGAGAGAGAGTGCAGTAATCCATGTTCCCACTTGGTTCACATACTACGCAAATTTTGCGAGACACGTGCACTTAGCGACACCTAATGCATGACAAACTCTCACGGTTATGATCCACGTTTTCTTGAATACGTACAGGAAATTGTCTATAGGAGTTAAAATCCGAAGAACGGTCTTAGTGGCCTTTTCGTTTTCAACATTGCGTCAAAACTAGAAGCTAGGACTCTTCCTTGTCAACTCTCTCTCTCTCTCTCTCTCTCTCTCTCTCTCTCTCTCTCTCTCTATTGGGTCGCTACTATTGTTCTGTCAGTTCTTTCTCTGGTATCAGGTTTAACTTTCGAATGTCATCACCATTTTGTCTTGTTTGTATCGAAACGATGACAAAAACGGATTAAATCGGTGTTTGTTTTTGTTTAATTTACACATTTTAAGCAAAAGTGTGGCCAAGCTCAATTATGACGCAACATTTTCCGCAGCACGTGAACTCTCAGGAATACGGATTAACACGTAAGATATGGAACACACACACACACACACACACACACACACACACGCACGCACGCACGCGCGCGCGCGCACACACACACACACACACACACACACACACACCGACACCACGCACGCACACACACGCACGCACGCACGCACGCACACACACACACACACACACACACCCCACACACGCACACACACTTTAACATAAGAGGTGTGTGTGTGTGTGTGTGTGTGTGTGTGTGTGTGTGTGTGTGTGTGTGTGCGCGCGCGCGCGCGCGCTTACGTGCATGCGTGCGTGTGTGTGTGTGCGTATGTGTGCGTGCTTGCATGCGTGCGTGTGCGTGCGTGCATGTGTGTGCGTGTGTGCGTGCGTGCGTGCGCGCGCGTGTTTCTGTGTGTGTCTGATTATGAAAATACTATTCGCAGTTCGTTCGTTTGCCTGCTTGCTTGCTTGTTTTCCAGTTCCCGGAGTCTTAGTATCCTTGGTTGAGAACTCTGTCCTGACTCCTCACACCTCGCGGGACACTTTCCACAGTCGTCGGGCGTCCTTACGTCGTGGGTGTTGAATGACCCACAGTCCTGATTTTCATTTGATGACTGAATCAGCTTTTTTCTTTTAAGCTATATCCATGAAATTTCATGACGTTGTTAATAAAGCATAGCACTGCATCTGTACCAAAAGTTTTTTTTTAAAGCAAGGCTTTATTCCTTTTAGTAAAAGGGTGGGTCCCTAGAAACCCAGGACGTACAGCAAGGCTTCATTCCTGCACAAAATACATGGGTCCCCGAAGACCCACAACGTACATACAGCAAGGCTTTATTCCTACACAAAATACATAGGTCCCCGAAGACCCACGACGTATTGCAAAGCTTTATTCCTACACAAAATACATGGGTCACCGAAGACCCACGACGTACAGCAAGGCTTCATTCCTTCACAAAGCACATGGGTCACCGAAGACCCACGACGCACAGCAAGGCTTCATTCCTTCACAAAATACATGGGTCACCGAAGACCCACGACGTACAGCAAGGCTTCATTCCTTTACAAAATACATGGGTCCATCAGACCCACGACGTACAGCAAGGCTTCATTCCTTCACAAAATACATGGGTCCATCAGACCCACGACGTACAGCAAGGCTTTATTCCTTCACAAATACATGGGTCCCTCAGACCCACGACGTACAGCAAGGCTTTATTCATTCACAAAATACATGGGTCCCCAAAGTCCCACGACGTACAGCAAGGCTTCATTCCTTCACAAAATACATGGGTCCTTCAGACCCACGACGTACAGCAAGGCTTCATTCCTTCACAAAACACATGGGTTCCCTCAGACCCACGACGTACAGCAAGGTGTGTCCTGTATAAAAGTCATGGGTCGCTGGAGACCACACGACGTATGGCGAGCAATATCTAAGGCGACGCATTGCGCCGCAAAGGGTTAATGGGAAGGGGTGCATCGTCCAGCTATGGCTCTAGTAGGCTTCGCCACTCCTCTGCCCCCCAACACAGGCAGGAGAAAGGGTAGAGAGGGAGTGCCTACTGGCTAGCTCAATAGATAAGAGCTCAGTAGGAGCGCGTGGCTGGGACAAAACAGCCCTGGCTTACAGAGAGAGAGAGAGAGAGAGAGAGAGAGAGAGAGAGACACACACACACACACACACACACACACAGAAGGAGGGGTTTTGCTGAATAGCTGACTTGTGATGGAAAGGAGGTTGACAACGGTATTCCAAATAACTATTGGGAGAGAGAGAGAGAGAGAGAGAGAGAGAGAGAGAGAGAGAGAGAGAGAGAGAGTTTGCTGAATAACTGACTTGTAATGGGAAGTTTTATACACATCAGAACCATCAATAAGATGATGGCGGATGTTCATAGAAAGAAGAAGAAGAAGAGGTTGACAATGGTTTTCCAAATCTCTCTCTCTCTCTCTCTCTCTCTCTCTCTCTCTCTCTCTCTCTCTCTTACCAAAGTTTGATGACATTTGAAAAGACAAGCCAAAACGTGAAAGCAACGCGACATTTTGGAAACAACGTCTGAGATATATTCGAATCATGAAAAACTCTTTTATGTAAACACTCACCTAAACCCGTGACTGCTCTGGCCAAAGACAGGCGGAGGACGCAGAGGATCGTACCCTCCGAGGAATCGTACACAGGTGAAAATCGAGGTGTGTGTCCCGTGAACACTCTTCACAAGGCCACACGCTCGCACGGCGTGATTGTTTTGTTTTTCAAAAGAAATCTGCCGCGGAAAAGGACATGGGCCACAAAATGATAGAAAGTATGAAGAAGATAATGTGGCGGGTTTTCCCGTGATTGACAGTCTTTTTCTGTGTGCTGATTGGAATATAAACAACGAACAAACTCGGTGACAAATCTTGTTATGAATTAAAGTGTCAGGCAACGTATTTCAACAAGCGACAAAAATCTCCTCAAATACATTCCTTGGTTAACAGCAAGTTGAAAGGAATGTTGTTGTTTGTTTGTTTGTTTGTTTGTTGTTGTTTTTTTTTTAATCATCGACGCTTTTTAAATGGATGCTTAACAAAGGGCGTCACTCCGTTTCTCAGCCTCTCTCACTAACACTACTCCATGAAAATGATGTCAATGAAATGCATTCAAGATGTGTTTTCCAATTTTTGACGAACTGACACTGAGCGTGCTATTTTTCATGTCCAGCCTATATCATTCTTGTTTTCTCTGGACTAAAGAACGATATCATAGCCACGATGATAGTTCACTTGAGTATTGCTGAAATGGTCGTCTCATCTCTGTGAAGAGGTTAGCTTCTGTGTAGTTTGTGGTGAATCCTCGAGGAGGTCGGTGGATGCACCAGTCCAGGTGGCCCTGATGATACAGGGGTTTTTTGTTTGTTTGTTTTTTGTTGTTGTTCTTATAACACAGGTGCGGTCATGGACAGGCACCAGCCGCCATGATGAAGTGGTAACCTCACGGACTTCTCTCTCTCTCTCTCTCTCTCTCTCTCTCTCTCTCTCTCTCCTCTGCTGTGCCACTAGTGGCATTGAACCCGCAGCCGCTCACTCCGACCCCTTCCCGCTACTACCGAACCCTCATCACCTGTCCACAGCCACAGCCTGACCCGTCCCCTCCGAGCCCCGGCACCGGCAATCCGCAGGGAGCTGTCAATGTCAAGTGGTCATGAGGCAACCCACCAGAGGAGACACTGCACTGTTGCCGAGTCTTCTCGGTGGTGTTCAGTGGCGTCTGTTCTGATTCAATATACGCAGGACACCGTGTCGCCGGGCCAGCGGGAGAGAGAGGAAATCGACACAGAGGTCACCATGAGAGCACAACGTGAAGGGCCAGGGAATTGAAGACATTCTTCATGCTGATCGGTGATGATTATTGTTGTCTCGTTCGTTATTTCTTCAGATGGATTCCCCCGTCTCCACGACAAAGGTGGCAGTACGTCGCAGGTCCTCCAGTCCTCCGTAGAGCTTCCGGGCCACTGGGATTGGGTCGGGCCAGGTTTTCTCTCGGAGCGCTTGGTGGAGCGGGCAGGACTGCAGCAGATGTTCTGTTGTCTGGCAGCCTGTTCTGCAGGGGCACTGCTCTGTGTTGCCGATGCGGAGTTTAATGAATAGGTGGTGTTTCAGGCGGTTGTGGCCTGTCCTGAGCCTGAAAATGACTACCTGCTCTCGTCGAGTCAGCAGGTAGTTCGGGTCTGCTCTGTTGTGGCGTGGATGCTGCTGCTTCCACTTGTTCTGCAGCTTGGCCTTGATGATGGTCCTGGATTCAGGGTAGCTCAGGATGATTAAGATAATACCACAGACTTCCATTTTGGTCTGAAACTGCAACACTTACTTTCATAACGTCTCCCGGCCGTCAGTCAGGCCTGAGAGATACAAACACCTGCAGTTCGGTCCGGAAATGTGAACACCAGTCTCAGACACGCATTCGTTCACTGTATGAAACTCAACTGTGTGGTTCCAGTCTTCCCATCTAATCCCTTAGCAAACTTAACTCTTAGTATAGGAGCTTGTCAGGACAGAAAATGTCCACAAATGAAATGAATGGCTTGGATGGGAATGGAACCCACGACCTCCCAGCCGGGAGTACGCGATGCTAACCACTTGGGCACGATGGTTGGTTAGTTTACGGACTTTGCCACGAGGGAAGTGTTTGAGTGGCCAGCCACTGTCACGCTCTCTCGCTGTTCAAACCGGCCCACGGCACTTGCATCTTGAGAAAAAACACACCTCTAGTTAAACTAGAGAAGGTGAAGAAGCTGAAACGTCAGTGAGCGATGCTTCCTTCGTCTATTTGATATGCGGATTAAAGGCGGCAACACCAGAGAGAGAGAGAGGAGAGAGAGAGAGAGAGAGAGAGAGAGTCGTTTTACGATATCGGAGTCCACCCCCATAGTCCACATAGCTACCACCGTGATGCTGTCGTTGTCTGCGTTGCTTGTCATGTCACAATCGTCACAAGTTACGCCCTTTTCCTTGTGTACCCCTCCACTCTGTTCTTGCCGCCTGGACGCCTGTACCCATTATCTTCGTCGTCAAAACAACATCCTTGCCGTTCCGGTCGTAAACCCCCCTCCCCCCCCCCCCCCCCCCCCCCCCAACCCTCCTTGCCAGAACCACGGTCAACCAACATTCCTTCTGTCACTTTTCTGCCTCTAGGGAGAGATATTCCCCAAACGTTAACACAAACCCCAACTGTTAGAAGGACACTTAGAAGAACATTTTCGATCGTCAGTACCTAGTCCCCCCACCCCACCCCACCCCACCCCACCGCCCCCCTGCAAATTATATCTTCCGACGCTACTGTGGTCTGTGTGTGTGTGTGTGTGTGTGTGTGTGTGTGTGTGTGTGTGTGTGTGTGTGTGTGTGTGTGTGCAGATCTCTTCTTTTTTTTTTTTTTTTTTTTTCGTGCGCTTCGAGTTGATTTCATCAAGATTTTGCACCTTTTAAATACCATAATTATTATTGCTAGTGTGTGTGTGTGTGTGTGTGTGTGTGTGTGTGTGTGTGTGTGTGTGTGTGTGTGTGTGTGTGTTGCGAGAGCGCGTATGCGTGTCTATGTGTGAGTGCGTTCATCTTCATCTTCCTCCGTATAGTGTCCTCAATCAACAAGCTGATAATTCTGACACTTGTGTTTGTATTTTCAGTGTCTTTGTCTTGAGACTTGGTACAAACTCTTCGGAAAAGCTTCATTCCTGAAGGTCGTCGGAGATTTTTTTTACAAATATGATAAAGATAAAAACATAACTCACACAAGCATTTCGGCCCTACTCCTGACACTCTAAGGCAGCCGGATCGCAGCCAGGACCTAACTCCTAGATATACCTTCTGCTGTCGGAAATGTTTTTGGCGCTGCCGGGATTCGAACTTGTATCTCCTGGGTTGGCAGTTGTCACAAGGCGTGCCTTTTTGGCAGATGTTTAAAACCCACATAGCTATCGATCACTAAAGTATGAACATTCAAGCACTGTAAAGTCCACTTTTGTTGAAATCGTTTCAGCTGCCTCTGCCATTGCTTTTAGGGTTCCTGTCCTCTTCTTCCCAGAAGTAGACAAGAAAATAAGAAAACGTGGGAACCATAGCCTCCTGCAGAAAAGACAACACAGCTGAAAAAGAAAACAGAGACCTCAAAAGGAGAAGACGCTGAATGGCAACGCTCCTACCGTTGATTCATCAGGATGTGAACAGTGCGTGGGCTAATCTTCGTTCAGCTTTTCACACACACACACACACACACACACACACACACCCCGCCCTTTCCTCTCTCTCCTCCCCGTCCAACACACTAACTCGCTCCCTTGCCTGCCTACCGTTCCATGTTTTACGTCTTCAGTTAAAGCTGATCACCGAAGAACCACCCCCCCTTCCCTTCCCCCCCCCCCCCTCCTCCCCACCGTTGTCACATGTGGCTCAAGTTAAACTTCTTACGCTGAATTAGCATAGCCCACATTGAAAACTCACATACCATCACTGTCAGCATTCTATAATCTTCTCTGAGTCGTTCCCCTCATCCCCCAACCCCATTACCACCACCTCTCTCTCTCTCTCTCTGTCTCTCTCTCTCTCTCTCTCTGATTATACTTACATTTTGTATTCAATTTTTCCGGCCGTGTAACGTGAAAACATTGTTTTTTAACGTGTTGCAAGTGATCTACAACATAGTCGCCAATATAGGTAGACAGGTAGATAAATAGATGGTGGATAGATAAATGGATAGGGAGGTTGACAGATCGATAGTAAAAAGTAATGACAATGAATTGGTAGGTTGATAGGTGGATAGAAAAATAATGAAAATAGAAAAGAAAATAACACACGTGTGCTATAAAAAAAAAAAAACATAAACGAGGCACAGAATTGTTAATAGTAAATAACGAACAAGTAGGATAACCGCTTGTCGATGAAATTAGGTACACTTCCATGACTGTTTACGACACCCACTCGCCTAACATAACTGCCAACGCACAGCATGCACACAGAAAAAAACAAGACATCCCCGAAAAAAAGGATATTCCAAGCTTACCCATATACCCTGTACCTACACACACACAGCAACGACACCTGGAGAAATGGACAAACACAAATGAACATTCATTCAAGAATAACACAACCTTTGTGATCTTAAATAAATGTTAGCGAACCGCCAAAAGAAACGTGAACAAACGAGTCACAAGACACTCGTTTGTCAACGTTTCTCTTGGCGGTTCGCTAACATTTATTTAAGATTTGTGTAGATTTCCACCTGCAGTCGTCTCACTTTGCAACTAGATCTTTTTGATCTTGGTTATACTCCAACAAACACAAGGGACAAACAGTAACAAACATAGGTAACTTCAGCTTGACGGATATGAAAGTAAATCTTCAACGATGCGATGCAGGAAATAGTTAAACCGTAAATAACGAACAAGTAGGGTGACTGGGTATAGTAACTCCTTCATTCATAATGAAATGAATTACACGCCCATCACTCCAACAAGTGCTGCTTACGACACCAAATCGCGCGATCACAAATGCCAACGCACAGCACACAGAACAAACAAGGAGACATCCCACACAAAAAAAAGGATGTTCCAAGCTCCATCATTTACCCTGTACCTGAGTCAAGGAACTGATAATAAAGATCAAGAGAAATATGAGAGAAAGTGTCATGGAATAAACAAAACACATGATCTGAGAGACTGGCAGAAATTGCATATTGACTGCAACCTCCCCACAAAGGCAGACACCTAGATATAGACAGAGGCGGAGACTGCAAAGCAGAGAGAGAGAGAGAGAGAGAGAGAGAGAGAGAGAGAGAGTCGGCAGAGGGGAAAAGGGAGAGAGACAGAGACAGACAGACAGACAGACAGAGACAGACAGATAGACCGACCGACCAACAAATCACAAGATGCATGCGTGAGTTTTTCTTTTCGCTTTTCTCTCTCTCTCTCTCTCTCTCTCTCTCTCTCTCTCTCTCTCTCTCTCTCTCTCTCTTCTTTTTTTTTTTTAATCCTCTGTTCATTAAGCAGCTGTTACGGTGGCTTTAGAAAGCATTAAGTCAGACATTATGACACTCTCCAAGGAAATGAACTTCGTTTCGTTGTTCTTTCATTTTGAAATTCGGCGTTAGTTCGTTCTTTGTTGTTGTTGTTTTCGTTTTTCGGCACAGTAAAAAGTTTTGAAATGAGACCTTTTTTCGCTTGATTGTTGACAACAAAAAAGCATCCTTTCTTCAAATTGCTTCTGTATTAATGTGATACATGGACAAGAATGTTTGAAGGACAGCCATAGCGTGGCTGAACAGTTTACAGCTATTTTCATATATAAATTGATAAGACCCCAAACTCAAGTCCACCTTCGACAAACCTCCACTAGTGGCATACCTGCGTGACACCAACCTCAGGGATCATCTAGTACGAGCCACTTACAAAGACTCACCGAGCAGCTCTCCACCAGGAAACCACCGCTGCAACGAACCCCGATGCAAAACCTGCCCCTTTTTAAATACAACCACTAACACCTTCAGGGGCCCATCAGGCAAAAGTTCACCATCAGATCCCCCTTCACTTGCCGATCTTCCAACCTTGTGTACATTCTTTCATGCAGCCTCTGTTCCAAACTCTGCTGTGGTGAGACCTACCGTACCCTGGATGATAGATTCAGGGAACACCTCCAGGCTGTCAACCTGAATAAGGACACCCCCATAGGTACACATTTCAATAGCCCTGGACATAACGCGTTTCATATGTCATCTCTGCTGTTCACCAAAACCACTCAGATGCCATACACCGTAAATTCCTTGAATCATCTCTGATCTCTAGGCTAGGGACGCTCACTCCCCATAGACTGAACATCAAGGACTGAGGTGATAGAGTCGCCATTTTAGCTATACAATGTGGACTGCCTGAATTTTTTTTCCCAACATGCCGGCAGCTGGGATAGGTACATAGCTTGTTTGTGGTCTTCAGCACTTCCCTACCCTTGTTGTGTTTCAGAAAGTTTTTTGAGGTTGAAAAAATTGTTTGCGGTTGTGCATGTATATATCATATATATGCCTAGACACCCTCAGGTATGCATATCTTTATGAGTTATAAACGTGAAGAAGTCCTCGTGAGTTATTTTCTACCGAGGAAGTTTGTTACATCATGGGTCATTTTTTAAATTTTTATATTGTGTTATCATAGCAATGAATCTGTGGTGAACGGATCTTTGCCGTTGGTGAATGAGTGTGTGACTTGTCAGTGTCTTATAAAGTGTGTTTAGCAAGAGAATGGCTCACCATCTTTTTTTCCCGTTTGTTTTGTTTTTTGCTCTCTCTCTCTCTCTCTCTCTCTCTCTCTCTCTCTCTCTCTCTCTCTCTCTCTCTCTCTTCTTCTTCTTCTTCTTCTTCTTCTTCTTCTTCTTCTTCTTCTTACGTATGATTATTCTTATTTCTGAATCGTAGATCATGTTCCCGCTCTGAACCGCATCATTTAAATTTACCACAAAGCCTAAAACTGTCTCTAAACAACGTAGCAAGAAACATTTCTTGCCTCAAATCCTCAGTCTCTACCTTAAAAACCATGTCTATCGTAATAATTGACGTCAGCTTTGGGAGGTCATTATCAGGTAGATTCCGAGGATCTTGAATTTTGCTCTGTATGTGTGTGTGTGTTTTTGTTTTTTGTTTTTTTTAAGTCTGATTGCCAGATAGAACATGTTTTTCAGTTTTTTCATAAGACTTTTTTTTTCATCTCCATCTACTGTATAATTCCGGTTATGGGCCACAATGAAGGACTTTAACATTAGACAAAATCTGCACACAACGTAGCAACTCTTCTCCAAGACGACCAGATCAGTGGGCATACAGAGTGCTGCTGGAGAGTGGTTCCATACTCCAGTTGGAGTTAGTGAGGGCTGCCTTCTAATTCGGACCCTCTTTTACATGTTCCTGACAGGCATCCTGGCTGACGCACTTGAAGAACATGTCAGCACCGTCAGCGTTGAAAGAAGAGGCATCATAACCTGCGTTTTTTGCAATGACATCGACAGCCCAGGCAGGCAGTGAAGAAGAATCCTCGCCAAGCTTGAAGGAAGACTGGATGTAACATCAACACGATGTGACACGGAAAGCAGAGCCAAAAGACCCAAAAATGAAGGTCAGCCACAACACCGCCATTGATACTGAGGTCACTGTCCATGAACCGAAGCTAGGAACTGCTCAACAGTTCGCGTGCTTGGGTCCCATTTGATTAGCAGTAAGAGGTCCGGACAAAGCTCATGTTCCTCCATTTACATTACCTGTTGCTGCAACGTCTGCGCTTTTTAGCTCTAGCCAAATGGTCATGAAGAGTGGGCTAAATGTAAAACCCTGATCATCAGTGTTCTTTGAATTTGACTGCTTCGAAATTCTACCACACACACACACACACACACACACACACACACACACACACAACACACAACACAATTATGAACTGATTCACGATTCACTTGGGGTGGATGGTCACCATTTGTGAAAGGCTTTAAAAAAAAATTTTTTTAACCCTGCTGACGTGGCTCAGGACACGTTACCAGATGTTGAAAACTAGCAACGAAGAGAGGATCACCTACTCACTTTGTGTTGGTTTCCCTTTCACTCGAGTTACGAACACTTGTTCTCTTCACGTTTTCGCAATTTGCCAGGTTGGTGCAAAGTTAAATTCACTTGTAATGTAAGATGTCAGCAACGAAGGTTCTGTTATTGTTGCCGTTGTTATTGTTGTTTTATTTCCGATACTAGCGTCACAGAGAACATTTGAGTCGGCATAAAAAGATTGGTTTGCAACGCAAGACAACGGGTGTGTTTTTAGAGTATGTTATCGGCGTATTAGTCGAAAAGATTTTCCGGCAAGAGTCGTGAAACAAACCGATGTGTCTTGTGAATGATTGAGGTATAGATGAAGGATGTTTGTGTCATTGGTGACAACATTCACAGACACACACACACACGCGCGCGCGCGCGCGCGCGCGGCACACACACACAATTAAGTTGTTCAATTTATAAACTGGTGAAAGGCTCAAGATTGCATCTCCTTTTGGTATGTCCAAGCATGGGATTTAAACTGAAATGTTTGCCTGGACACACTTGCTTTGAAAATTCTGTGAACCAGTGAGGCAAAGGGTATATCAAGAGTAATTCCCCTTCGTGCGTCAATTTTGTTTTATCTGCAATAAGGCACAAAATGTTTAAACTTTTAACTTTAACTTTAAACTCTTTTAAACTTTCAATATCACTGATTAATTTCAAATGTAATGTTTTTATTGCTTTGCTTTGTTAAATTTTGTACATTACGGACTGCCTGAGGGGCACATGAAACTAAAATGTGCCGAAAAGAGTTCAAGCCATCCTTTTTTTTTTTTTCTTTTTTTTTCACTACTCTTGGGTCTCAAAACATGCGGTTCCTAATGAAGAAAGATTTCTAGGTATGATCTGTGATGGAGAGGGGAGATAGAGCCACCCGGCAGCCTATAGACTATGCTTATACAATGGGTTTTTTTCCCCTCCTAAATGGGAGCTTTCATGCGCCTATATGTATATTCTCCTGATAGTGATATTGCATGGTAAGAAGCATCTGGCGCAGAAGAAGATTTGATGTGCCTGATAGGCTACCCACATTATTATTGTCCGTGAGCCTGCTTCGGACCTGTTTACCCATACGATTTCGCCGTATTTGGTACACGTTTGGCAAAAGTACGATGAAGATGACGAACCTGGAAAAATATGTCGAAAAAAGAAAATCTGGAGACGAAGTTCTTGAGGGGTAGTTGCACTTGCGGTGTGTAACCATTGTGTTTACGCGTTACCACCAAAGACTGACAACTAGCGCAAAATCGGGCAAACTCGTGTCTGGATATTGGAACAGTAGCAGGGATCCCCTGTTTTTACAAAAATTACAAGATTTGGAGGAGGTTGCACATTTTTTTTTTTTTTTTTTTTTTTTTTTTAAGGAAAATACGCTCATTTTAAATAGAGAAATACACCAATAGCAGCTTTAGGGTAAACCGGTCTGCTACTTCGTTTTATCTTCTGATTACGCTTTAGGCTTCAGCAGTAAACTAATCTACTTGCACGTGTTTTTCACAGCTGTTGTGTAGTTCGAGGTGAAATTCGCACAAAAGAATTTTTTTTCTTTCGCGACTATTGTGCAAATCCATGGACTCGGGAAAGCACACAAATTTCGCGCGCAATCTTTTTGTATTGCGTCAGGGAGCAGAATTTTTCTCCACCAGCAAATTTCCCCCCTTTCCAACATGTCAGCACTTTGGGCGAGCTGCTAAGGTTACTTTTTTTTTTCTCGTAAACATGTGTCATCTTTCATCCAATTCCGGATCCGGCTGAAAATAACTCTGGACGTCAACTTTCAAACTGGACTCGTACACTCTGTGCTGGAGTATGCAGCAATCATTTGGTACCCGCACATGCAGCAAGAGATCAACATACTGGAGCGCGTACAAAGAAATGCAGTGCGCTTCATAGCAAAGGACTACCGCTCCACTACGCCAGGCGTCATAACGGGTCCACTGAGAAAACATGAGCTCACTACACTCCAGGAACGGCGGCTCCAACTTCGTGTAGGATTCTTTTACAAGGTGGTTGAGGGTCTGGCGCCAGCGATCACCCCGAGTAACTTCATCACACGCAGAAACCAGAACGACGCATCCGCTCCACCAGAGACAACAGTACATACCTGACACAAAACCCAGTGGAGAACTACATACGAAACAACGATAGGTGCTACTGCGTTCCTGAAACACACACCGATCAGTACCGTCATTCTTATTTCCCAAAGACAATAACTGAATGGAACCACCTCAACAATAACATCGTCCACCAAAAGTCAGTCGACAGTTTCAAGTCGGCTCTGGCAAAAGCCAGAAGCCGATAATATCATCGCACTGCGCACCCCCACCGTCGCGCCTATGCCAGTAAATAGATGTTTTAGCGACGTATTAATCCAGATCCAGATCCAGAATCCGCACGCCATGTGGGGAATGCTGGGCGCCATGTTGAAGGGGCCAGCAGGCCATACGCCACAAGTAGGATTTTGCCATAAACTACTAAACGTTTTGAGGCGTTGCAAATTTTTTAGCCAAAAGTTGATACTAAACTGATGATAGATGAAATGAACAACATATTACCAATCATCTCCCTTCTTTTCAGAGATTTGAGCCGGTCAGATTTTTCACAGTCTAAAAATACATGAGCTATTTAAGCCGGTCAGATTTTTCACAGTCTAAAAATACATGAGCTACCCCTTACCTGACGTCACACTTCAGACTTTCGCACTTACCCTGTGACCCTGTCTTTGGGCTAGGGGGATTCACCGAGTCCCATTCCTTTCATTTTAGTCTGTCTGCTTGGTACCACCTGGCATATACCTTAATGAGCACATGGAATAAAAAAAAAAAAAAAAGGTAAATCCACTTTCAAACACACTGAAAATTTCCAAAGCATGATACTCGTGCTCATACATGAATACTCGACTCTTTAAGCAAAGCCTTGGCACATAATTTTGTTGTTGTTGTTGTGAGCAGCCAGTAGCCGCCCGCGGCACAGTGTGGTGCAGCGTTAATATGCCAGAGTTCATTGCGAACAGCCGTTTCTCTTCCACTTGTCCTTCTTTTTCCCCTGTGTTCTTGCCTCTCCACTTCACACACCTTGAAAAGAGATCGACAAGACCTTCGTGGAACTCTCAGTACCCTGGAGTTGCTCTCCATCCCTACCTCCAATACCTTTGAAGGGATCGTCAAGGCCTTCTTACCGATCCGGGACGCTGATCTTTTTTTCCAACGTATCTCTCCACTGCCCCTTTGAGAACTGTCTTCTTTCAGTACGCCATAATGGGTTGACATGGCCCAAAAATCAATGAGTGGACACCATCGAGCGGAATGTCGTGTCGGTGTGGAGGGATGCTTGCTGTTGCACGTAGTAGTAGTACTTCAGTTTTACGTCTGTTAACATATGTGATATTAGACGAAGAGAGAGAGAGAGAGAGAGAGAGAGAGGAGAGAGGAGAGAGAGAGAGAGATGCATTAATGTCTGTGACTATGTAAGTGTATGCGTAATGTGGTTATGTAAGTGCATATAAATGTCCCTCTAAGCATCCCTACAATATACCTGCAAATAATCTTAAAGTAAATGCTTAACTGGACTACAAATTAAAGACAAAAACGACATTGAAGGCAAATTTCAAATCTGAAAAGACATCACACAAAGACATGCCTGATAATGGTGGTAAATGAGCTTGAAGTGAGCAGTAAACAGATGCTTGCTGGTTATTCTTCGTTCTCCACAAATACATTTTGCTTCGTTTGTATATTTAGTTATTAAGGCATCAAGTTTAATTTATAAAATATGTACAAAGGTGTCTGCTCCGGCTGGTCTATGAGCTCTTCAGTTGTATCTAACCGCAAAGCTCTCTGATCTAGGTCCCAGGCATATACGATGCATCACACAGGACTAGTTTGTCAAACAGTGGCCGTT
This sequence comes from Conus canariensis, assembly GCA_033310375.1. Classification (NCBI taxonomy): domain Eukaryota; kingdom Metazoa; phylum Mollusca; class Gastropoda; order Neogastropoda; family Conidae; genus Conus; species Conus canariensis. The sequence goes on from CM065739.1 coordinate 52,378,793, forward strand.
TCCTGGACAAATCCAAACTGAAAGTATTAGAAAAGTAGTTACAGACTCAGAATCAAAAAATTACTGGGAGGATATTTCGACAGGGTCGCCCTGTCTTCTTCAGCTCACTGTTGCTGTTGTGGCAGCGAGGCTTGATGGGACGACTGTTGTGTGGGGTGAACGGTTGTCAGGATCTGATTGTAGAATGGGGGGGGGGGGGGGGGAGTTCAAAGCCTTTGATTGTAGATAGGGGGGGGGGGGGGGTTCAAAGCCCCATCTACAATCAGATCCTGACAACCGTTCACCCCACACAACAGTCGTCCCATCAAGTCTCGCTGTCACAACAGCAACAGTGAGCTGAAGAAGACAGGGCGACCCTGTCGAAATATTCTCCAAGTAAGTTTTTGATTCTGAGTCTGTAACTACTTTTCTAATGTGGAATCCAGAATCCAGAAACCTATATTCTTATCAAACTGAAAGTAAGTTTTTCGTAACAGCCTCGGTAATAGGCGAAGATGTATTAAGTACACCAGCGTACCCATCGCATCAAACAAAAATGCAGCGGCACTCCAGGACGTTTCATACTGTATGGTGATTCTGTCGACAGCATTGGTGTATTTGGTTGCACAGTTTGACAGTGACAATGGGCCTGTCCTTGAAACGGTCAGCTGTTGTGGTGCTGTTTCTCTTGTTTGCCTTGGATGGTTTTGCTGGTAGGTCCCGCTTTGTTCCTCCCTGTCTGTCTGTCTGTCTGTCTGTCTCTGTCTGTCTGTCTCTCTCTCTCTCTCTCTCTCTCTCTCCTCTCTTCCACTCTGTGTGTGTGTGTGTGTGTGTGTGTGTGTGTGTGTGTGTGTGTGTCTGTCTGTCTGTCTGTCTTCTCTCTCTCTTCTTTTCTTTTATGTCTCTCTCTCTCTCTCTCTCTCTCTCTCTCTCTCTCTCTCTCTCTCTCTCTCTCTCTTCACATGAGAACTGTCGGTAGCAAATGTTCCCAGCTTTTTGTGTAACACGACATTCATACAATTTATCTAACTGCTCTTGTTGTTTGCCAATAATCACCACTCTGTTTAAATGTTTTTGTTTTTCAAGCTAAGATTTCCAAACCAGCATACAAAGCCAGAGGACAGCACTGATTCTACAAAACAACGATAAAACATATTTAAGACAACCCATTTCGTTACCTCAGGAACAATTTTTGTTCGGCTATATGGACAAAACAGAATCATCTGATAACAGAAGGCCTAAAACGTCTTAAGAAAAGTGTGGCTTACACCATGTAAGGGTTGTTCATATTGACTTTTTTTTTAAAAGAAAAGAAAAGAATTAAAAAAAACATGCAAGGGACCAAACTCCTAAATCTACTTAATGCCCTCTTCCTTCCTTTGCTTCTCATTTCTTCTCCTCTCTCTCTCTCTCTCTCTCTCTCTCTCTCTCTCTCTCTCTCTCTCTCATGAGTTTTTTTTTTTAAGCGCCTTCTTTCTGTCTTTACCCAAAACATGGTGGATTTGGAGAGCTGGAACAGTTATGTTGTAAATGGCCATCTTCGTGATAAGCGCCTTACTATCGTCATGAATGGAATCCTGTTGAACTCATGTTGTAACTGCTTCTTCCAGAGGTCCCGCCCGGACAGAGAGCCAGAGCTAAGGACGAGCAAGAGGCGATGAGCAGCCACGGCAGCCTGCGATCTGCGGGGTGAGTACACTGTCATGTCTTGTGTCTGCACACGGTGGGATATTGTTGTTCGTCTGTTGAGTCGACAAGAACCACTTCAGTCATCTTGGGGTTGAGAGGGGAAGGGTGTGCATGAGATGATTTGTGGATACGCAGGTGGCTGATGAAGCTGATGCATGCATGGAATGTGCAGTGACAGCTTGGACAGGGAATGTGGGAGACCCGCTCTTGTTTGTTGGAGCAGGCTTTCCTTGCATATCAGTTGTGTTGCGCTGCAGCTGACCTCCTTTCTTCCCATTAACTGGCTCCTTTTGCAGACAGAGTAGCGCCATCTAGCTCGATTCAAAGCGGGTTTTTTTTCCCTTTTGTCAGGGTTGATGTTAAACACTTTCAAGGATGTTTTGAGAGTGTCTTTGAAGCGTTTCTTGTAACCTCCATGGCAACGCTTTCCTTGTTGCAACTCGCCATAGATCAGTCTCTTGGGTCGCCGGTGGTCTGGTAGGGGATACAGAGGATGTGCAGGGCACTGTCCCGGGTGTTGGCTCTCATGATTGTCTTCAGTCTCTTTCTGGGACTATTGTTCTTCTCCATGCACTGTGGCATGGTGCTGCTAGATGCGTATCTGTATTAGAGCAGTGTCTGGCCTTCAATAACTGGGAAAAGATCTCTCCGTCGCACGGTGCACTTTGTGATGACTCTGTTGCCTGACATAGGTGGGTTGGTTGCTTGCTTGTCTGCTTCGTGCTATCTTACCGTCCATGTTACCTCACTGGTATTGCACTCACGTCGCCCATCCCAGCTACTGCCCACAACCACGGCCTGGCTTGCTCTGCCACAGCCCCGGCAAAGGCTATCCACAGGGAGCAGTCAATGTCAAGTCGTCATGGGGCAACCCACAAGAGGGGACACTGCGCTGCTGCCTAGTCACTTCGGTTGTGTTCAGTTGTGCCCGTTCTGATTCAGCACACGCAGGATTTCGCTTATTAAGCCCCTTCCTGATGGCAATAATTGTTCTGTCGCGGAGCCAGTGTGAGTGAGCTCTCCCTCCGGAGGACGCCACCACATCCGTCCGACGACAGTCCTTATGAATGAGCGAATACCGGTGATCCCAACAGAATCTCACCCAAGGCATAGATGTAGAGAGGAAACCGAAACTAAGGTCACCAAAAGAACAGGGCATGAAGGACTACAGAATTTTAGAGATTTCTTTATGTTGATCGATGAGGATCTTCTCTTCAGCGTTCGACAGCTACGCCGCTACAGCCGGACCCAGGGTGGCGGCAAAAAAAAAACAACAAAAAAACCGGCCGTCCAGCGGAGATCGCTGGCAGTCTCCCAGAGTTTTGTCTTGAGGTCCGCCCCTTCTGGCTAGGCTTGCACTCGTCTCTCATCATTGAGGGGACAGTTTGGGCAGCTGGTGGTCTGGTATGCGAGCCACATGACCTGGCCATCGAAGATGAGACAGTATCAGGATGGTGTGGATGCTCGGCAGGCCTGCTTGGTCGAGCACCTCTGTGTCTGGTATTTTGTCCTGCCATTTTATGTTTTACAACTTCTGCGACAGGTTGTGTGGAAGTGATTCGACTTATTGGCATACCGTTGGTACACTGTCCACGTTTCACATGCGTAGAGGAGTGTTGGGAGAACAACTGCTCTGTGCACCTTCAGCTTGGTCTCTAGACGGATGCCTCTTCTGCTCCAAACACTGGTGTGTAGTCTGCCAAAGGTTGCACTTGTTTTTTGCAGTTCTGATGTTCACTTCACCGTTGATGGTGACGCTCTGGGACAGTGCGCTGCAAAGGTAGATGAATTTACTCACCACAGCGAGTCTCACACCATTAACTGTGATATTAGGTTCATCTAGACTCTGCCTGGCGCGGGTTGGTGCTGAACTTCTTTGAGACCGAAGTTGGCGCAG
>CM065739.1:52387357-52392357 GCA_033310375.1 Conus canariensis
AAGTTGTAGTCTTTCCCACTGTCAACAGGACTTTCCCTGTGGTCAGTGGGTCTTTCCTCACCGTCACTGGACCTTTCTCCAGGGTCAGCCTAGTTTAGGCAAAGAAGAAAAAGAAACACCCGAAGGTGCTGGGGAGGACCCAGAGAAGCACTGTCTTCACCTGCCTTTAGAGCAGTCCTGTACCACCCTTGGAGGCCTGCGCTGTGTTGACGATGGGTTTTTGTGTGTGTGTGTGTGTGTGTATGTTCGATTGACCTGTTCTTTCATTGTAAACCCTCAGTAAGTAATTTTGACCTAGTTTCTTTTTAATTTAAAAGTTCAACAGAAATAAAAGCAAGTAAGGAAAAATCAATCTAAAGTGTAATATGTACGCAGATGTTCAATGTATAAGACCCAATATTAAAAGCATTGTTCTCCAGTCTGTTGTGGACTTTGGTTTGACTTAATTGAAGAGTACATTTAAACTGCTCCCATGCAACATTGCTGATGTTTGTTTCGTCTCTCTCTCTCTCTCTCTCTCCCCCCTCCCCCCCCCCCCCCCCCCCCCCCCCCGAAAAAAGTGCTTCTGTAGACCCCCTTTGTGTTTGTGTCCTGTCTTTATAATTATAGAGTCTACTACCTCTTCACAACAGAAGAAACATGGTACAATCTGTCTCGTTATGGGCATATAGAGACGGCTTTGTATCAGCCATCTAAATGTAGACATAATTCAAAATACGCTTCACATGGTAGCGTAGCCTGCCCAAATCTGTATTTAGTACGGGCAAACCTTTTCATGGATTCCCTGTGACAGACTGCCTTTTGGCCGACTCTGGGAAAAGGCCCAGTGACGATGAGGAAAGACCCCCTGACCGCAGGGAAAGTCCTGTTGACAGCGGGAAAGACTGTGACCCGGGATCCTCTTCAGAGGACATGTAAGACCTCATGGTAAAGGCTTGGCCGTGTCTGGAGTAATGCCGTCTTCACCTGTCAGCGGAACAGCAAGTAGTGAGGTAGGAGAATACACACAGCAATTGGTTGACAGTGGCATTTTTCACCAGTGGGCTCCGCAGTCATGAAATACAGGCTGGTACATCCATGGGAACGCTCCCATGGAGGTACTGTTGTATAGGGTCTGGTGGCCTTTACACAATGGCATCTGCCAGGGAGCAATTATGTCCCTTGACGTCTAAAAAGAATGCCCCTGTGAGTGCCTGCACCCTATGTGAACACAGCAATGGCTTCCGAGAACGATGCAGGATTGCTCCCAGCTGGTTTGTTCGGCAGTTGAGGACACTACTTCTCTGGGTCCCACTCGCACCTTCGGGCATATCTTTTTTCTTGACACAGGACCAGCTTGTCGCCATCTTTTTGGCGACATTTTGGCACGAATGATATGAAACACTTTGACACCAGCATCATTTTGACTCGAAAGGCAGGCTACCAACCAATTTGTCGCTACCAACCAATTTGTCGCCAGATAAGAAGCGAAACTCGACGCCTAATTTCACGTGTTCTGTGTGAGCATCATGGCGCCTATAGGCGATAATAGCAGGTGTTTTTTTTTCCTTTGGAAAATCTCTATGACCCTGGAGAGAACACTGTCGAAAAGAGAGAAAACATATTTACCTGAAGATCAACTATTTTCCTGAGGATAATAACTTGTTCCTCGTTTTCCCTGAGGATCGCAGTTGTTTTCCTCAAGACAATGATTGTTATCCTTGTTGTCCTGAGGAAAAGAGGTTTACTGGTAAGGAATACGTCGTTAACACTCGGAGAAAAAAGCAATGACTGATCTTTTACCATGGCAAGCGTGCAATGCATCGGCAAAAATAGGGAAAATACTACTACTACTAATAATAATAATGATTATTTATGGCGCTTAATCTTACATCATAAGCCCTAAGCGCTTACAAATACAGAAAAGGTTTTTAAAAAAAAAACATAAATGAAAGCAATAAGATGAAATTGCAATAAGTACCATACATCTACAAACAAGGGTGCATATTGACGCACACCCACACCCAACAGGGCAAACAAGACCTTGGGCTTTCTTAGGCGAAACCTGAGAGTGGGTTCCATCAACATCAAGGAAACTGCCAACAAAGCCCTAGTTCGCCCCACCCTTGAATACGCTGCACCTATCTGGGACCCCTATACTGCCAAAAACAATAACAACCTAGAAAAAGTCCAACGTCGTGCAGCTCGATGGGTTGTAAATCGCCACCGTCACACCTCAAGTGTCGACTCCATGCTGACACACCTACAGTGGTCCACTTTAGCAGACAGAAGAAGAGCTGCAAGGCTGACCACCTTCTTCAAATATCATCGAGAAGAGGTCAGCATCAACACCCGATTCAGGCCCACACCAGACACCCCAGCAAAGTCTACAAGACAGTCACATGGGGAGACATATCTCCTTCCTTCCTGTAAGACCAACTACAGGAAGTTTTCCTTCTTCCCCAGGACTGTCAGGGACTGGAACAGCCTGCCTCCCGAGGTTATCTCCTTAGCCTCGGTAGCGTGCTTTAAGTCCCGAATCTGACCAGCCAGCGCCCCCTTTCCACCCTCCGCCCCCCCCCTCCCCCACCACCATCCCACCCCACAAGTCCCCCACCCCCACTGCCAGTTTTGCATAACCAACAACCAAGATTGTGGAAACCCCCAGTTTTATACACATCAGAACCATCAAAAGGATGATGACGGATGTTCATAGAAAGAAGAAGACCCACACCCACACCCATACACACACTCAACACGCGATCCCACACACACTGTCTCACAACAACGGACACAACAGCACGCGTGCACACACACATACACGGCAAGGGAAAGGGAAAAAAGAACTGCTATTGATAGATGAAGAGGGTTATTCTAAGAGATGCCTTGAAGGAAGACAGAGAGTTTGAACTACGCAAAGATATTGGGAGTTTGTTCCTAATATCAGTTGTGTACCCCTGGATCATAATTGTTTTTGCATTTTCTTTGTTTTCCTTAGGGGCAATAGCTGTTTTCCTCATGGAAACAGCATAAACTGCTGTGATTGTTAGGGACGACACTGAAATGTTGTCCTGGGAGGAAAAAGGAAAAACGCTTTGAGGATTTCTGATTTGGATCCCACATTGTCAAAGATGGATCCCAGGCAACTGAACTGTTGAACAGTTTCTCATGGGTGGGAGTGAGAAATGTTGGTAATATTGAAAAGTTTGTGGCCGGGGTCCAGGGGCCACATAAGGCAAGCAAAGCCCCCTAGACGCTGGCGAAAACTTGACATTTAAGGATAGTTTATTGCGTTCTCTTTTAATACAAACCTTGAATTTTATACTGAATTTTATACCCATCCATCGAAGTGGAAACCAGGAAAAAAATTGCCAAAACGCGGAAATTCGCATAATACGGAACTACTCCCACTCCTGGTTTCTAGCTTGTATCTATGCACAGCTGTATCACTGATATCAGTACTGATGGTGGTGGTGGTGGCCATCAGCTTTTGTCATTTCAAATGCACGCGCACACACGCACGCGCGCATGCACACACACACACACACACACACACACACACACACACACACAACACACACACACGCTTACATTTGCCTGCAAACACTCTCACACCCCACACACAGCAACAAGAATGAAGAAAATGAAGCAATAATAATAATAATGTTAATTTTTTATAGCGCCTATTCTCTAAAGATTAGGCCTCTAAGCACTTTACATATCATAATATGATAAACACTCTCGTTTACACAACGGGCTGCCTACCAGGGTAGAGCCGACTGAAAAGCTGCCTGCCAGTGCCTCATTCAGTCGTTTCCCGTGTCATCTGGTCAATATCGTTCACTCAATTTCCTTATTTCCTTCATTCTTTCCATTTCTCACTCAGGGTGCATGCTATGTGTAACGTGTCATCCATACCAACGGCCAAACTGGCCTTCTCTTCCGAAAGTTGGTGATAGGATTTTACGTGTGTGCAAGATGTTATGTGTGCGTTCACACAGGGAACCTCGGTTTATAGTCTCATTCAAAGGACTGTATGGGAAATGGAGTCAGAACCAATATTAACTCCGAGGGAAAAATCCTCCTGCACCGAAATGGCCCGGCGGAGATTCAAACCCGCAACCCCAGGAATCACCAAGATTACGAGTCTGGCACTCTACCAACTGAGCTATTCTGGCAAGAAGAAATAGTCGAAAAAGACAGTGAGAGAGAGACAGAGACAGAGAGAGAGGGAGAGAGATGTTTAATGCAACCCAAAGAAAAGGAACAATGTCATGACAAGGAACATTTAAAAGACTTGAATATATCCTTCAAAATGGCAAGGATTTTTCTTTTCTTCTTTTTTCTTTTTTGCAAGCAGAAGTGAATTAGTGAAGAAGAGACATTCAATCACATCCAAACAAAAAGGTAGCTTTCTACCTAAACTTTTTATTAAAAAGACAAGCTGAGTCAATCTAAACCGAATAAAACAGAATGCATTAAAGATCAACCACAAAAAAATACAAAAAGAGTTAACCGACTGTAGCCAAGGTACGTGAACTATAAGCAAGACCAACTTCAACTTGGAGCCAGTCAAGAACAAATGCCACAAGTTGCAAGCATGTGTTTCCATCTCTTTCCTCTTCTCACAAACCCAACTTTAATTTACAACAACAACAACAAAATGTCTCTCATTCTTTGAGAAAAAAAAAAACAGCTAAAAAGCATTCACTTTGTGTCTCTTTTTGAGTTTATCAATAGTAACTTGAGATTCCAGTTTCTCTGACATAGTCATGTGTGTGTGTGGTGTGTGTGTGTGTGTGTGTGTGTGTTACCAATAAGTAACTTGAGATTCCAGTTTGTATATGTGTGTGTGAGAGGGTGTGTGCGTGTGCATGTGTGTGCGTGCGCGCCTGTGTGTGCACACGCATGTATGTATGCACATGTTGTGTGTGTGTGTTTGTATGTGCGCCTGCTTGCACACATGCGTACATACATGCATGCATGCAAGTGTGCATGCGTTAAGTGCCAGAGTAAACATA
>CM065739.1:52397357-52417357 GCA_033310375.1 Conus canariensis
TGCAATTCAGCTTTTCAAGTTTGGCTCTTTAGAGGGGTAATGCCTTCCAAATGCTGTGTCACTGATAGTAACCATTTGCTTCCAAGTAAGAAATTAAAACATACAGTTGGATACTGGAAAAATGAAAAATGACCCACCAACGATAAAGGACTCATTTTGTCTGGTGGCTCTTTTGATCCAATACAAGCACTTCACCAATTATTAAGCCCCCTAATGACGACAGTAATTCTTTCATCATGGGCCGGCATCCCCTTCTGATGTACGCTTTTATCTCTTTCCAACGACAGTCCTCATGAACTTACAGACAATGAAGGCAACATTCACCCCCATCAACGACATGACACCGACCTGCTGAGGAAATCAAAGCTGAGCTCACCACAACCTGGCATGAGGGCCCACAGGGTTTGAGACCTCTGTCAAGTGATGATCAACCAGGATGAGGATGATTAAGATGATGCTATGGATTTCTATTCTGGTCTAAGACTGTATGGACAAAGCTCTACCCTACACTCACTTCCTTTCTTGACGTAGTCTGGAGTCAGACAGGTCCCAAGGTGTACAGACACTACAGCAGCGTGGGTAAAAATGCCTGAGCAACTCTCTCTCAGACTTGTCCTTCAAGTGGATAACATCTGACTGTGTGGTTCATGTCTATGATCTTCCCATTTGACCCCTGTACAAAAACCAGCCAGCATTGAAAATTCCCAAAATTCCCATGCCTCAGACGGGAATTGAACCCACAACCTCAAAGCCTGCAGCCCGTGACGCTAATCACTGCGATTCGTTACATGTGCAGTTTCGATGCTGTATCAGAACATTCAACGAAGTTTCTGGTGCGTTTCTAGAAGATGTCTTTTAAAGAGATGTGTGAAAGGTGGTGTTTTTTTTTTTTTTTTTTTTTTAAATGACGAGTTGATTTTAACGTGGTGACAGCCCTGATGTGGCCCCTTGCGGTCGGCTGGGCTATAAGCAACATTATCTTATCTTATCTCGTATCAGAACATTCAGAACAAGAAGTTTGATCATACATTAGGTGGTACATCATATATATCTGTTATTTTGGGACAGATTATTGAAAGAGACTGATGCATGTTACAGGCTTATGGAAATAAAGATCCAAAGATGATGTCCAACAGAAAATCCTTTTCTATGGGCCTTGGACTTGCTTTGGTATTTGTGTACTATTACATCAGTGATCTAGATGACAATCAAGTAGTGTATTATTACATCAGTGATCTAGATGACAATCAAGCCTTATTGTTCTGTGTGTGCCTTGAGAAACACATACACATAAAAGCAAGCAATGCTATGCCAAATTGTAGGCACATGTTCAAACACACACACACACACACACACACACACACACACACACACACACACACTAATACACACACACACTAATACACACATTGAAAAGTTATCTGTTTCTGTCAATAAATCTCACAATTTTATGCATTGTGGTGTTAATCTCATTCATGAATTTGAAGACAATAAATGAAAAATAGGATGAAGAAAAAAAAAGAAAAAAAAAAAGGATAAACTTTCAACAACAACAAAAAATGACAAGTAGAAAAAAACACAAAACATATGAGTTAAATTACTGGCTTTGAGATGTAAATTATGGTTCCAATTATGCATGCGCATTTTATATCGGCAATAAAATAGAGATAAATGGCGCTAATCATTTCATCCATTCCACAGCCATTTTCCTCCTCTTCCACGGCTCAACTCCAAGAGATTTCACCATGCTATACGCTGACGATTGCACTCTTCTTTGTCTATGAAAAATCTCATTTGAGTATCTTAAATTAATCTCTCTCTCTCACTCTCTCTGAGTTGATGATATGAGATTTTTTTCCAGATATGTTCAAGCCTAAGGACTTTTGTTTCTATAAATATCCACACATACACACATAGCTTTCTGGAAAGTATACCAAACCATGCCCTGTGTAGTGTATAGTACACTGTACTGTTTTAACCCTCTCTCTCTCTCCCTCTCTCTCTCACTCTCTCCCTTTCTTTCTTTTTCAACCCTTTCTCTCTCTCTCCTCTCTCTCTCTCTCTCCCTTTCTTTCTCTCTCTTTCTCTCCCCCCCCCCCCTCGCTCTCCCTCTCTCTCTCTCTCTCTCATATGTCTCTGCCTCATTCTCCTCCACTTACAAACTTGTGACTCCAATTCTTTCTCTCCTTCCCTTGACAGAGAGGAAATGTTTTACATGATCTTCAAGATATGCAACAAAAACAAAAAGTTCAAGGCCGACAGATTTGCAGCCGACAAAGTAGAGAGAATGGCATGCATTCCATCTTTGATATGATAAGACAAAAAAAAAAAAAAAAAAAAAAAAAGAAACTATAGTTATTAGTTAGTTAGTGTTTATAGGGTCCAGCGGACTACTAGGAGCCAAATCAGGACCTCAGCTATCATATCTAAGTCTCTAGATACAAATACCCACACTAGTATTAACACATCGCTTAAAATTTATGAGGACAAAAGCAGAATTATCTGTTCAACTCCGACGACACCTGTATACATTATTAAAACACTACATTTTATAAAATAAGTTTACCTTTTTCAAAAAAGAAAAAATAAGATCTACTGAAATCTCACGAAAAAGAACTGATAAATCACTGGTGGAAAAGAACTTCTCTCTGATACACATCAAATCAGCACATTCTGTCAAAAAATTATTAACACTGAATAAGCTGTCACACGCAACACACCATGGGGGGTCTTCCCTTCTGAGTATCCAACTGTGCGTTATATAGCTGTGCCCAATATGTAACCGTGACAAAACCAATTCCTCTTTACGGTTACGTACCACCGATGGGAAAGGATTGGTTAAATCTGGGCAAATTTTAAACAATTTATTATGAATTTGATTACACCATTCACTCTGCCACAGTTCACGACAATACAAACTAGATTTATGACGTAGATCAGAGTGAGGAACAAACTGCATAGGCCTCCTGGAAAGACTTGCACCGAGAGCTTGTTTGGCTGCTTTGTCCACCACTGAGTTACCATAGATTCCCATGTGGCTGAAAAGAAACTATGACAGCTACAGATCTCTGGAAGCACAGCCTGCAAACGAAACCTAACTCGGGGTGGGGAGGGGGGGAGCGGTGGATTTAACTTGCCTCTGATGAGATTAAGACAAAGGCTCAACACAGAAAACTTACTCCAGAGTAAATATCACACATGCACGCATGCGCGCACACACACTCACATACACACAACACATACAGACACGCATACACGCACACACACACACACACACGCACACACACATACACACACACAATATATATATATATATATAAGTCAGACTACAAATAAACCCCAGTTCTTATCAGCGGCTGATTCCCCCTATTCCCCAGCCCTACCCCTGCAACATGTTGTTGTTATGTACCAAACAATATCAGTTTACTGGTGGTTGATGGAAATTAACAAAAAAAAGTATCTGTACGTCAGGGAACACATATGTAAACGAGTTTCATTTAAAGATTAAGATATATAAGAATAAACAGCATTCGTGTATGGTGAAATTTCATCAGCAGCAGAATATTTTTTATTCTTAAAAAAAAAAAAAAATCAAAGAAACAAAAAAAAACCTTTGAAATCAACAAACAAAAATTTCAAAGATACTGAAAAAAAAATGATGGCGAACCATTTGTATTTTAACAAAATCAAATAATTCACATCGATGTTTTGTTATAACCAGCTGGTCCGAAAACATAAAGGACTGGACCAAAATGACCATGCCAGATCTCCTCACGACAGCCACCAGCAGAAGAGCCTGGAGAGAAACAGCGGCTGCCTCATCACGTCCCCCCCAACAACCCCAGCGGTCAGGGGAATGACTGACTGACTGACTATAACCACAGTTTAGGGTCCAACAAGACAACTCTTTTCTCTCATGTTCTGTTCGCAGAAAGAGAACATGTACACATCTGTTCATTCAGATCTCCATTAACGTCAAGCAAAACTACTCGCAGTCTTTCATCACGGATGATCGACAGCAAATCGGTGCCAAAATGTGTGTGATGTACCTACAAAAGAGAACTCACAATTGATGTGGTCAGGTAAACCATTGATAATCAAAATACTGACTTTTTCTTGGAAATGAATAAAAAATGATAGTATGGAAACAGAGAAATAAAGACCTCAGCTCCTAGCTGAACCTTAAATCAGAAAGCAAGATGACCGTTGCCAGCACAGCCAAAGACAAAAATGATTATTTATATGATTATGTGTAAAATTTGATGCCTTCTAATTATATTGATGACAGAATATGTGTTGTTGTTTTTTTCTTAAAAGCATATTATTTCAATGCTCCAATTCATGTTTACAGCTTTCCACTGCAGCTGTAAGTCTGAAGCAATCAATGCGAAAGCGCATGTGTGAAGCATTGGCTGAAGATTTGCATCTGTATGAAGAGAAGTTAGTGTGTCTGACACCAAAGCCTCCTGTTCAAGAATGAAAGGGATTTTGTTTTCCCCATTGATACAAAGATACACCTCACGCATTTGTTCCGTCTGGCAAAGTGCACAGCAATCTGAAAATCATGCTTATCAACCTATACACAGAAAAAAAAAAAAAAAAATCATCAGCTGTACAATTCAAACTGTTTTCACATGCATAATATCCAGCAGTGGTGCATGGTTATCACATATTGAGAAAGCAATAGTATTGCAGCAGCAGCAAATGTATGCAAAAACAAAAACAAACACAAAACAAAATTCCATCATAATTCCACAAATGAATTATTGTTTGCACAAGAGAAGACTATTAACATAACTAGTGCACAGTTTCTCCAGAGGCCTGTAAAATCTTATGAACAGCATCCAGCGAAAGAGCTTCTACTGCAACCAAACATGTTGCCGCCCTCAGAGAATCATAGCTTTTCACAGAGTAACATTCGTCAATGGAGTATATTCCAACCGCTACAACACGACAACAAATTGCAGATCATTGCTTTTACCTAGAAAATTATTCTTAGCAGTGTCTCATTGCATGTTTTCAGGGTGGCATAGATACCACGTTAACGAGCACAACACTGTCATTGTGTCTTGTTATCCACAGTGTACCGTAAGCCTCTATGGTCGACTGACACTGTGTTCAATCAGGTGAGTTTACACCTAGCTCAACGACCGACAATATTTCCAAAGTCTGCCATTCCAGAACATTACACTGGCCAGTACAGAGGAGAGCTGCAGGCCTTTGTCTGCCAGAATGGAAATGGGTTAAGGGGACTTATACGTTAACCACATACCACAACATTTTATCCATAGTATGCAACATGAATGCAGATTTTTTTTTTTTTTTTTTTGGAAATAAAATATGCTTGTGAAAGATGAACACAGAGAAACTATTCCACGGTTACTCCACTTGAAGTCGCGTGATGAAACATGTCAGTACAGATATTTTCAGAGGTGCTTGCTCTGGTGTAGAATGTTATACACTGCGGCCTCTTCCCCATGGGCTTGATCAGTTCGTCAAGGAAGTCATGGGGGGAGGGGGGGAATGGGAGAAGGTAGGGGAGCGCATTTTATTTTGTTTTTTCCAAGGGCATCTAAACCAGTGCCAAATGGAAGTGTACCTCCCCTCCCTCCATATTCAGCCCCCTCTAAAAGCTTAATAACTGAATGAATCTCGTGCCAAATTGGCAACAAGTTACTCACGCCATAATGTTCTTATTTTTGCCAACAACACTGTGACGGGTTTTTCTCATAGATTTTTTTTTTAGGCCCTTTGGCATTTGGTGTCAGACCATAGCGATGTTTATGAACAAATCAAGGCCATTGTGTTGTGATGTTGATTACTTTCTTTTTTTTTTTTTTGTCTTATAAACAGACGTGGTATACTATCAATGGTCTAACATCACTGCCACCGTTCCCTACCCCTCTCCCACCAATCGTTAATTCTTCACTGAGGAAGCATTTCACATTTTTATCTGGCATTACATTTTTCTTTTCATTCTTTTTAGCAGAAAAAATGTATAAGCCAAAAAAAACAATGGTTACATAAATAATAAGAACAGAAATGTAGGAAGCACATGGAAATAATAAAGTTTAGCACATCAACAACACTATCAGCAGTAAGCTGTTTTTTCGTTTCCTTTTCAAAAAAGGTTTTTTCAAAGCAAAAAAAATTGTGTACATAGGCATCAACATCTTTTTATTTTCTCTATCTTAAGAGAGAAAAGACAGTGTATCTTTCTCCCCCTTCTCCACCCACTCACTCCCATTATCCATCCTCACTCCTCAATAATCCATTACAGTTCGTTCTTTGTCAGCTTGTTTCTGCTTCTTCCACTTTTTTACAACAGTTCATGTTGACATAACGCCAGCCAATGTGTCACACTGGACAGAGTCATTACACACACACACACACACACACACACACACACACACATACAGAACAGTCCCTGCAAAGTCTGAGGGAAAATCAACAGAACACATGAAAACTAATCTCAATACCATGTCATAATAAAGAGGTCAGTAGAAACGGGTAATGACAACAACTTCGTTTTCAGAGTTTCGTTTTTCCATTGTCCCGACCTGAAAAACTTGAGTGATCTCCCTTTAATTACCATCAACAACAAGTCTTGTCACTCTGCAAAAATGAATTATGGACCTTTGAAAAAGTCAAGCCATGCGCTCCCCTAAATACCTGGTCACTCGCAAGGCTTTCACACAGATGAGTTATCGTCAAACTCAAAATGGACAGTCAGTGAGTGGGATAAGTTCGTTCTCATTCCAAAATAACGAAAAAGAGGGTGGGAACAGTCGGCAACAAGCCAACATGAGAAACAGGACACATGAAAGGATTGAAAAACAATTCCCATTCATTGGTTCTTAGAGCAGGTAAACATCGCAGCATAATCTCAAATTTCCCAAGAATAACAAAGCTTCTTCTCGAACAACAGTGAGATACTCCCACTGCTGTAATACCCTGGTCTTGACCTTTCTCCCATGAACTCTTTACAAGGTCACAGCATTGCATGTTCTTCGCTTTGTTAGTTGAACAGGCGACACAAAAGTGCTGATTTTGATTTGAAGATTGTGAAGACGAGGTGAAAGGCACAAGAACACAGCAAAAACGACAGCAAGAACCACGACTAAATCTGGTCCCTTCAGACAGCAGACAAATTCCATTTTTAAGAAAAAAATAAAACCCTGTAGTAGTGCCAGGCAATGTAATACAAAGTGGTGCAATACAATGCAATACAATATGATATAATCCAGTATAACACAATGTCATACAATTTACATGGGTTTTTTTCGATATGATCCAATTCAATACAAACTTTTTTCTTGAAATCCAGCATAATCGTTCCTCAAGTCCCGACCCTGTTTCACATACCCTGTTACATGGATGTTACTTACATCCCACACTGACGCAATGTGTGTAAACCTGACAGGACGCCATCCATGACATCACAGCTGGCTCTTGACTGAAGCAACAGTCATGAACAAACACAAGATGAGATTCATGCTTCACGGCAGCCAAAATCACAACATTTCAAACTTAGTTCCACACTCACAAACCCTACACACACCATCATAATTATAGCAAGCCACTGAAACTGAGAATTTACTCGATGCTGCCACGATGGTAAGTTATCCACACAAAGATGAAAACTTCAGACTTCTTATTGTCATTCAGAACAAAAACAAAAACAAAAACAAAAGTAAGGTTGTTAGGTGAAATCAAAATGAAAAAAAAAAAGGAAATGGCAATTCTATGGAGCACACAAGCTCCAACAAGAACGCGGAACCATCAGCTGTTTCACCCCTCCGCTACACCAATTCGAAGGCCTATTTTACAGTGTCTACCAGTAAAAACAAAAACAAAAAAAACAAACAAAAAACCATCCATGGACATCTTATGTCTAGATCTTGCCCTTACAAACCAACATTGAAGTCTGGCACAAATCTTTGAGCTTCATGTCAACACAAAGGCATGCGCAAACATTTTCACACAAACGCCAGACATACAGCCATTTCCATGCCAACACTGGACTCAAGTCATTTCCACACAAACACTGGGCACACGGTTATTTTCACATTAACGCTGGACATCTATCTATCCATTTCCACACAAACACTGGTGATATATTTCCGCACAAACACTGGAGATCTATCGATTTCCACATGAAACACATGGACATACAACACTGGGCATACAGCTATTTCCACATGGACACAGAAGATTCAGCCCTTTCCTCCTAAACACAGAAAATACAGCCATTACCTCATAAACACAGAAAATACAGCCATTACCTCATAAACACAGAAAATACAGCCATTTCCTCATAACCACAGAAGACATAGCCACTGCCACATTTGCTGTGGGGCTGTAAAGGCCTTTCTTTCATTGGTTTCTCAGTTCTAGGGATGTTCTTGGTTTCTGAAAGCAATGAAACATTCCCATACTCTGTCGCTTACGCCTATGTCCTGAATTGTGCAGTTTTTTTTGTTTGTTTGTTTGCTTTTCAAACATATTTAATTCACAATGCCTTCACCAATCTCCCGCAGACCTCCATAAAGTCTGTTCCTTGTCTTTGTTAACTGACTGTGTCTGGTTTTTTTCCCCAGGTCTACACTGACTGTGACTGCTGTTCCCCTTCTGCTTCAGATTACAATGTACAGCTGATCTTCCAGTGTTATTTTAAACAATCGTTCTTTTCCTGGGAACATCCGCAGTCACCACAACCTCAACGATGGTACAGGGCTAACACTGCATGTATGCCATTCAAAACGCCGCCCATACTCACTGCATTTCTTCATGATGGTACAGGGCCAACACTGCATGTATGCCATTCAAAACGCCGCCCATACTCACTGCATTTCTTCATGATGGTACAGGGCTAACACTGCATGTATGCCATTCAAAACGCCGCCCATACTCACTGCATTTCTTCATGATGGTACAGGGCCAACACTGCATGTATGCCATTCAAAACGCCGCCCATACTCACTGCATATCTTCATGATGGTACAGGGCCAACACTGCATGTATGCCATTCAAAACGCCGCCCATACTCACTGCATTTCTTCATGATGGTACAGGGCCAACACTGCATGTATGCCATTCAAAACGCCGCCCATACTCACTGCATTCTTCATGATGGTACAGGGCCAACACCGCATGTATGCCATTCAAAACGCCGCCCATACTCACTGCATTTCTTCATGATGGTACAGGGCTAACACTGCATGTATGCCATTCAAAACGCCGCCCATACTCACTGCATTTCTTCATGATGGTACAGGGCCAACACTGCATGTATGCCATTCAAAACGCCGCCCATACTCACTGCATTTCTTCATGATGGTACAGGGCCAACACTGCATGTATGCCATTCAAAACGCCGCCCATACTCACTGCATTTCTTCATGATGGTACAGGGCTAACACTGCATGTATGCCATTCAAAACGCCGCCCATACTCACTGCATTTCTTCATGATGGTACAGGGCCAACACTGCATGTATGCCATTCAAAATGCCGCCCATACTCACTGCATTTCTTCATGATGGTACAGGGCCAACACTGCATGTATGCCATTCAAAACGCCGCCCATACTCACTGCATTTCTTCATGATGGTACAGGGCCAACACTGCATGTATGCCATTCAAAACGCCGCCCATACTCACTGCATTTCTTCATGATGGTACAGGGCTAACACTGCATGTATGCCATTCAAAACGCCGCCCATACTCACTGCATTTCTTCATGATGGTAACAGGGCCAACACTGCATGTATGCCATTCAAAACGCCGCCCATACTCACTGCATTTCTTCATGATGGTACAGGGCTAACACTGCATGTATGCCATTCAAAACGCCGCACATACTCACTGCATTTCTTCTAAAGCATACTGCCATGACCATCAACTGATTCCACTTCATGGAATATGGAAATGCTCTGAACTTATCACACTATGACAGTTGTGCTCACACACAACAGGAGGAAGACTGAATTTTCTATTCAGACTATCCTTCGATAGGTCAAAATGTCATGTCGCATATTTAACATGGAAATGCTCTGAACTTATCACACCATGACAGTTGTGCTCACGCACAACAGGAGGAAGACTGAATTTCTATTCAGACTATCCTTCGATAGGTCAAAATGTCATGTCACATATTTTCTTTCTTTTTTTTTAAAAACCTCATTAGTCTCCTGAGATCGCATGCAGCAGAAAACAAAAATACCCTCAGTGACTTTTGACTGACAATCAGGGAGATTTCAAGCCAGTAAACAATTTGGTTAAACAAAAAATGATTGTGACAACATTTTGTGATAATCTAGCAAAAGAAACGGATTATTAACTCTCGGTAGGTCAGTCAATAGTTGGAAGAAGGAGGAATTGTTCTACACAGTCAAAAAATATTATCACAGTGTGAAAGAAATGATACGCCACAGACTTCTTGCTTGCTGTGGGGGCTCATAGAAATGTTCTCTCTTCTAGCATCCACGAACAGTTTTAGGCACAGAGGGGCCCGCACACTTCATTAGTATTTAAAACAACAGGTAAGTAGACTGTTAAGGGCAGCTTTAGGTATTTCCATCCACATTCTTCTCGTGCGGGTCACCGTCAGATATCAATATGCTCCCACACATTACTTCTGACATGCTTCAGACTCCAACTTTCCTCCACTTTTTTCAGGACAATTTTACACCCTACCTTCCACCTACACATTTAGACTGGAAACAATTTAAGACTCCAACTCGATCCAGAATTCGAAGTTGAGAAAGTGACCCTCCGTTTGCATTGTAAAGTCAGAGCAGTTTCACACACACACGCACGCAGGCATGCACAAAATTTCACTAGCCTTTTCCCCACTCTTAGAAACAGAACAGATCTACGTACAAACTTCCAACTGCTTCATGTACACATCCTCATCCCCACTTTGTTACAGAACACCCTAAGGTACAGACCTTCACATAAACTCACATTTCGATATGGAACAGTTTCATACACAAACCTTCACTCTCACATTTAGACCAATAACAGCTTCATGTACAAACTTTCACCAACTGTTATCGATACAGAACAGCCCAGTGCACAAACCTTCATCCTCATGTTTAAATACTATATAACAACATGTACAAGCACTCCTCTCAATTTCAGACTCAGCAGTTCCCTGTACAAACTTTCATACACACTTTTAGACACAGACCAACTCAAAGTACAAACTGTCATCTCACTTTTGCCAGCAGAGCATCATCATGCACAAATTTTCACGCACACTTTAAGATGCAGAACAGCTACATGTATAAACCTTCATCTCACTTTTTTTTACACAGACCAGCTCGATGAACAAAACTTCATCTCACTTTAACAGAATGCAGAACAGTACTTTTACCCACACTTCAGTATCAAACATGTATGCATCCAGTTCTTCACCTACCCATGAGCAACATCTGTGAGCACAAACATCCACATTTCATATTACACATCTGTGGTGGCGATGGAGGTAGATTCAAACCAATGACACACAGCTTGGATCAGTGGTCTACCAGACTCAGGCACATCATGTTCTGATCGTTTTTGATTGATGGAGATTTTTTTTGGAACGGTGATTTTTTTTTTGGTCTGCATGTTACATTTTCTTTTTTTTTTTTTTAATTGAAATACACAGACATTTGTTTTCACAAGTCAACAAATTTGTGGTTGGCAGAAACAAACATCTTCAGTCCTCACATTTTTGATTGAGACACAAAATCTGTTGTGTGGAAGCATCAAACTGGGGATCGACAGGATACAACCGTATCAGGTTCTTACAACTTTTGATTGAGATGTAAACATCTGTTAAGGATACAACCGTATCAGGTTGCTACAACTTTTGATTGAGATATAAACAGTGGCCTCACAAGAAGACTGTAAAAGACTGCAGCACTATGAACCAAAAAAAAAAAAGAAAGAAAAGGAAAAAAGCATACACACACACACACACACACACACACACACACACACACACACACACACACACACACACGCACACACACACACACACACACTACACACGTGCACATTCTTGCATGCACACACAAAACAAGGAGCAAAGTAAGACTTAATTCATATAACAACAGGAAACAGACAAAGGGCTTTGCAACAAATATGTCTCCTTCAGACCTCACAAACATCAAGACATGAAAAATGCACAAAACAATCCCTCCCAAAAAGGCAATCAGCAGGAGAACAGGCAGCGGCTTTACCAACGAAATTCAGTTCATGTTCATACCCCTGCCCGCTGCAGGAGACCATATCTGGGCAGTCACATCGTCAACATTGATTCCATACATACTTGCTTTTTTTTTTTTTATATTTCAAACGACATTCATAAATCAATTTCTTCCAACATACTTAAAAAAACAACATCAATAAATCAATTTCTTTCAACATACTATAAAAAAAAAAAAAAAAAATCATCAATAAAATCAATTTCTTTCCAACATACTCATAACACCTTAATCGAGATCTATGTTCCATAAAATCATAGATCAAACAAAAAAAAACACTGACCGTTTTTAAAGGAACGAGAAAAAAAAAGAAATCACATTCAGATGAATGTCCCTGAACAAGATCGTCATGGAGTCTGCTGTAAAGTGTCGAACGTCGTGTAAATCCCTGACACTCTGAAGCACATGTGTCACAGCGTGTGCCTCATCACACAGTACGCACAGATGCCATGGTGTTTCATCACTTGTGCTCAGAATCCTTGTCTTCATTTTTTCTTTTTTTTTTTCCTTCCACAAAGCACTGCATGCACCAAGTTATGCACGTTTGTACTGAATGCAACAAGTTATGCACGTTTGTACTGAATGCAACAAGTTATGCACGTTTTCAGTGAACAGATCTCCGCCGATGTCTGAAGTTCATGCTGAGCTGGAGATTCCCAAATTGTCACTGAAGAAATCCGGGGGAATTTCACAGTGTCACCCTCCTTTGACATTTCGTTGCACTGGCCTCACTGTTCTTCCTGGTTTCATAACCCTTTTTTTTTTTTTTTATAGATTTCACTGCATCTTTCATGCACAAAGAAACCACCTGAGGCGCTCTTGTTTTGCCATATACACAGTGGCTTTATAAGCAGAAAAAAAAAAAAAAACACCTCCTGGATCTAAAGAAACACAATGCGCTCAAATTTCGAATTAGTACATAAACAGCAGTCAACATTGTCTTCATCCTCTAGCGAAAAAAGCCATGACAAGGATCAGAGGAAGAGGGAGAGGAGGTGGGGGGGGAGAGGGGGAGGGAAGGGAGTGAGATGTAGTTGGGGGGGTGGGGGGGGGGGCGGTCACAGTGGTTCTGGAAAAGGGAGATAATACTTTTTATCATTTGGGGAAATCGTGCCTCACACACACACACACACACACACGCACACACACACACACACCACCCATCCCCACCCTGTACACCCTTCCCTGAGTCAACGCTGAACCATAGTTCCAGGAAGCACAAGAAGAAGATGGGGAAAGATCAAATAGCATTTCCTCACTACAGGCAAAGCACAAAAAAAAAAAAAAATTGAAAAAAAAAAAAAAGCACAAAAATACTTATTTCATCAAGACATCATGTTTACTAACTGGATCCATTTCTTGCACGAAGGGGATTAAAACCTGCTCATGATGAATTATTCACCAATCAGTGTCTTTCATCCATCCATCCATCCCCCACAGAAGACAAACAACTGCAGCAACACATCCAGCCTCTCTCTCTCTCTCTCTCTGATATCTGCTGAGTCTATCAAACTAGCGTGCACCTTTCAACCCATCAGTACAAGACATTCTCACGCCCAAACCTCAGGATACACCTGTCCACGATTTCCATGACTTTGGAAGCCGCCCCGTTGATCAAGGTGGGATAATCCTCTTCCTTTAACGACAGGTTTTGAAGGTCGGTCATCTTCAGTCCCGATTCTGTGATTTTCCGCACCACCTGTGGGGAAAGAAAGACACTAAAGTTGTTTACTGCTTCACCCATGCCCATCTTGCGCCAAATTTGAAGAGATAAGTGATCGCTCGTCCTTCATTTTCGTTGTCCTGAGTGTTGTTTATCTTGCCTGAAGACAACCTAAGAGGTCTAAACATGTCACGTTTTGTCTTGTGATTCGTTTGTTCATGTTTGGTGAATACAGTACTTAAAAAAAAAATTTTCAAGATCAGCTGTACCGAAGTCTTGTGGAGAGGTGGACAGGACTGCTCCATGTTGTAAGTCATCTCAGAGACAATGTGCCCGCCTACTCACTCTCGCCTCCCCCCCCCCCCCCCCCAACACATCCCCACCCCTCTTTTACTCGCCATCTGCTGCTCACTTGGATTCCTCCCTACGCAGCCACATTCAGGCCCATCCTGTCAAAGTCCCACCACCTGCGAATCTCCAGGATGATATCCATGGTCTGGTCACGGCGGCACAGACCCACCAGTCTTCTTCCAACAATCACCACACTTTCACAGCAGGACCCACCATGAGCTACAGCCAGCTCTAAGGACGCTTTGACACCATCTCCACAGGGGCGTCCACATGAAAGTGAAACTAACTTCACCATGTCAACAGGATTTGAGTAGCCCCAACATTTTGTGAACTTTTTTCCCTCTCTTTACTTGGTGATGATTGATGAGGATGGAGAGGATGATGGTGGTACAGACACAAGACTTGTTCACAGATCAGCGATTGAGATCAAGAATCTTGCAAACAGATCGTTGACATTCAAGGCAGAAAGACTTTTAAACAGACAACTGCTATCCTTTTTGAATCTTGTGTTAAGAACAAATCACACACACACACACACACACACACACACACACACACACACACACACACACACACACAATCTTCATGATCATATGGATGTGTGCATGCGCGCACGCTAGCATGCCTGCATGCATGAGTGTTTGAGATTATGTTTGTGCATGCATGTGTGTATGGGGAAAAGGAGTGGTGGTAGACAGGTAGTGGTACTGAAGGGAGGAGGAGAAGGGGCAAGCATGGAAGTCCTTGATCTACCTTTGTGTGTCTGCTGGTTTTGTATCTGTGTGGCATGTTTTTCATTTATAGGCTAAACTTAGAGTAACACGTTCTCACTGCATTCTCATTCCCTATGTTCTGTTGACAAACATTTGTGCTGCCTTTGTCTAACACCCCTTCATTTACCCCTCTTTTAATGAATTTCTAAATAATAATAATAATGTTTATTTCTATAGCGCATATTCCATAAAAATGCTCAACAGCACTTTACAATTTCAAAAAAAAAGAAAAGAGCAAACGGTAAAAATAGAGTTATAAAAGTCATGCACACTGAAAAAACACAAAGCCTCGAGATATCAAATACTGACTTGCACAAATCAAATAATGTATTAACATACACCTTAGTACTAATTCACATCAGTTTCGGTCAGAGACCTATACTGTATGCATGCATGTGTGTGCATGTGTGTGTGTGTGTGCATTGTGCGTGCATATGTGTGCACGCATGGGGGTGTGCCTGGAGGTGTGTGTTTGCGTGCATGTGCATGCACGTGCATGTGCATGTATGCGTACATCTGTGTGTATTTGTACATAATAACCTTACAAATATCACAATTATTCATATTATCAACACTGATGATTAAATATTGTAATGACAATAAAAACACATCACACGCAATCAGGATTTCATTCAGATTAAACACAGATAAATGTACATGATGACGATGAAGAAAAGATTACTGAAAAGATCTTTAACAGACCTGATTCTTCCACAGATCACACATACAGACACAGACACAGACACACACATACACACACACACACACATACAGAACAACACACACACACACACACACACACAAATACACATAACCATCTTCGTCACCCAACCAGCTCTTTCCTCCTCTCTCCCCCACCACACCTTCCCTACCTCCTTCCCTCCCCTCCCCACCAACATCCATGTCACCACCACCCCCATCTTCCATCCCCCCTCCTTCCCTCCGAGTCTACAAAACATGAATACCTTAGAACTTTTCAAGAAACAGTTACATAAACATTTTTTGTCTCAATAATTTGCTTATCTGGTTAAAATCATTACTGCCCATTTGCAAAGTCTTCTTTATACATTGAATACACCATCTGAGCATGTGACCTGCCCAATTAAATCGCTCATCTCCCCCCCCCCCCCCCCCCCCCCCCCCCCTCTGTCCCCACCCCTCTGACCTCTCCCATCTACCATCCACCCCCCCCCGCCCCCCCCCCAACATCTCTCCCCCTCTGTTTTCGTTTGTTTCTTTGCTTGTTTTGTTTCCTTCTGTTTGACTACCTACCATGTCATTATTACCTTTGCGAATAATCAGCTTGTCATTGTAGAATTACATGACAGTGTTGCTATGTTAAACTGTCAGTATGAGTGATATGTGTTGAAATAATGTATGCATGACAAGGACATATTGTAAGACTAAGCCTTGGCCTGAAATCTCCATCTTTGCGTAATAAAGATCAATCAATCAATCGATCAATCAATCAATCAATCAACCAACCAACCAAACCAATCAACCAACCTACCATCCAACCAACCAACCAACCAATCTATAAATCAACCAATCAATCGACTGACTGACCAATCAATCAATTAACCAATCAATCAATCAACCAATCAATCAATTAACCAACCAACCAACTGATCAACCAACTAACCAATCAACTGATCAACCAACCAACCAATCAATCAGCCTTCTCTTTGTTTCTTTCTGCGTACTCAGGCTGATACTCCTGCGGACACTGCCTGTATAGACAGGCAGTGGAGTTTTGTGTGTATGACCGTTTTTTATCCCACCATTAAGGCAGCCATACTCCATCTTCCGGGAAGGTGCATGCTATGTGTAACGTGTCATCCATACCAACGGCTAAACTGGCCTTCTCTTCTGAAAGTTGGTGATGGGATTTTACGTGTGTGCAAGATGTTGTGCGTGTGTTCACACACGGAACCTCGGTTTATAGTCTCATTCAAAGGACTGTATGGGGAATGGAGTCAAAACCAATGTTAACTCCGAGGGAAAAATCCCCCTGTACCGAAATTCGAACCCGCAACCCAAGAACACGAGTCCGGCGCTCTACCAACTGAGCTATTCCGGCCCCCAATCAATCAGCCAATCAATCAATCAATCAATCAACCAACCAACCAACCAACCAACCGATCAATCAACCAATCAATCAGTCAATCAATCAATCAATCAATCAACCAACCAACCAACCAACCGATCAATCAACCAATCAATCAATCAATCCATCAATCAACCCGTTCCCACTGACCTCTTGGCCCAGGAGGCAGACCTTGTTGGGCCGACAGCGGAAGCACTCCATCATGTTGTAGGTGACGGAGGGGAACTGGCAGTGATAGAAGTAGCCCTCGTAGCTGGACTCCAGGTCCTGGAAGCTCCAGTCCCCGTCCGTGTGCAGGAGGTGACCTGGTCAAGTCAAGTCAAGTCAAGTCAGTATACAAAATAGCCCCAGCCAACTAGGGACGATTACATTGAGAGTGCAGGCAAGACAAAAAAATGCAACTAAAAATCAGTTTCCAAATCCCAAGACTTAAACACACACACATCTTCCCCTCCTCCCACCCTAAGTACAGGTCAGAGTTTGGGGTTACAACAAAGGTCAAGTAGAAGGTTTGAACCAATGAAAACCGCCCTGGTTCTGTCAAAAAATCAACAAAATTTCGAATGTGAAGATGATGATTTTATCCTGGAATGTGGGGTCAGTTAATTAGTTTCAATGCCGTATGTCAGCAAAAATAGCAGAACGATACATGATTTGTAGACTCTTTGTCTTTCTAGGCTATTGGAAGGGCACTAGGATTTGGGAGTAAAAGGTCTGGCCCATGAAGGGTCGTGTGGATCGTGCTTGCACAGAAAAAGAAACGGACATGACACCTGCCTTTGAGTCAGGTATGGTATGGGTCAAGGGCTGGACTGTACAATGAATATGTTTTGGTACAGGCTGATCTTCTGGGAAAAGCCAGGTGCAACTTTGGGTGTAGTAGAGAATATACAGCGTTTTGGCCTAAACTGTAACCGTGGACTCGACCAAAAGTCAAGTTTTAGACCAATCTAAACCAAAGTACATCACTAACCACAACCAGCGACCTGGTCATGCATGCTTTATGTTTTGAATCTGAGCCAGAGCTCTGTGCTTTTAGTTTCCTTTAGATTTTACGTTCTACAATGGAACTTCCATTGACCGACCCCACTGAACAACAATCCTCACAATGACCAAAGACAGTTCCTCTTATACTGGGATACTCATCTTTACTTTTCTGGGACAACCCCTCGCTGTTCTAACGGCAGACTGAGCTGTCCATAATCAACAACTGCTGTGTTGTTTGTGCTGAACTGTTGAAAACACTCAGCATCAATCTCTTGAACACCAAACAATTTGTTTGTTTGGAATCCCAGCTCCCTATCCTACCACTAACCACTGACAGTCAGTTTCAAAGTGAGGCGACTGATGGCAGAAACTGAAGCAAATTTGAAAAGGAATTTAAAGTAAATCTGCCAGTTAACACGGACAATTGAAGCAAATTTGAAAAGGAATTTAAAGTAAATCTGCCAGTTAATACAGACAATTGAAGCAAATTTGAAAAGGAATTTAAAGTAAATCTGCCAGTTAACACGGACAATTGAAGCAAATTTGAAAAGGAATTTAAAGTAAATCTGCCAGTTAACACGGACAATTGAAGCAAAAATGAAAAGGAATTTAAAGTAAATCTGCCAGTTAACACGGACAATTGAAGTAAATTTGAAAAGGAATCTAAAGTAAATCTGCCAATTAATACGGACAATTGAAGCAAACTTTAAAAGGAAAGGAATTTAAAGTAAATCTGCCAATTGATACGGACAATTGAAGCAAACTTTAAAAGGAAAGGAATTTAAAGTAAATCTGCCAATTAATACGGACAACTGAAGCAAACATTAAAAGGAAAGGAATTTAAAGTAAATCTGCCAATTAATACGGACAATTGAAGTAAATTTGAAAAGGAATCTAAAGTAAATCTGCCAATTAATACGGACAATTGAAGTAAATTTGAAAAGGAATCTAAAGTAAATCTGCCAATTAATACGGACAATTGAAGTAAATTTGAAAAGAAATCTAAAGTAAATCTGCCAATTAATACGGACAATTGAAGTAAATTTGAAAAGGAATCTAAAATAAATCTGCCAATTAATACGGACAATTGAAGCAACCTTTAAAAGAAAGGAATTTAAAGTAAATCTGCCAATTAATACGGACAATTGAAGTAAATTTGAAAAGGAATCTAAAGTAAATCTGCCAGTTAATACGGACAATGAAGCAAATTTTAAAAGGAAAGGAATTAAAGTAAATCTGCCAGTGAATATGGACAATTGAAGTAAATTTCAAAAAGGAATCTAAAGTAAATCTGCCAGTATAGACAATTGAAGCAATTAAAGGATTAAGTAATCTGCCAGTAAATACAGACAACTGAAGCAAATCTGAAAAGGAATTTAAAGTAAATCTGCCAGTTAATATGGACAATTGAAGCAAATATGAAAAGGAATTTAAAGTAAATCTGCCAGTTAATACGGACAATTGAAGCAAATATGAAAAGGAATTTAAAGTAAATCTGCCAGTGAATATGGACAATTGAAGCAAATATGAAAAGGAATTTAAAGTAAATCTGCCAGTTAATAATAATATGGACAACTGAAGCAAATTTGAAAAGGAATTTAAAGTAAATCTGCCAGTTAATATGGACAATTGAAGCAAATTTGAAAAGGAATTTAAAGTAAATATGCCAGTTAACACGGACAATTGAAGCAAATATGAAAAGGAATTTAAAGTAAATCTGCCAGTTAATACGGACAAAGTACAAGACATGACACGTTTTGACCTCTTACGTCTTCTTCTGGCAAGATAAACAGCATTCAGAACGAGCAATCACGTACCTTCTCAAATCTGGCGCCCGATGCCCATCTTGCACCCCAATTTGAG